>JBBPBK010000346.1:0-184315 GCA_039720395.1 Liquidambar formosana
TCTTTTATTCATTTGGAGCATCACTCTTGCAATATTCAGTCAAGAAAACAAAACCCTATGCCTCCAAAAGCCAAAATGACCCATTTGGGAGGAGAATAAATCAGAACCATCTATTGGAGAATCATAATTCAATCGCAAAACTTCATATCTAAATTTTTAACCATGTGCAATTTGCCGAATTTTTTAATTATAATCATAACTACTTGAAATATTCAGTTGAAAAGGATAACAGATAATTAATGAACAAATACATTGTCAAATATATCACAAGAAGAAGCTACAATGGTTTTTTGTAGTTTTTTTGGGAAATTTTCATTTGATTAATATATGAATGCTCTATCAAATTCACATTAGAATGCAACCTATGTGCATATATTTCATTCCTTAGTAATATAGCATTCCAAAAGAGTGAATTCCTTATCCCCAAAAAAAAAAAAAAAAAGAAGAAGAAGAATTAATCCAAACTATACTTTTTCTTTAAAACTTTTACATGGTTCACCATTCATATACTCGACGTGCTTACCAAGAATGAAGTAGTAATTACATAAACTTAACTCAACAAATTCTTCTATCCTACTATTGGGAATCAGCAACACAAATCCAACTTTGCACTCACAAGTTGAGAAAGAAATCTCTGTGATTGACAAATATTTAGCTCCTTAAAAGGTGAGAACTACCAGACCCTCCAAAAAAGTTTAACCAATCTCAAAAACAGATTGAAACACGGCATTCATGGTCGAACTAATGGAGAAATCAACCCAGTTGAGAATAATAAAGGAACATAAATAGGATAGGAAAAAAAGCAGTGTAGTTGAAGGTAATGGACATTATATCATAAATCTATATTTAATTTATGTATAATGATATTATATAATGGATCGAGATGCACTTATAGGTGCCAACAATAAGCCCAGCCATATTTACAACAGGCCAAATAAATCTGGGATCCAGCAGCATATATTAATCACCTAATTGCCATGTCAGTATAAACCGGGAGGCCTAACACACTAGAAACGAGGCCTCAAATTGCAACCCCAGATCTAAATTAGTAATCATACAGGAGAACACCCTCATAGAACTCTCGAAATAAAGTATGCTACAATAACATTAAGAGGTTGATCTGGAAAAGAATACAACAAACTTCTTTTTCCACATTGAAATGGTTCCTTCTACATGTTTGACCAAGAAATCTTGGCATTAGCCAAAGAATACCCCTTAAACCACAAGTGACCTCTAGTGTTTTCAAAATCAAGCACAAGGGGGAAAAAATGAATTAAAGGATGCGATATTCGATGCATAGGCAGTCCCTAATGTTTCAAGCATACACCAATTCCCAATTTTCAAATCTGGCTGCTCGAGAGTACTAACATATATTAGTAATAACATAATATCAAGTGTTGAAAAGCTAAAAGACAGGAATTATAATAAAGCATACTAACTATTGGGAAGTCCCACATCATCTAAATATTGAATTTAATATGGCTTCATATACCTATTTGGGCCCTCCACCTAATAGGCTTTTCGGCTTAAAACTTAACGTGGTATCAGATCCCATCGTTACTGTTGTCATTCTTGGGTCTGTTCCCTTCATGAGCTCATTGTTATCATCCACGTAACAACCAACAAGCTTGTTTTTGTCATGTTAGGCCTACACATGAGGGGGAGTGTTGGGACGTTGCACAACAAAATATTGGATTTAATATGGCTTCACATTGTTTGGACCTACCTAACAACTTAGGCTTTAGGTTGGAAAATTAACACTGACAAACCCCTACCACAGGAAATAAGGGAACATCCCTCTCCCTCCCTCCCTCCCTCCCCCTCTCCCTCTCTCTCTCTGTGTTGTCAAATTCATGGAGAATGGTTTTGCAATTAAAACCTTCATATTTTTGTAGCATCAACTGAGTTAAATGTCTTTTTGCAATTGCTTTTTCGTAGTTTTGTTGGTTACTAGTTTGAAAGGAATTATAAAAAAAATTTAAGATTTTTTTAGCTTTCATCCTTGCTCAAGAATATGGTTACAGGGCTTTTTTTGGGTTTCTATGTTCCTAGATTCGTTGGGATTGGAGGGCAGCTTGGGATGTGATGCCCATGAGTCGACGTATTGATGCTTTTTGGGTCCCTCCTATGCTGGAGGTTATTATTAATTTTGATGGAAGCACTCTCGGAAATCCTGGGCAATTAGGGGCGGGAGGTATTTTCAGAGATCGTCAAGTTAGATTGTCCATTGTTACTCCAGGACAGTTGGTGTTGTCTTGGTTGTTAGAGTGAGAATTTTGAGTCTACTTAAAGCATTAGTCCTCTAGTTGTGAAGGTGATTCTCGTGTTGTCATCAGTTGGGCTAACTTGTACTGCTCTAGTTCTTGAAGAGTTATTCAAATGCTAAAATAATTTTGGCATATTTCCAACTTGATTGATGTTTCCCTTAACTGGATTCACAGATAGGCAAATTCAAAGGCAGATTTTTTTAGTTACAAGGGAGGTTTCTACTTTAAAAGAGTTTAGAGATCATTTTAAATCGCCTAGAATTTTTAGGCTGGTTTATAAAGTGCCTAGAATTTTTACGTTTGTCGATTTGTATTACTTTGTTTCTACTTTCACTTTCTTCTCTCTTATTTTAGGCTTCAAAAGGACAAATAAGCTTTCTTCTAACTTTACATTGTAACATTTTTTCTTGTCCAATATAGGCATATATATATATAGAGGGCTGTTCAAGTGCGAGATATCCTGGACTATCCCATTCGATCACGGCCGTCCGTGAATGACACACGTGCATTCATGAGCGCGCACGTGTCACTTATGGACAACTGTGATCGTAAGGGATATCTAGGATATCCCGCACATGATCAAAGCTATATATATGTCAAAGTCCCCTTCTTATGAGGTTAACCAAATCTGACTTTGCGTTAGGTCACCCTCCAAAACTATACATGTGATTCATATTTTACGAAACTAACCATTGGATTAGATAACCTTATCATGTAGGTGATGCATACCAAAAATCAAACTGATTCGAGACTGATTGCTATTCAATCCAAAAATTACATTTTTTAATCAATGATAATTGCTCATTTTGGACATTTATGAATGAAGTAGTTCTTAATCTCGAATCAACTTGATTTTTGGTATGCAGGACCTTCACATGAAGTAGATCTAATCCAACAGTTGGTTTTGAAAAATAAAAACCAGAAATAGAGTTTTGGAAGGTGACCTAACCTAAAGTTAGGTTAGGTTAGGTTAGGTTAACCTCATAAGAAAGGGACTAATATATGTCAATATGTCAATATGTATTACTTTGCATCTACTTTCACTTTCTCCTCTCTTGTTTTAGGCTTCAAAAGGACAAACAAGCTTTCTTCTAACTTTTCATTGTAACGTTTTTTCTTGTTCAATAAAGGCATATATATATATATATATATATATATATATATATATAACAACCGTCTATGAGCGACATGTGCGCACGCGCATTCACGCGAGCGTGTGTGTCGCTCACGGATGGCCATGATATTTAGGATATCCCGCACATGATCAAAGCTTTATATATATCTATATATATACACATAAATATAAAACCTTCTGATTTGCCCTTTGTGTTTGAAATTAATAGTTTTTGAAGTTTTTTTAAAACGAATCTTTTTTAAATAAATAAAAATTGTTGGGGTGAGGAAAAAAAAGCCTTGAATGACATGTATGTTGAACAACCACTTAAATGACTAGGTGAGTGTCCAGACAATCAGCATACCCAATCTAGTCATGTTGATTTAATTAATGTTTGTTTACAACCCATAAAATCATACTATAAAGTATGTCTGATTGTATAGCTGTTTCGTATAATTTTCCATTCCATTTGAAATTTTCCATTCAATTTGATAGTATTCTCCCATTGCACAACAATCCAAAAGAACTTCTCCTTCTCAACTAGCTGTAAATTTATGGGCAACATCAATTTCAATCACTCCTTAAAAATATTCAACCCTAGATGAGAAATTGGTTGCTCATTGGTACCTCATGGTTTTCAATCTTCACAATTTCCTTATCCCTATTTCTAGTTTCACTAATATTATATTTCCATATATTCAAGCTTTGTCTTTCTTATCTTAGAAACCTTCGACTCTAAAGCACCTCTCCACCATTATATCATAGCATTTAACCCCACTTAGTTTTCATCAGTTCAAACTATATCCAGCAAATAGCATCCACCATTGGATCTCTGATTTGGCTATTTGTATGAGTTTGTCAATTCATCCATAATCTCAAGGCTGACCCCCCCCCCCCCCTCTCTCTTCCGACTTTTCCCTTTGAAAATAATATCTGAAAAAAAAGTCTTCATGAATAACATATAAATCTAAGATTAACAAGGCAACTCAATCACAAATAAAAAAAAGTAACCTCCCTCTCCATAAACAATATCAATGTGTGGATATTAAAAAAAATAATAATAATGGCTAGTGATCCAAAAAAATCAATTCATTTTTTGATAACAGTCATGCAAAAGAAAATGCAATAGATACACAAACGAAAGAAAAAAAAATCTGCTTACAGCGTAAATAGAGATTTATTGCATGGCTCAGGAATCCACTCCCTTGGACTCCATTCAAGAGAGAGGTAATTGGGATAAAAGACATTGATATCACATCAGGCTCGAATTGAACAGTATGTAACCACTCATTATGAGATAGGTTTTTACCATCACTTCCACCTCTCCTCTTGCAAATCCTTACAATATCCTGCAATTAAAGTAATTAAATAAGAAATGAAAATCCAATTATAAGTAACAATAATTCAAAATTAAAGGCTTTAGTAGAACACTCCAACTAGGGCATAAAAAATATAACATGCTAAGACGTACATCCTTGTGTGAATAAGAACTTGATGGACTGGTATCCGCAAATCTAAGTCGCTGCTCCCTGATTTCAAACTGAAACAAAAATGATTAGATAACAGACCAGGAAAGAAATCCACAAAAAAAAAAAAAAAAAAAAAAAAAAAAGAAAAAAAAAAGGCCTATTTCTTTCCAAATGCGTCAAGGAATAGTTTTGCAAATGAACCAAACATCAAATATGTTAGCTTCAATCACAGTAACACACACCAGAACTGCAATGCCAACCATGACAGTAGTTCTAACCAGATATCAATTATGTAAATAATGTCTCAACCAAAGAAAGCCCATACTCTGTGTTTATAGTTCAAACTATCTACCAATCAAATGAGGACAAGTGTCCCCCTTATAGATGATCTGTGGGACAATCCTATCCTGACACATGGCCTGAAGTCAATTGTGGACTTGGTCAGCAGACAAAGGTCACAAGCACACTTGAGCCCAACACATGGCCCCTGCGGTCACATTCGGGTTACATGTGGGTCATGAGCACATCACGACTCACGTAAGCATATAGATCCCACATAATATTATTTTCCATCATACCAAGGGGTTCTAAAGAGGATGTAGTTTGGTGGGTCAAGGAGGGAACACTCGCTAGTGTCCAAGGTGGAAATCTCTTATCAAAAAAAAAAAAGACGCACTATTACGATAAGGTCCCAACATGCATAACAAGACCATAATGAATGCTATCATTGCACTCAACACCTTAAGACCTAATCTCTAACCAAACAAGATCAAGTTCCAAGGCAAAAGAGGGGGACAAAATTATAGGGAAAACGTCACTTGTGGAGAGCATCATTAGACACATGTCACCATCTCTATTGTTGATTTACACCGCACATATAGCTCATCTATACATACACCCCTAGCCTATGAGAAAGGGCTTCCTCTCGATTTTGAGAGACTCTCACAAACAAAGAGGTTCACTTCTTTCTCTCCCTCTCTTTCCTCTCCTCTGTCAGCCACATCTCTCCACAATCCATATTCCTCCAGTCATGATGCGTTAATGAGTACATTTCACCTCACATGGCCAGCCTCTCAGACATAAGACCCAACCCTGTACATTTTACTGTTTTAAGCTGATATCCTATCAACATCCCAAAATTTAAGCCTAACTATATCATTATCTTAGAGTACTTAAGCTAATCTCCACTGATCTGATAAATGATTTTCAGGCCACATAGTTTACCTTAAGTATCACAAGTTTATGAAGCATGACCTATAACAACTGAATAACTATAATATTTTACAGCAAGCACATCTGTGCAATATTAACTTATTAAGCTCTCCTGACCAAAGATTAGTAGAAAAAACTACTCCCTCCATTCCTTAAAAATCGTCTGCTTTGAAAAAACATTTATTTTTAGGAAAGTGCATTTAATTCATTCATACCCACTAATTTGTTTTGGAATTCCAATTTTACTCACAGTGGCAAAGGGTATTACCATATCTTTATTGTGTAATTTATACCTTGGGAAATGGTATTTTGGGAAATCAATTAAAATCGTCATTGACTTTTTGACTGGGACAAAAAATTTGGAAAAGCCCAAAATGGAAATGGTGACAATCTTTAAGGAATGGAGAGAGTAGTGGTTATTACCATCATAGTTGTTAAAAGCGCGCCGAGGTGCGCCTAGGCGCGAGGCACAGGCAAGCACAAGGGTTGGGCTTCGCTTTGGGCTAGGCAAGGCGATGTCCACTAGGCGCAAGAAAAGCACGCTTTTTTGGGCTTTTTTAAGAGGCGCAAGGCCCATTTGAGGCGCGCCTTAGTGACCCAGCCCTCTTTTTGTTTAAAAAAAATAAAATTTAATACAACTTTTTTTATAACCGTTAAAAATCGACAAAAGCAAAAAAAGAAAAAGAAATAAAAAGAAGAAGAAGAAGGAAAAAGCGGGGCAGCCCTAGCTCTCTGCGATCATCGGTGCAGCCCTCCAGCTCCAGCGGTGCAGCCGGCAGCCCTCGTCGAACGGGTATGTACCTCCTGCTCTTCTTCTTCTTCTTCTTTGTCGAACAGGTATTGTACTTCTCTGTTTTTCTATTTTTTTTTTTTGGGTAAGTCTGTACTTCTCTGTTCCTTCTTCTCCCTTCTTCTTCTTCTCTGTTCCTTCTTCTTCTTCTTCTTCTTCTTCTTCTTCTTCTTCTATTTTTTGATTTGTGCTATTTTCTGAGTTTCAAAAATAATTGCTCCTGCGGTTCTATTCTTTGTTCTTCTTCCTTTTTTTTTTTTTTTTTTTCTTCTTCTCCGTTCCTTCTTCTTCCTTCTTCTTCTTCTTCTCTGTTTTTTATTCTTCTTTCTGTTCCTCATTCTCTGTTTTTTTATTCTTCTTCTCTGTTTGGTATTATAATTTGTTGGGCTACAAATTAACAAACTATAAAGTATAAACAACATCTAATTGTGGTTGTAAATTGTGATTTGTGACTTTGTGTGCTTTGAAGGTCTAGGATACTTAGGCCAACGCTCTAACCAATTGAGCTTATAGGCCAAAAGATATGAGTGTTTAATTTTATATGTTTAAATTGATTATTTTTGTTAGCTGCATTTGATAAAATAGTTTTTATTTATTTTCTTTAAATTGTGCGCCTCACTCCCCTGAAGCCTGCGCTTTTTTTTTGCGCCTTGTGCCTAGGCCCTAGGAGACCTTTGCGCCTTAGGTACGTCTTGCGCCTTTAATAACTATGATTACCATTGTTATTAAACCTGGACCGGACTGGCCGGTTGGACCAGTGAACCAATGACCCGGGCCTATGCCGGTTCGGTTTGACATGCGGATTGTTTATGCAATAAGACCGGTGTAAACCGGATTAAACCGCTCAAACTGGCTGGGTTTTTAACGAATCGGCATCAAACCGGTCCAGTTGAGCCAAATTTTTAACTCAATGGATCACATATATCGTGTTAATTAAAAACCATTCAATGTAGGAAACTAGGAATCGAACCCGGCATACATATGAAATGGAAACGCTGTATGCAACTAGTCCAGGTTCTTCCTTGACTCTTTATTCGCTACTTTTATTATTTATTAGTGTAATAATACATACACCAGTTGACAAATATTTAAATAAAACAAGAATAGTCAAATATTATTAAAATAATATATAATAAATAGTAAATGGTTCAAATATATTTATAATAATACAATATAATAATAAATTTTATACATAATTTTAATTTTTAATAGAATTTCATTTCTTTTATAATTATTCCAAATTTTTATTGATTATTTAATTATAACACTGGTCCAACCGGTGACCCAACTGTTGAACCAGTGACCCAGTGACCCAGCCTCTTGACCGGATTAATGACCGGTCTGGGTTTAATAACTATGGTTATTACTAAATTACCCCACAAGGGGTAGCAGCATGCATCATCATGGTTGTTCAAATAATTTTCTTCTGTGGTGGTTTGAACTGTTTTATTTAAATAAATAAAGGAGATGTGAGATGTCCAAGTGATGCATCATCGGCTCTTCATGCTTATATAGGGAAACTATACCCCCGCCAACTCCTGATCTAAGCATCCCTCAGATTAACATCAGACAACTCTTCTTTCTAAAATTTCACTCTCCCAATTCCCACTTCAAAGCTATTACCTTTTGAAGAGTCTCCAAGGTTCTTTATAATCCCTTCTGCACAACAAAGGCATGACAAATTCAGCTAAGACAATCTCTATCAGTAAGACTAATCATGCCCAGTCAACTGCCTCCATAAAGAACCAAACTCTTTGTTAAAGCTTTTCTTTTTTTTTTTTTTTTTTTTTTGATAAGGTAAAAATTTATTAAATCAAAAAAAGAGGTGCAAAGCACATGTACACAGGCTGTATACAAAGAAAGAACCAGACTAAAGTTTCAAAATGGTCAAAAATTCTGAAAAACACAAGCGCTCTTTGAAAAACAAAGACTGCCCCACTCAAAAAGAGATCCCAAAAAAGTATTACGTAATTGCTGTACAGACTTCTCCTGCTCCTCAAAAATCCTTCTATTCCCTTCCAACCATTAAAACCCAGCAAATGGCATGCGGCATGAATTTCCAAACAGCAAGCTGCTCTTTATAATTAGTCCTGCACTGCCAGCTTTCCAACAAAAGCAACACCAAATTTGGCATTACCCAGGTAATTCCAAAAATGCTGAAACCACAAGCCCAGACCTCCTTTGCCACAGGACAATGCAGCAGCAGATGATCAATAGATTCCTCCTGCTCCTTACACAGCACACACCTATTAACCACATGAAAACCTCTTCTTTGAAGTTCATCAAACGTGGGGCATTTCCAATGTGCTGCTGTCCACAAAAAAAAGGATACCTTGGAAGGAACTCTCGAGATCCATATTCGTGACACAGGAAAAACATTCCTATCTGATCTGTGCAAAGAATGAAAAAATGCTCCAACTGAACTGGACAGTATTTCCTTTCTTCCAAAAAATAATGACCTCTGCCCCCCTTCTCACTTCAACTTTGCTCAATTTTTCCAAAAGCAATAAAACTTCATTGACTCCCAGTCGTGTAAATCCCTAAATAAACATAGATTCCACACCAATCTATCATCAGGAGCCCACTCCACATAGTCTGCCACCCAAGCCTCCTTGTTACGGGCGAGAAGGAAGATCTATTGGAATTCAATAGCCAAAGGGGAATCACCACACCAGCAATCCCAGCCAAAATTTCACCCTTCGACCATCACCTATCCTAGATTGAATTCCTTGCATAAACTCCTCCAAACCCCCATAATAGCCTTCCACACCCCCACTCCATAAGTACCTCTAGGAACCTTGGACCAACCACCATCTTGCCACCCATGTTTCCAAACGATAACTTTTCTCCAAAGTGCCTCATTGTCCACCGCAAACCTGCATAGCCACTTTGCTAATAAAGCTTGGTTAGCTCGAAACAAAGGCCGAAAACCAAGGCCTCCTTCCACCTTAGGTGAGCAAGCCTTATTCCAATTCACCAAGTGCATTTTATGTTCCCCATCAATCCCATCCCACAAAAAGTTGCGCTGAATTTTCTCCAGTTTAGCAGCCACAGATCCAGGGATCTTAAACGACGACATAAAGTAGGTTTGCAAGTTTGCCAAAGTACTTTTAATCAAAGTCATTTTCCCCCCTTTGGATAAATAGCCCTTTTTCCACCCACTCAACTTTTTTTCGAAACGTTCAATGATTGGATCCCACATCACCTTGCACTTAAATTTTGCACCCAACAGCAACCCCAAATAGGTGGCAGGAAGCAACCTCACTGAGCAACCCAATTTGGCTTTACCCAGGCATGTCCCACTAAGATTATCAACTTTATCATCTACCCGTGACAGGTCAAATATAATAAGAAATTAAAAATAATAATCTTAGGTATTTACTATCCTAAAAACAGATTTCCCACTAAAAATCAATAAGCATTGCATCTAAACAAGAATAAGAAGGTAAGATTGATTTCAAGAAAAGAAGACGTGAAGGCCAACTTTTTGGGCTAAAAGAGGGGCTTTCACTTTGGAGCATTTTAGGGGGCCCTTTTACACCCCCTTCAGTTATCTTGTTTTAGGGGCTGGGAATAGAAAGAGGTACTCGTGTAGTTCTCATTGGAACTTTTTGGTGTTTCTTCTTCATTTTTCTGTCCCCTACTTTGCGCTAGTGAAGGACTCCTTGTACATTCTTTCATTTTTCACTTGAAGCCATTTCATCATGTCTAGAGAGAAGGGAAAAAAAAAATCGTTCTTATAAAAAAGGGGGACAAATAATTGTAGGACTGATACTCTCACGTCCTCATGTTTACTTCCAACATAAAACTCAAAAAGCCCCTTCTATGAAATAATAACGTAACTTCTTACTCCATAGGCAACAAGAAAATAAATGCAAAATTAATTTATATGCTTAAGTTCCAAAAATGTAGATTAAAAAAAAAAAAAAAAAAAATTTAAATCACATACCTTATCATTCTGATAAACTTGTTCAGGATCCATACTGTATTGTCCATTTGCATCTAGAAACCTCTTATCTGCCATCTCCTTTAACCTTTTCTGTACATCTGCAGGTTGAAGAGCTGATGAATGCTGCTGCTTCACATAAATTGCATCCTTCCCTCCCATCTTCACACCAACAATAATATGGGTGCCGAATGTCTCAATAAACCTGGAATGATAAAGAACATCACCTTAAAACCTCATCATGGTTCTCAAACTTAATTAAAGCACACTTGGAAGAAATGCAAATAAAAGTACATGATAATAGTATTGACCATTGAAAAGATCTAATCATTTGAGAATGTGTCATTCAACTAATGCCAAGCAGATTACATACATTCAATTGATAGGAATGATATAAAATGTAAGTTTCCAACCTAAAAGCCAAAGCTATTAGGTGGAGGGCCCAAACAGGTATATGTAGCCATGTTGAGCTGTTAGGTGGAGGGCCCAAACAGGTATGTGAAGCCTAAAAAACTTAAGATTTAAACAATGTGATATGTGGAACTTCCCAATAGTAAGTTATAAAAACAAGATACAACATCCCTGAGAATTGCCATACTAGAATTCTGACAAAATGGGGTGCTTTCAAGACTTCACCTGGCATATAAAACAACTGCAATGTCATCATCAAAAGAAAACATAAACATAATAACATTAAGCTTTACCTTGCCAATGCAGCAGAGTCCCATGATGATGGAACGGATTTTTTGACATGATCACGCAGTACCATCTGAGATTTTTCAAGTGCAACTGTGTACAGTGTGATGAATACCCCATCAAAAGCAAGGGTTTTAGTGTTGGCTGCATCTTTCTGCCAACAACCTGAAAAATCGAACATCGCATTGAAGAGGCCTGAAGGAATTTTACCAGACAAAGATATTTCCTGGTTGAATTGCTCTGACATCTGGTGGGAAAACAGAAGCGTCACAACCTAAAAATTTACAAAAATTTTTTTTGCAATTTCTGTATAATCATCCCCTTATAATACAGATCAAAGAAACAAATAAGTGCATCCCTCTAAATCAGCCTAATGAAGTACCAGAACAGTATGCAGTTCAATTATCTCAGTAGAAATACTCCCATGGTCAAAATACTTAATATGATTACTTAAATTAATTATAAGTGATAAGTGATTGATAGTGTAGTCCACAAGCAATAATTTAACTATCAACTTCATGAGAGATAATGCAGTATATACTGGAGTAAATAGATATGTATATGTATATATTTATAGAGAGAGAGAGTGAGTCTTCTTTTAATTCACCGACTAGATAACAACTGATCAAATGGAAGCAAAACATCACCTTAGATCTCAAAATACCAAGTTCTACAATAATACTGTATAAGTATCCATTCAAACTTAAAAATAAAAAAGCAATTAAATCACTAATGACCTGTTTGGTGAATGTGTCCATTACTCCATTGTACCTTACATATATTTGAAGGTACAAAATTTTTTTCTTGAATGGGACCATTTAAAAAGGTTAGAATCATCACCATTATTGATGTTATAGACTTATAGGACTAATTTTGGAAATTCATGAAATGCCTTTATTTTTAATTATCCACTCTCATCTGTGATGAAGATTGCCACACACTTGAATGGTCACATTCAAGAAGAATATTTTTTACCTTCAAAGCTATGTAAATTACAATGGGCCCATTTGGAGTTTCAGACAACCAAATGGGCCATTAAGGAAATCTTCTCCAACAATGCAAAACATTTCCCACTAAACAAAGCCAATGTCGGCACATAAAGCAGCACAAGAACATGTTTCTAACAAACCATCACAAAAAACAACTAACCAATGATAACTTACAGAGCACAAAACAATCAAATTAAGGAGGAATTGTGAGAAACAATTACACCGAAATAATTATACCTGCTGGAAGGAAAGAACGTCAGACCGAAACCGGGTCCGCTCCCCTTTATCACATTTAATAGATTTCGACACACCCAGGATCGAAATGCCGCCTGGCAGAACAATCTCTCGGCCCAAATCCTCATCAATCTCGATCAACCTCGAATTACTGGGATCCCCTTTACAGTACTTGAGCCGTAGATCCATCGACACATCGTATCCCCTCCCAATCGACCCAATTGCCACCTTGGCAGCTTCTGGAGCTGGAACCTTAAGCGCCATCACTCCAACATCACTCTACAAGATCGAAACTCCGCATGCAATCACGAATACGCCTACTTAAACGTAATTAAAGTGATTTTTACACAATTTTTCAAAGAAATGAGTTAATCGGAGCTTCAATATAGTATAATTTCGAATTATGCAGAAGATTGAGCTCGAAATTGCACAGAATTTCGCCTAAATTCGAGCCAAACCCGAATTCTTTACTCTGGAAACTTCAGAGGTGGTGCTGCGAAGCTCCGATATTCTCACTTCAGCTGGGGAGAAACCCGAGCAGGAGAGTCGACTTATTTTCGAAATGACAATGCTGGAAAAGGCCTAGAATTTGGTAAAGGTGGGAGTAGATTTGAGTTCAGATCTAGAAGAGAGAAAGTAGAGAGAGAGAGAGAGAGAAAAAACCCTAATGGAGTAGGAGTGGGACGAGTGGAAAGGCACCGAGAGTGAGTAAAGTAGGGTTGAATTTCAGTGGGTTTTGACTGAATTGACTATTTGACAGAGGAGTGAAGACTAACTCCTAGCCTAACTAAAATAAAGGGCAGGGAGGTAAACGTCAAACTGGATTTTTTAAATAATGATGATGAAGGTGATACTGTGCTTTACGTGCGGTCAAACAAAGTGAAAAATTAAAAATTCATGCTGGGGTGGCAAGCTCTCTACTGTAAGTCTCTAACTTATTTTATGGTTTTCTATAATCAAAAAAATATAGAGTCAAGGCAACTCAATTGGTAGAAAATTTGGATTTCAGATTTTGATTTGAATGTTGATTTTTTTTTAAGTTTAGTATCATGCTGTGCTAATCTTAGCTGTTCACAAGGGCAAAGCTAGGAAATTAACTTACGTGAGGTAATTTTTTGCAATTTATTATGTTTTAGTGATCACCTTTTAAATTAATACCATATAAATGAGTTTTTTGTCAACTTATTACAAATTAACTGTATATGTATTTTAAATGACTACTAATTTCATTTATTTAGTATTAAATTAGAAAATGATCATAAAAAAATAAATATTTTAGGAAAATGCTTTTTTTTTTTTTTTTTGAAATTTTCAGGTGGGGCGTTTCAAGGCTGGCTTTGCCCTTGGTTGTTCATTTCAGATTTTGACAATTCATGTTAAAAAATTCAAAAGACGCTTTTGAGGGTATTTTAGTAATTTCAGCAACACCTTTTGGAATTTTTAATCTCAGCCGTTAAAATCCCTGGACAGTGACATTGAATTCCAATTTGAAATTTTGTAGGAAGTTTGCTATTTTTTCTTTTTTTTCTCAACAAGGACATTGAATCCTTTAGTTTGAATTATCTAGGACACTACTAAGATCATTGTCCATCCTGGTTTAACTAATTCTTACAACATTGGTAGGTAAGGTCACGTTACTCACTCGACCAGTTTCAATTAACACTAATATAAGTACTTATTGATTGAGGTGTAAGTTTTGAAAAACATTGATCAAGCTCTTTGAAGTTAGAAAGTTGCTCAATAAAGTTAAATATTAGTTGTGACAAGTTGACTTTAATCAAAGTTGCATCGAGTGCATTTGATATTTAAAAGATTATATATATAAGGATACTCTTTACCCTATAAGATAGCTCTTCTCTTCCCACCTTCCACCCAAAAAAGTAAATAAATTTCCCATCAAATGATTCAAGACTCAAGCCCGAAAAAATCTCTCAACAAGTTGGGATAAAGGGCCATAGATTACAAGTCAACTGCCTATTAATATCGACATAGTGAGAATATACTATTATTATTATTTGGTGAAAAGGAAATTCATCATAGAAAACAATTCTACGAGGGTAAACAACCTCAATTTACAAATACAGTGAAGGTGCACATCCATTGCTACTCCTTCCCCAAGTGGCATGCACATTGATCGGCCAACCCAATGTGTGTTATCTCTCAGATCCTGATACCTCTGTTGAAAAGCAATTTGAAAGTCCTTCACAGAGGACCCAAAACTTCTTAATAATAATCTAGCTCCAGCCCACTTTCCTAAAGAATCCAGCCACCCATGGACCTTCACGTTTAAGGAGATGCCCATCTACTCTTGCCAAGCCTAGCCCCAACCCATACATAGGCAAAGATTTTTTATGGGAACAGCTATTGCAACCCCACTTTTTTATCAAATGCCCCTTTCGTTTTGGTTTTTAAGATTTCATGAAAAATATAAAAAAAAATTTACAAAAACCGGCCGCAAAGTCCCCTAGAAAATATCATTTTGAACAACTTTACAGAAGAAATTTTTTCCAAAATCTATCGTTTAAATAGACTTTTTGGCAAAAAATGAAATAAAAGTTTTAAATGGCTAAAAGTCTACTTAAACGATAGATTTTGGAAAAACTTTCTCATACAAAGTTGTTCAAAATGATGTTTTCCGGTGGATAAATTGGTTGGTTTTCGTAAAAACCTTTTATGTTTTGCATAAAACTTTAAAAACCTAAAGGATGGGGGGTGGGGTGATAAAAATGAGGGGTTGTGATAGCCGTTCCCATTTTGTATAGGTTTCTAGTGTAAGCCTAGCTTTAACATCATAAATGTTCCAATCAATCATTGCCTCAAAATATGGTCTAGTATGACCCTAAACTACCACGTTGGTTGCGGTTTGGTAGAATCTTAAATGATCATATTGTCTCGATTATTGATTAACTCAAGATATGGTCTAGTAGGACCCAATCGATTAAGGAGAAAAAGGTCATGGATTGCCAAAATTTATAGAGTTAAAAAATAAATAAAAAATTTAAAAAGATTATGCTCATAGAGATAGAAGGATGTAATTCACATTGATATAGACTCGTGACAATATATTAGATATTCAGGCCACTTAACACATTTAAGCATAGCACCTATAATCAACTTATTTAATATATCCATCAAATGTCTTCTCATGTGAATCTTCAATATTGATGTAAATATCATCATCATCATCAATGTTGCAACTACCTCTAATATCTACTCCTTTGTTCTGATCTTTAGTTTTGTTTGTAATCATTATTTTGTGGATATAATACCTTCATTTATGCAAATATATATATATATATATATATATATATATATATATATATATATATATATATATATATATATATATATATATATATATATTTCTAGAATGACAATAAGTCATTTCTTGGTTTCACTCTTTATACATCGTTAGAGACCTATTTTCCTTCTTCCAGTTTTCTTTGGCATTGACAATAAACCTAAATTCCTTGGATCATTTTTACAATATATTTTTTAGTATTAGAGAATACACATACATGTCAAGAAAATAAATAAGAGGACAAAGATAATTAGAAATTATATTGCTTCACTTGAAATGGTCCGAATTGCCATTTCCCAGTTCACCCTTCATACGTCGTTAGAGCAGTGACTTATTTTCCTTTTTCCAGTTTTTCTTTGGCATTGACAATAAACTTAAATTTCTTGGACCATTTCTACAATATATTTTTTAGTATTAGATAATATACATACATGTATATATATCAAGAAAATAAATAAGAGGACACAGATGATTAGAAATTATACCGCTTCACTTGAAATGGTCCGGATTGCCATTTCTTGGTTCCACCTTTCATACGTTGTTAGAGTAGTGACTTATTTTCCTTCTTCTAGTTTTTCTTTGGCATTGACAATAAACCTAAATTCCTTGAACCATTTCTGCAATATATTTTTTAGTAGCAAAATGATAAAGGGGCCTAACCTGTTAGCCTAATAGATTGGCCTACAGCCATTTAAGGCATTATGTCATAATCAGTTATACCTACAATCCCACGTTTGTAGGGATATGATTTAATAACATAATTCATTCCACGTTTTGCTGAAATTCAAACGTTACTTTCCATACAAATAGCTCTCTCACATTCTTCCCTAATCAGCCATTTAAGGTATTATATCATAATCAGTTCTTCCCTTCTCATGATTCACCTACACAAATAAAGAAAATTAGTTATAACTTCATAACTTAGTCATTGTATTCACTTGACAACTTGATAAGCTTGGCAAAAATACACAAATATATCGCTTAATAACTTGTTAACTTGTTAACACTGAATTATATATCTTAATAATTAATTATTTATATACATAGCCCCTTACCTCACAAATGAATTTTTGTGACTTGATAACTGGATAAAATATACAACTATATAACTTAATAAATCACTAACTGCACTCAAGAATTATATCTCTTAATCACAAAATGATCTAACCCTAAAAATGGATATGAATCTAACCTGTTCTTCGAACCATCACAGATTATCACTTGATAACTGAACTTCGACGCTAGATTGCTGGCAAGCAACGAATAGAGCATCATTAATCTTCCTTCGTAACTTAATAAGATGTCGGCTCAACTCTCCAAAACTCGACGAGGAGGATGATTTGACTGCGCAAGGTCCAAATGATCATTTTTTTTAGAAGAGTAACTGGTTTGAGGAAGAGAGAACAAGAGAACTTTTAATCTTGTGGTTTGAGATTTTAGCGCTCAAACATGGCAAATGGGGCTATTCAATTATTTCAGCTTGATTTTGGGGGATTTGGGATTTCATTTGATTTTACCATATTTACCTTGTAAAAAGGAGACCAATAAAAAGTGGCCACATTAGTAGATCAATATAATAGGTCTATGGGATAGTCCCATATAGAAGAACTCCTTTTAGTATTAGTGAATACACACACACACACACACACACACACACACACATATATATATATATATATTAATAAGAGGACAGAGATGATTAGAAATTATACCGTTTCACTTGAGATGGTCCAAATTGTCATATCGTGAAAAAATTGACACCCTAGCCTGTATGAACAAATAACAAAATAAATAAATATATCTATATTTTTTTTTTTTTTTTTTGACACAACATGGAAGACTATTTATTAACTAATAAAGAGTACAAAATAAGAGGATAAATCCTCAACCAAATGAATAGAAGGTGGCCAAAAATAGTAGTTATATAACTAATCATAAACAAAGAGATATGGATAAAAAAAACACTTGAAAACAAATATAAGTTTTTTTGTCTAAAAAAATAATAATAACACTACAACATCAACATACATAATATCAATTCCATCCCAACAATATAACTAAATCCCATGCTTAGAAAATGCTTCTTTTTTTTCTGATAAACAAATTAAAGAACTTAATTAAGATTGAAAAATATGATTAAAGAACCACTATTCTTCCCCACGATTACACTTAAACACCCAATACCGTCCATGCACCCTTCTATACCACACACAAATAAAACCACTACAGTACATAACATAATTTTAAGTCATTCCTCTCAAATAATTATTATTTATATTTAATTAACAAAGCCCATTCAAATACCATACATAGTATCCACTAAGATTCAGTAATGCAAGTGATATATGATATCCAATTAATTGACCGTGTAAATAAAATTATAGTCTCACATAAAATACTTTATGACTTGCTACGATAGACATTATTTAATAATAACCCCCCACATTAAAATTATTTTATTATAGTTTTATATTTTTTATGTATTTGGCCAATACATAGTATATCGATCATACTATCTCATTTTAGGTGTAATTCAAATTAGATATTTAACAATTCAATGAAATTTAGACATAAATAATTACAATTAGGCCGATAAGTAGAATAAAGGCTACGCACTGATGTTTTCTTATCTATTGATAAACATCTTCACTAACCTACTCACCTATTAGATTACACCCTACCATACAATACTTTAGTAGACTAAGTTAGAGACACGGTACACATGTGAGAAGGTCCCATAGAGGGGATTTATAGAGAGAGATAGCTAACTCTCCCTCTTGATGGAATGTTCTAGAGTTCTCTAGGAGACTGTAGGCGTGTATATAGTAGAGTTTTATAAAATAGGTTCTAGAATTGTCTTGTATTTAGATCGATAATTCCATTGAGGAGGTGGGAAGCTCCTAAAGAATGCTCTAGAACTCTCCTGACCATTGGATTGTTGATAGGTGGTATAATCCTAGCTAATCATTGTATTAGAGTAGTCCTTAGGTGCTTATTGTAATAACCCTAGTAATTAAATTATCTTAAGAATAAGATTACTAATGAATTATGTAATAATTCTTAAGATTATTATTAGAATATGATCAAGAATTTGATACGAGGAAGATTTAAATTGAAATTTTCTAGTTTTCTAATAATTATGAAATTTTATGTGATTTTTGGAAATTTATTTATTTTGGGTTAATTAGTGCAATTTACCATTAATTAGCTAAGATAATTATTAAAATAGATAATACGGTAATTAAGGTTAAGAAAATTATAATGAGGTGATTTAAGTATAAAAAAATGTATTAAAATAATAAAAATTCAGTTTAGGACATGTTTGGTATTTATTAATTTGATGAAGGGTATTTTTGAAAAAAATTGAGATAATTATGGAACAATCTAGAAAATGATAGAAAATTAAAAAAAAAAAATCCAGAAAATCAAAAAATATTATTATTTTATTTTGTGCTGGATTAGCTGTCACAATTTTGTAATTAACAAAACCAAACTTCAAACGTGTTTAGAAAATTCATTTTAACTCCAATTTTGACATAGTTTGAACCATTGTGCTTGGTTTAACGAGCAATATATTTTGAAATACATTTTGAAAATTTGTTAAATTTTTTATTTTATCCTTAAAATTTAGCCTAATTACGATTTAGTCTAAATTGTAAAATTTATTACTATTAAGTTCAAAAATGCTTCTGATTGAAATGTAAGAACACCAATAGTAATATGAGACCATTTAGCACATAATGGTACAAATTCTATAAGGCTGCGTTTGAGAACACGAATTTGGATTTGAGTGTGGATTTGAAATCCATGGATTTAAGAATTTACTGTTCGGATAAAATATTAGAAGAAAGGATTTCGAAATGCGGATTTCTAAATCCACATTTTTTATAACTTCATTACCATATTAAAATATTGTATATTTTTAAATCTATTATTTGTACCTTTGGAGATTAGTAGATTCACCATGTTATCCAAAAATTAAAAAAAAATAAAAATGAGACAAACAGAATAACACAGGGCACCTTACACGAGATTTGAATAAGTAGTGTAACAATATATGTGAAATGCCGAATTGTTATTAAACATTGACTAAAACTTTCCACATAACCCTTGTCTTTTGAAACTAAACCACAACCTTCAAAACATCTTCATAACTATTTAATGCTACTCGCATCTATCAAAATTAATTCCGATGTACCAGTCATAGTACAACAATTTCAAGTTAACTTTGATCCAATCGAGTCATTACCTAGATCCATAAAATGGGCTCTTCGCCCCTTTTTAGGCCTTTTGGGTGGTTTAGTTGGAAGGTGCCGAAAAACAATTAACTACTACAACACTTCGTTTTCAAATCTATCAAAAATACAAAATCTTAAAAGAAAAAAAAAATGCAAAAAATATATTATATCTTCTCAAAAGATGTAGCCAACTATTATGCAATTACAACTTTTCGACTGATTATATATCCCTACTTGGTAATTCTAATTTGAGCTATAATGCACACATTATTGCTACTCATTCTTCCCCAATTACTTCAAACTCCCACAATTTACAGCCCATAAGCTGGGCAAATCTCTACAAAACAAAAACATTATAATATTAACCTAGTAGCTCAAACAATACCAAAGGAAATACCTAAAATTACAACACAAAAAAAAAATGTAACTAAAAAAAAGGAAAATATTATAGTTCCTGTTTAACAATCCATATTTATAAAAATGAAAAAAAAATATTGCGTTTAATTAGGTCCAATATCTACTGCACCAATCTATATGTATACCTAATAAAACGAAATACCTAAAAAGCTATTCATCCTCATGCGGTACACATTCAGCGTCTGGTCAACTTCCTTCTCTATGTAATTTTTTTTCTTCTTAATTTACTTCTTACACACGCACACGCTGGTGCGCACACACACCCTGAAAAAGATAAATACAATACTGTAAAACTCGCACATAGACCAGCTGCTATAGTTCCAAACTACTAAAAAGGAAACCCAAGCATTATTATACCCTACGATAACTACCTTAATAGGGATATCAACACCAAAACAAAGTTACAAACCATAGCACCAAGCAATAGATATAACCAGCAGCTAGGTAACAGATTGCTAACCTTCTCAAACCATACACAAAGATCCATATTGCTGAGAATATTATGCCAAATAATAGTGGCAAACTGCACAACTTCCAAGGATCACAAGGATAGAATGGCTTACCAAATATCATTGAATACGAGAAGGTCAAGGATCGAAGGTGGGCGTCGGGGTTGATTGTAGAGCCTCGACTCACGATGGATTTCTAAATAACGCCTATTCTGGTGTTATTTCAAATCTTCTGATTTTAGGGGCTCAAATCCACTATGGATTAGGCTCAAATTCAAATCCTTCCTCACTTTAGAAAGCCAAACAAGAGATTTGGATTTGGGGGCCCAAATCCAAATCCACATGCCCAAATGTACCCTAATATTTGTTGTATTATTTCACCTTTACAAAAAATTACAGTTTAGCTCAATTTTTAGTTTATGGGCTTAATGACCTCCAACTATGGAACAATTTGACTTATTAGAACCTTGATGCTAAACTGAACATAATGAATGCAAATTTTGTAATTTTTATGAGATTGCAATTGAGTTCTTATATTTCATTATAAATTAATGAAAGTCAATTCATAAAAGTTATGACTGATATTTAATTTTATCAAGTGTTGGAATGATTTTATTTCATATTATGGCACATATTAGCATGTGATAAATGCTTTTAAAGATGAATTGTGATTATGATGAGAGAGATATAGTTGGGATCGAAGATGTTCTACAGGTAGTACACTTGACATGGAGTCAATGCCAAGCATACACATATTTGCGTGGAGTTATATATGATGTTGCTGTGTAATAACATATTCTGGCGTGGAGCCTTCATACAGTGAATCTGGCTTGGGCAACAGTTAGTCATTTCTTTAGTCAAAGCTCAATTTTAAGTTAATCTTAAAAATATATTACTCCAATCGTTAACTGTTGCTCTAAATTTAGCTTTAAGCTAAATCTTGAATCAAATATAACTCAACATCGTGTGTTCTCTAAATTGTTCTTCGTGTACAAATGAGGATTTAACTTTCTCCGCTCCCTTAGATATAGCTTTAGCCATTTCACCACTAGAGCTAGTCCAGCCAAATTTTAGTTTTTTTTTTTTCTTTCCACGTTTATAACATAAATATAGATTTGGCTTCTCCAAAATAGCTATCATCACTGGAGTTGCTCCGAATGAGCCACGAGCGAGGGAAACAAGTTTTGTCAATATTTTGTGATTGTGGTCCAATCAAATTCCCAACTCTTTGCGATTTGCCTTAACTACATGTCTATAAATCCTTGGAAAGCATAATCTTTCATTTACCCTCTGTTTGGTTCTTGGATTCTACCAAGAAAAAAAAAGGAAGGGAAAAAAAATGAGGAGGAAAGAAAATGAAAGGAAAAGATAAAATCATATCAAGCCAAAATTATTCAAATTCTTCTTTTTCTTCCAATTTTCCATTGCAACCAAATAAAGAAAAGTAGAATTCCTTATATTTTATTTTTTTTCCTTAATAAAATCCACAAACCAAATAGAGCTGTTATCCCAAGTGTAAAACCCTAGAGGGGGGGTGAATAGGGTTTATAGCCAATTAAAAATAATTATGACAAACTCAAATTTAGATTATTGCAACTAATGGAAAATGTAATAATAAGCAATAATGAGAGAGAGTTAGAGAATGCAAACACAAGATATTAACGAGGTTCGGCCTTCCCGCTTACGTCCTCGCCTCAAGAGCACTGCTTGAGGATTCCACAATCCACTATAACAATCTCCTTCAAGGGTGGAGATCAAACCTTTTACAAATAGAAGCTCTCTTCAAGACAAATCTCTCTTGTCTCACTAGGGTTCACACAACCCTTACAACACTTGAATTTGAAGTTGATTTGTTGTAAACAATCTCTCTAGAAGAAAATACAACTCTTGAAAGCTCAATAAACTTCTAATAATTGCTCAATTGAATGCTCTTTAAGAATTAGGGATTGAAAGCTCTTTTTCAAAGGATGGAATTGATTGCTCTTGTATGGATACTCATAAATGAGTTTGAGAACTTGTATTTATACCCATTTGGCCTAAAATGGCCGTTCCAAGCATTAAATGCCAGGAAAGAGCCGTTTGGTGGCAATTAATGCTTCATTGGGCTTTCAAAAAACTAGCCGTTATAGCCCATTCGAGTGTTATAGTCGACTATAAGGTTTCATGTAGTCGACTACAAATATCAGTAGCCATTTCTGGGCATTTTTTCTTGATTTAGTCGACTATATAGGATCATATAGTCGACTACATATATCAGTAGCCTATTTTGGGCTAAAAGACATGATATAGTCGACTACATCACATGATGTAGTCGACTAAACCTTGTTTTTCCAAAGTTTAGCCTTCTTTTCATGAAAATTCATCACTTGATCCACTATGCATCAACTTAGGCCTCTTATGAATGATAAATATAGTTGAATTGAGGGTCCTAAAGTCCTTCTAGGTCAATAGAGCAAAGTCATGAGCAATTATGTACATTTTGGAACCTAAAACCTCACTTATAGCCTAATTGAGTCTCATTGACAATGATTGCATGGCTTGAGGTGCTTGTAGGTCCATTGCTAGTTTTTTATGCTCTTGTTGCATCATGCTTGAGTTTCCTTGACGCTTTGGACACGAGCTTTGAGTTCCATGGCTTGGTTGAGCTATTGAGTGCATGTGCTTGAGTCATTTGATCTTGATTACCTAGCTTTGATCATGTTCTTAATATTTAAACCATTAGAACTAACATCGATCTTTTGTTATCATCAAAATTTCGGATATGCCCTTGGTTGAAAACCTTTGGGTCTAACAATCTCCCCCTTTTTGATGATGACAAACTATTGATGTTTTATGAAAAGATAATAAGCAATAAATCACATGATTAGATATGAGAAGCAAAAGCTCCCCCTCAAAATATGCATATCATCCTATATCATCCTTGGATTATCATACATTTATCAAATGACATATACAATATATGAATTTAAACCAAGATGCCATAGATAAAAGCATAAACCTCAAAACATTCATATATATTGTTCAAAAAAGCATAAAAAATGTGAACAAACCAACAACTAAAACAGAGTTTAAACAAACTAACAACTAAACATCCATAATTAGCAACTAAACATCCATAATTAGTCATAATTAGTCCATAAAACATCTACGATCATCTACGATCCTCTCCTCCTTTTGACATCAATCAAAAAGAGACGGCTAATTCTCTGGTGGAGGTGGAAAATAGGGAGCATATCGCTGCAAGATGTCCTCTACATTGCCTTGGAGACGCTCAAGGGCGGTGATACGGCTCCCAACATCTTGAAAGCCCTGAGTCATGGTCATATGCAGGGATCCAATGGCAGTCATGACGGTCTGGAGGCTTGGGGCGTCCTCTTGCTCTGCTGGAGGCGGCTCTGGCTCATCCTCATGCTCCTCATCCATAGGATCCTCCTTAGGAGGCTGTTGAACAAATCTCGGATCACGAATCCATTGACCATTAGCATTTTGAACAAATTTCATCCTTTTTAGAGTAGCCTCATCATAAAAATCTGATCCCTTAGCATCATAAACTTTGGTCTCATTGCCCATGTTCACATCAAAGATTTTAAACACCTCAGTAAGGGCATTTCCATAGGGAAGACAACCACCTGATTTCTTAGAACATTCATGCATGTGATATAAAATGATGTATGCCAAATCAAGTTTCTTCCCTGTGAGTACACACCAAATGAGAAAGACGTCCATGTAACCCACATAAGAGCGACTCCCGGAGCGAGGCACAAGATTGTATGTGATGAAGTGATGAATAAGTCGAGAAATCACGGGGAGTTGATTAACGGTAGGGAGAAAAGAGTGTTGAATGGTTTGATCATTGCAAATCAATTGAAGGGCTTCAATCTTATTGAAATCAGGGCAAATGGTCCAACCGTGTGTGTTAAAGCTCTGAATGGTGTCTTCTGTAGGAAGATTAAAAATGGCAGCAATAGTGGCTATTCGGAGACGAATAGGCTTCCCTTTAACCCAAGACTTGAGTTCATAATCCTTGGTGAATTTCAGATTTGCATAGAAAACTCGGACAAAGCGAGGATAGCAAGTGTTGTTCAATGTGAGAAAGAAATCCCATCCAATAGCTTTAAACAAATTTGAAATATAAATTTGTTGCCCATCGAAAAATTCAAAGGAAACGATTTTACTAAATTCAACCCGACGCTTTTTGTACAAGTCTTGATATCGCTTGAGTGCCTCAACGTCCTTGCATAGCCCCTCATCACCATGCTTGGCTTTAGAGCGTCTCTCTTGTTGATGAGAAGGCTCCTCTTGAGTTAGATGTGATGGTGGAGGTTGAGAAGTTCCAGGACCTCCTTTACGTTTTGTTTGAGCCCTAGAAGAGTCCATGGAGGCCTTGAGAAGTTTCTCCGTGCGATTCGTCATGGGTTGGAGGCAATGGGATGGAAGGAAAGTGAGAAATGGAGGAAGAATGAGTTTGGTTGAGAGTTGGGAGAAAGGAATAGGGGTATAGGCGACTAGAGAGAGAAAGAAATGTGAAAAATAAGGTGAAAAGTCGCGACTGTTGGAGTTTTTAAAACCCTCCCCGAGTCATGTAGTCGACTATACCTTATGGTGTAGTCGACTATATCAGTCCTTATAAGCCTACTGATATATATAGTCGACTACATCCTTTATGTAGTCGACTATAAGTGGTAAAAAGGTTATTTTTTAAAGATAGTCCACTTATAATAAATTTTTGGATGAAAACAAGTTTAAAAGATACAAGAATAGCAAATTTTCAATTCAAGATATAATTTAAGCATGATTTAAACTTGAGTGATATATCATGTGAGTATCAATTTATAGAGTTGTGTATATTTAAGCATATGCAACACAAGATTCATCAATTATAGACATATAATGCACATGACTCATCAATTTATCATGTCATTCATCAAGCACATGCCAAGTTCTCGCTTAATAAAGTTAAAACGATCTTCTTGAAGAGGTTTGGTAAAGATATCGGCCAATTGGTGGTCGGTACCTATGAAATCAATTTCAACATCACCTCTTTGGACATGATCACGAATGAAATGGTGTCTTATTTCAATGTGCTTAGTTCGTGAGTGTTGTATTGGGTTCTTGGTTAAGTTTATAGCAATAGTATTATCACATTTGATGGGAATGTGATCAAAATGAAGTCCATAGTCCTCAAGTTGTTGTTTCATGTACAACACTTGTGCACAACAACTACCGGCTGCAATATACTCGGCTTCGGTGGTTGAAAGTGCCACCGATGTTTGTTTCTTACTAAACCAAGATACTAGTGAATGACCTAGGAAATGGCAAGTTCCACTAGTGCTCTTGCGATCATCTTTGCCACCGGCAAAGTCCGCATCGGAATAACTACGTATATCAAAAGATGTAAACTTAGGAAACCATAAACTAAGGTTAATTGTGCCACTCAAATATTTAAAAATACGTTTTACAGCAAGCATGTGAGATTCTTTAGGACATGATTGAAATCTAGCACACAAGCAAACACTAAACATGATATCGGGTCTACTTGCGGTTAAATAGAGTAAACTACCAATCATACCTCTATATTTCTTTTGATCCACATCTTTCCCATTTTCATCCTTGTTTATCTTGATAGAGGTGCTCATGGGAGTAGAGAATTTTCTTCCATCTTCCAATCCATATTTTTTAAGTAGGTCTTTGACATATTTGGATTGATTTATGAATGTTCCTTCCTTTGATTGTTTAATTTGAAGTCCGAGAAAGAACGTTAGCTCACCCATCATGCTCATATCAAATTCCTCCTGCATGATCTTAGAAAATTCTTTGCAAAGATTCTCATTAGTGGATCCAAAAATGATGTCATCAACATAAATTTGAACTAGAAGCATATTATCATCGATGGTTTTAATAAAAAGTGTGGTGTTAAGTTTTCCTCTTTTAAAACCATTTTTAAGCAAAAATCCACTAAGCCTTTCATACCAAGCTCTGGGAGCTTGTTTTAAACCATATAAAGCCTTACTTAGTTTAAAAACATGATTTGGAAATTCATGACTTTCAAAACCGGGAGGTTGTTCAACATAAACTTCCTCCTCTATAAAACCATTTAGAAATGCACTCTTGACATCCATTTGAAATAGTTTAAAATCTTTATGACATGCATATGCAAGCAACATTCTTATGGCTTCTAGTCTAGCTGCTGGAGCATAGGTCTCATCATAATTTATGCCTTCTTGTTGATTATAACCTTGGGCTACAAGTCGAGCCTTGTTTCTAGTAACAACTCCGGATTCATCCTTTTTGTTTCTAAACACCCACTTAGTTCCAATTACTCCATGGTCATGTGGTTTAGGTACCAAGGTCCAAACCTTGTTCTTTTCAAATTGGTTGAGTTCATCTTGCATAGCAAGGACCCATGATTCATCATTTTCGGCTTCATTAATGTTTTTAGGTTCAATTTGAGACAAGAAAGCAAGGTGATCACATATATTTCTCATGGAAGAACGAGTTCTTACCCTACGTGAGGGTTCACCTAGGATTTGATCCTTAGGATGATTCCTCACAAACTTCCAAGTCTTGGTGACATCCGGATGAAGTGGAGTGTCTTTAATTTCTACTTCTTCTTCCGGTTTCTTGACTTCAATGACTTCATCTTCTTCTTTCTCTTTGCCTTTGTCTTGTGGGTCTTGCTTATCGTTAAGATTCAAGTTCTCAACTTGTTCTTGCAAGCTTGTACCTACATTATCATCATCATCCACATTTCTCTTGGGTGCAAAAGGGTTAGTTTCATCAAATACAACATGCATTGATTCTTGAACGGTTAAAGTTCTCTTGTTAAACACCCTATATGCTTTACTCTTCATGGAATAGCCAAGAAATACACCTTCATCGGATTTAGAATCAAATTTGGAAAGTTTATCTCTATCATTCAATATAAAGCATTTACAACCAAAAACTTTAAAGTAACTTATGTTAGGTTTCTTATCATTCCAAAGTTCATAAGGAGTTTTACTAAGTTTAGATCTTAATAGCACTCTATTCATTACATAACATAAGGTGTTAACGGCCTCGGCCCAAAAATATTGAGGTAAAGAATGTTCATTAAGCATGGTTCTAGATATTTCTTCAAGTGTTCTATTCTTCCTTTCAACTACACCATTTTGTTGTGGAGTTCTAGGAGCGGAGAAATTGTGACTAAACCCATTCTCATCACAATATTGTACAATATCCTTATTGACAAATTCATTCCCCATATCACTCCTAACATGAGTAATGGTATATCCCTTCTCATTTTGGACTCTTCTACAATATGTAACAAATGTAGCATGAGTCTCATCTTTATGTGCAAGGGAGAACACCCATGTATACCTAGAGTAGTCATCAACAATTACAAATGCATAATGCTTCCTTCCAAGACTTGCAATAGCAATAGGTCCAAACAAGTCCATATGAATAAGTTGCAAAGGTCTAGTGGTTGAAATATGAGATTTTGTTTTGAAAGAAGACTTGGTTTGTTTTCCAAATTGACATGCACTACAAACTCCAACTTTTGAAAATTTTGCTTTTGGTAAACCTCTTACTAGTTCATGCCTAGAAAGTTTTGAAATCAAATCCATGCTAGCATGCCCAAGCCTTCTATGCCATAACTAATGATTTTCATTTAAAGCGGAGAAGCAATGTACATTTTGTAAAGCGATTTCTTCGAACTCTATAGCATAGATGTTACCAATCCTATATGCAACAAATAAGGTCTTATCATCATCTTTAATTATGCATTTATTGGATTTAAAAGTAACTCTATAGCCTTTATCACATAGTTGACTAATGCTAAGGAGATTATGCTTTAAACCATCAACTAATAAAACATTTTCAATACAAAGAGAGGAATTCTTACCAACTTTGCCAATGCCAATTATCTTACCTTTGGCATTGTCTCTAAATGTCACGAAGCCGCCGTCCTTGGGCTTCAAGGAGACGAACTTTGATCTATCACCCGTCATATGCCTTGAGCAACCACTATCAAGAAACCATTTCTCATTGCTTGATGACTTCAAGCATACCTACACAAGTTCAAGTAACTCTCTTTGGTACCCATACTTTCTTAGGTCCATAGGGGTTAGCCATAGGAGGTGAGGTTCCCTTAACTACCCACACCTTCTTGGTAAATTCTTTAGGTCTTCTTCTCATGTTACAAGTATAAACGTTGTGTCCTACCTTATTACAATAAGTACATGAGATTTTAGGTGTGCTAAGTGTGAACCCAAGAAAAAGCGCGGCCCACAAGGGTTTGGCAAAAAATACAGAGGTGAAAGACAACAAACAAAAAGGAGTCGCCACCTCATTTTTTAAAGGAAAAGAGGAAAACCATAAAAATGTTTTATTTTCAAAAACCACATGACTCCATTTTGAAAGGAAAGGCTAAGTCTTTAAAACCAGAAAATGGATTCGGGGGCTAAGTTATGATGTGGGAAGGTTCTTGGCAAAACCCATAGGCACCCACATCGCCCGAGTTGGTCTCTTAATTTGATTGGGCTAATTTAATAACTTAATCACATGCAAAACAGTATCAATCAATAAAATATAGCATGCATAACATATATCCCATCCATCCATTTCATCCATGCATAATCAAACAAAGAAAATAAAATAAAACAGAAAAAAGAAAAGAGAAGAAAAAACCTAGGATACTTGGATCCTAGAATGGACTTGAGCCTCAAAACGAGCGCCTACGTACCATGCAGCGAAATACACGGATCAAAGTCCACGTAGTTCGAATAGAATAGAGTTAAATCCTAATATAAACCTATGGTAAAAACCCTAGGTTTCCTTATTTGAAAGAGAATTGAATAAATCAAGTTTGAATTTGGAAAGAATTCCACAAAATGGAAACTTTAGTAAAAACCAGAATTTTATTATTGAAGGAAACCTTTGATTAAGACCATAAATTCATATTAAGAATTAACCCTAGGAGGGAGAAGAGAAAGAGTTAAGAAGGGAGGTTAATTGGGGCACCTTCACACCCACTTACCTAAGCGCAATAGCTCCATGCAATAGCAAAATTAAGCGATAACAACCTTATTTGCAATAAGGCAATTATTACCCCTGTTTGCACCTTTACACGTGCCCAAAACCATGCAGTAGGAATAAAACACTAATCTGGACAGAATACTAAAAGTCCCAAAATTATCCTAATAATCATGCAAAAGCAATAATTAAAAGGAAACAAGAAACCTTAGTATGCTCCTACATGGAATATGCCTTCTAACATGCATGCAAGACTAAGAAATATGCAAAAGACTCTATAATAATCATGAGAATGTCAAATAATATCATTAAGCATGCAAACAAAGCTAACTCTAGTCAAAAGTATGATATTTTATGTAAAACATGAAAATATGCCTTCTTACGGCGAGCTTTCTTAAGCAAAATTATCCTAAGATAATTTTACATGGAAATCACCTCGTATGAAGGTTCTATCAACATATCTTACATAAAATATATACTTAAGAACATAGTAGAAGAGATTTCATGCTTAAACACATTCCCAAATACCCTTATGCAGAACCCTACCACCTAAAAAGGATAATTATCCTTAGAAAATGATAACTTCTCCAAAACCCTAGAAAATAAACTATATGAATGCAAAACCTAACATGACTCAACTCCAAATCACATATATAAACCAACCATGATGAAGAAAAACCCAAATAATCACAACAAATAGGCTATATGAAACATGCATGACTTGAAAGGATAAAAAGGATAATGCTTTCAAAACCTTAGGTAATTAAGGACTATCAAACATATTAACCCATGAATAACCTCAAAATCATACATATAACATTACAAAATCATTGGATTTAATCAATATGCAAAGCTACTACATGCACTAGAACTATCATGAAGAAAGAAGGAGAAGAAGAAGGAAAAAAGACTAAATTCAGCAATTGACAGTACGTTTACCTTATGTAGAGCTTCCCTTGCCTTCAAAATCCTTGTTCTCTTGCTTGCCTAAGGTTGAAGAGCCTCCCCTTGATGTTCTTTAGCTCTCCCAACTCGTAGCTCTCTCTCTCTCTAAGTATAAAGTGCACTTGTGGCCCCCTAATGTGCTGAACATCATGTCCTTTATATAGAGAACTGACCCCCTAAACCAATGGCTAAGATTAATTCATTAAATAATGATCTTAGGGCTATTAGAGACTCTCTTGGTGCTTAAACAACTCAAACTTATACACTTCTAAGAGAAAACAAGTTGTAATGGCGGAGGAAACCGTCAAAAGAGGGAGAGAAGAGTCAGAATTTCACTTGAGGACGGACTCTCTCGGATGACCAACTAGCCCCGGACGGTTAGCCGTCTGGGCTTGGACGGCTGACCGTCCAGCCCCGAACGGTTACCCGAGGGCTCTCTCCAGTCCGCTTCGGTTTTGATTCCTACTCGCTGTAGAAGTCCTAGAATGTTCAAATTAAGTCCGATTTTGACGAAATAAAAGTTAAAACGACCGTGTTTCGAAGGGGAACACATTTTCAAGCATTTTAGGACAAAAATCCTTAACCATGGGTGCATGGTTAGGTTTTACAAAGGTGGTTAACCATGGTGCCTCACCGTCGCTAAGCTAGGTTTGTACACAAGGTCAAACCAAATGCTTTCCCAATCGAAATTCGATCTTTCTAAACATACCTAGGATGTAAATAAAGCCCAATTGAAGTTAAATGAGAGAAAATTGGTTGGGTCTTATGAGTTAATTTGAGCAAACCAAGAAAGGGTCTTTTAGCCAACTCGAACCGTTATGAGCCGAATTGATCTTAAACCATTAGTTCATCAAATCGAACCTATATATAGACTCTATATAACCATATGAACTCAAGGGAATGACTCGGGATTCATTCCAAAGTCAAATGGAAAATATACGACTTAAAAGACGATTATGCCCTTAAAGTCGTAAAAGTTCTTATTGACTATCGAAATGAACTCCAAATTACTTCAAAATTCATACACATGACATTCAATGCCATAGAAACTTAATGCAAAATACTAGACTCGAAAAGGACTCAAATCCTACATGAAATGATATGTCCTAGCTAAGGTGCCAAAAATGGGGTGTGACACTAGGAACCTTAGGTTTAGGAAAGAAATTAATGTAGGATTTTTGTTTAACATGTTCTTGATAACTAATTCCGGCCTTGTCAAAGCACCATCTTTGACTAGTTAATATCTTATCCAAGTTATCCCTTCCATTGGTGAACTTGGCTAAGGTAATAGTCAAGTCTTCAATCTTTTCCTTCAATGATGTATTTTCACTTTCAAGATTAGATTGAGAGATGGTAGAAGGTGAGTCTATCTTACTTTTTAATTCTAAGTTCTCATTGTTTAAACTATCTAATTCTTTTTGAAGAGATGTGATATTCTTTTTCAAATCATTGTTTTTGATGGAAAATCTTTTTAATTCAAAAAATGTGTCTTCAAGAGCATTTTGCAATTTTTCATAAGTAGGAAGTTCTTCTATAGGATAATCACATGAGTTAGTTTCGATTACCTCATCTTCCTTTGCCATGAGACAAAAGTTTGCCACTTCTTGATCGCATGAAACCTCCTCATCTTCTTCATCACTATTTGCCTCATCATCCCAAGTGACGGTGAATGCCTTCTTCTTGAATTTTCTATTGTCCTTGAAGTTGTTGTTGTTGTAGCTTGTCTTGTTGTAGTTGTTGTTAAGTTGAGGACAATTTATCTTGATATGTCCGGGCTTCTTGCATTCAAAACACACTTGTGAGTCTCTACTAGAGTTCTCCCCTCTACTTGGAATTCTTTTGGATGAGTCACCCTTGTTGAATCTCCTTCCTTGGTTTCTTCTTGAGAAGAACTTCTTGAGCTTATGAGATATGAAGGCAATGTCTTCATCTTCTTCATTCTCACACTCTTCATTTGGTGATTCTTCATCATCTTGTGAGGCCTTGAGAGCCAAGCTCTTGGATGGCTTGCTTTCACTAACTTCCCGTGCTTTGAACACAAATTCTTGAGTGACCAAATTTCCATCAAGGTCACTAAGAATCATTGAGCCAAGTTCCTTTGATTGAAGCACGGTCGTTGTGAATGTATCCCATTCCTTAGGCAAGCTCCTAAGAATTTTTCTCACCAATTCGGAGTTAGTGTAAATTTTTCCAAGAGAATTCAAAGGATTTATAATAGCATTAAAACGAGCAAACATATCTCTAATAGATTCATCTTTCTTCATTTTGAATAGTTCATATTCACAAACAAGCATATTAATCTTTGGCTCTTTTACTTGAGAGGTTCCTTCATAGGTGACCTCTAAAGTATCCCAAATTTCTTTGGCACTAGTGCACCTAGAGATTTTGCTAAATTCATCATTAGTGAGTGCACAATATAGTAAGCCAATAGCTTTAGAGTTGAGCTCAAGAGACTTGTGATTAGCACTAGTGTATTCTTAAGGCACTTTAGGGAGTGTAACTCCATCTACCACTTTAGTGGGAATCAAAGGACCCTTAGAGGTAATATTCCATAACTCATAACTAGTGGATTGAATAAAAATTTTCATTCTAATTTTCCAGAAATTATATAGAGAAGCATCTCCATTAAAAAGGGGTGGTCTATTGGACGATTGTCCTTCGGTGAATCTATTACCACTATAATTGGCCATATTGTTCCTCGCAAAACAAATATGTCAAATGCAAGAGGTTAGGCTCTGATACCAATTGTTATCCCAAGTGTAAAACCCTAGAAGGGGGTGAATAGGGTTTATAGCCGATTAAAAATAATTATGACAAACTCAAATTCAGATTATTGCAATTAATGGAAAATGTAATAATAAGCAATAATGAGAGAGAGTTAGAGAATGCAAACACAAGATATTAACGAGGTTCGGCCTTCCCGCCTATGTCCTCGCCTCAAGAGCGCCGCTTGAGGATTCCACAATCCACTATAACAATCTTCTTCAAGGGTGGAGATCAAACCTTTAACAAAGAGAAGCTCTCTTCAAGACAAATCTCTCTTGTCTCACTAGGGTTCACACAACCCTAACAACACTTGAATTTGAAGTTGGTTTGTTGTAAACAATCTCTCTAGAAGAAAATACAACTCTTGAAAGCTGAATAAACTTCTAATAATTGCTCAATTGAATGCTCTTTAAAAATTAGTGCTTGAAAGCTCTTTTTCAAATGATGGAATTGATTGCTTTTGTATAGATACTCATAAATGAGTTTGAAAGCTTGTATTTATACCCATTTGGCCTAAAATGGCCATTGCAAGCATTAAATGCCGGGAAAGAGCCGTTTGGTGGCAATTAATGCTTCATTGGGCTTTCAAAAAACTAGCCGTTATAGCCCATTCGAGTGTTATAGTCGACTATAAGGTTTCATGTAGTCGACTACAAATATCAGTAGCCATTTCTGGACATTTTTTCTTGATTTAGTCGACTATATAGGATCATATAGTCGACTGCATATATCAGTAGCCTATTTTGGGCTAAAACACATGATGTAGTCGACTACATCACATGATGTAGTCGACTAAACCTTGTTTTTCCAAAGTTTAGCCTTCTTTTCATGAAAATTCATCACTTGATCCACTATGCATCAACTTAGGCCTCTTATGAATGATAAATATAGTTTAATTGAGGGTCCTAAAGTCCTTCTAGGTCAATAGAGCAAAGTCATGAGCAATTATGTACATTTTGGAACCTAAAACCTCACTTATAGCCCAATTGAGTCTCATTGACAATGATTGCATGGCTTGAGGTGCTTGTAAGTCCATTGCTATATTTTTATGCTTTTGTTGCATCATGCTTGAGTTTCCTTGACGCTTTGGACACGAGCCTTGAGTTCCATGGCTTGGTTGAGCTATTGAGTGCATGTGCTTGAGTAATTTGATCTTGATTACCTAGCTTTGATCATGTTCTTAATATTTAAACCATTAGAACTAACATCGATCTTTTGTTATCATCAAAATTTCGGATATGCCCTTGGTTGAAAACCTTTGGGTCTAACAAGAGCCTTAAGGAAAATCATGGGAACATTTCTTATCTTTTTCCTTACAAACATTATTGTATGTATTGGGATTTAAGAGGTATCCCATTCATAAAGCTCTGAAATTTTCTCTATGGATATGTATATTTAGACTGACAACCTATTATACAATGTTAAATTTGAGGCTTTTATTGTACCATCACATGTTGTAAAAATGATCGAAGAAAATTAATTTAAAGTAATCTTTAAAAATAAAACTGGCTTATAATTTTTTTAGAAAAAAATGAAAAATTGAAAAGAAAAAAATTAAATTCAAAATCAACTCTTTAATTTTCAAGTTATTTTTAAAAAATTGTGAAAATTGTAAAGTTGCAAGCCATTCTTGATTTTAAGGGTTCCTTTAGATTGATCGAAATGTAGCATGGTAACTTTTTTTTTTTTTTTTTTTTTTTTTTTTTTGGGGTAAGTGCATGGTAACTTCAGGATGCATGGAAACACATTTTCTGTCAACGTACGTGGCAGATAGAAAATATCATGAATTTAAACTGCCAGCACAACCTCCTTTTTTTTTTTTTTTTGGGGGGGGGGGGGGGGTGTGGTGGGGGTGGGGGTAGGTAAGAGATTCAGGCATCCAATGGAAGTTGAAGTTGATCCCTTGAAAATCTTCACCCTTATGGGGTAAGACAGGCCCCTAGACCTAGGGCTTGACTGCTAGCACAATGGAGATGGATTTCAATCCTTTTGTATGTTCTAAAGTTTTGCCCAATTCTTAAGTCAAACGTGACATTCACTTTTTCAAAATGCTAAAACTATTAGTTTCTCTCAGTAAAAAAAAAAAAAAAAAAAAAAAAAAAAAAAAAAAAAAACTATTAGTTTCTGTTAAGTAATCACACTTGTTTATTTTATTTTTCTATATTTTCGCAAGTCCCAAGTTTTTAGATAAGATGAAGCATTATGTGGACAGGATGCTAAGTTCATCTGCAATAACCTTTTGTTAGTTAGGGTTAAAAGCCACCATATCCACCATCTATTGAATTTTATTAAGCAAATTAGGGGTGTCATAATCAATTTTAATGGATGAGTTTTGATTACATGATTTGAAAATTCGTGCTTTTTAAAACATCCAAGGGCACACGTAATTAAGACTCCGCATAAAAAAGAGTGACGCTCTGTCTACGAGATAAAATTATGAGATTCATCTACCGAGTGACGTGACATTCACTTTTTCAAAGTAAAAAAGACCCTCATATTTCTAAAATAAAACAATTATAATTATGTGAATAAAAAAACACAAGGTGTTCAACACATTCCGTGGATGAAAGTTGTGAAACTAATAGTTTTAGCATTTTGTTTAGATTAATTTGTGAAATAGTGAGGTTAAAAATAAAACAGTGGTCACAACCACTTGCAAGTGTTCTAGACAGCATAGGTGTGAATGGCTTAATTTCCTATATTGGGCCGAACTTAGTGACCGTTATGGGCTTAGAGAGAATAATTTTTTTTTTTTTTTTTTTTTTTTGGGTGGTGGCCTTTTTTGACATCAGGTGATATAATAACGTAGTATAACCCCCTAATAAGATTATAGTACATATTAATTTGTAATGGTAATTATAGTTTTTAAAACTAATCTACAATAATATGTGGCATAAATATGTTGCTTAAGTTATATAAAGTCATCATATCACTGTACAATAATTTCTCCTTTTTGGGACTAGTTGCTTTGGTTGATTATTTGTATGAACCTCTGTCCTTTTTAATAAAAATAAAAAACGAAAAACGGTGTCACTTTGATTTAAAAAACCGTTGGGCAAAGGGGTCGTTTGCGAGCTACGGCGAACGGTGTCGTTTCAATGGGAGATAGATTTCGTTCTAAACTACTATGTGGGACCGAAAAGATCGTGCGTCGCTTTTCTGAATGACGTGGCAACATTTCAGTGGGACCGATTACCGTAAAATGACCCAACCACCACCCGTTCCTCTGTAGACGAAGTTTTCTACTCCGCATTAAACAAAATTTCCCATGTAAAAACGACTCTTTGACATTCTGCTACTTCTCCTTCGCGCTCCTTCATTCTTTCCTCCATTGCGATTTTCGGTACGTTCACCTCTCTCTCTCTCTCTCTCTCTCTCTCGCTATATATATATATATATGAATATGCAGAAATGTATGTATATATACATAACGGATCTGTGCACACATTGCCGGATCTGTTGTGATTTGTTTCACATTTATGAGAAATTGGTTCACAAAGACATTTGTTCAGTGATTCTTTCTGATATCTTGATTTGTGAATTCTCTCCCAATTACGGTCCAGCTTGCTTTTCTTGATCCAGGATCTTCACTATATATATATATATATTGTAATATCATGAATGATGTTGAATTATCATGAAGTAATCATATGTTTTTGGATGTTTACAATTAATTTTGCAATTTTTTTCTTGTTGTTGCTTTAATTTTTGGGTGTCCTGTGTTTACTTGTGCTAGAGATGTTGGTGATAATTTCCTCAATGGCTAGCTATTGTGGCTGATTATAAATGGGGTTTGATCTGATCTTTCCTGTGGAGAAAATGACATGATTAATTAAAAGTACTATAAGAAATAATAAATTTTTTTTTTAGTATTACAAGATAGAACAACACAGGCCCAGATTACTTTGGCAAATGTGGATTTATGTGTTGTGTACGTATTGATATATGTTTACCTATAAAAATAAAAATTATACATATGCGGTATGCATGGTAGGTTTCGTTATGTACAAATTTTGACATACTGGCCAATAATGTAGTTAAATTTTTATTTATTTAAAGCTTTGTTTGTGTTACCCTTTTGATGGTGGAAGCAATGTGCCTATTTGTTCCTTCAGGGGACATCGATTTCAGTAGTAGTGGTTCTATTTAAAGATTACGACCTCTAGTAGAACAATTAAGTGTAATATTGATTGATGGTAATATCGTGTTATGATATGGCACGAAAGTGATCCGCCCCCCCTCTTTTTTTTTTTTTTTTTTTTTTTTTTTTTGTGAGCTCACTAAATTTGTGTCATGTTATATATGAATCTGAGAACTATATCTGAACTTATTTGGTAGGATGTCTTTGGTAGCTGCTAAGTTGAGGCCTAACATGTGTATGTTCTTACTATATTCTAATGAAACAACTGGCGTATAAGGGCATTTTACCAGTTGAGGATTTTTTTGCTCCTTTCTCAGGCATTTGACATGGGTGTACTTGTCTGGCTTTTGCTAATTAACTTTCTACTTTTGTACTGATAATTGACTGTGCTTCTTTTTTGTTTGACTTCTAACCAACTTTCATTTTTAGGTGATCAATACATCCTGTCTTGCTGCTTCTTTGTGGTGGTTGAATTCAAATAGGGTCAAGATGGTAAAATTCTTCCTCATTTAACTTCCCCACCTTTTAGAGTTTGATGGTTTTAGTCGAAAGTATAAAGTCTAGAATTGATTTCATTCAAATATTTAGTAATAAAAAAACGCATTGAGTGTATTTGATAAAATATCATGAATGTATTTTTGTTGTGCATTTTATATGGCTTTTTTTTTTCTTTTTTTTTTTTAATTAATAAAATTTTGTCACAAAAATAGGTTAAGAAGCCCTCACAAAGTTAAAAAGATGAAGAAAGTTGAGAAATCTAGGATTACCACATTCCGAACTTTGTGCTCCACAAAAATAAGAATTAAATGGAAACTTCTTTTAGCTTTGTTGGTGGCAACTCCTTGCTTTCAAAAGCTCTTTCGATTTTCTCTTTTTAAATGCTCCAAAGAAGGGTGGCACCTCCTTGTGGAGTCTATTACCATCTCTCACTCGCCATTCACAAACCAGTTAAGAACCACTTTGCATTACCCAAATTGCTTAAGAGAATGACAACAAAAGTTCTTAGAGGAGACAAGTCACTCACAGGGAAGAGGAAGGTGATTAACTCTATCTACGCCCATCTTGCATATGATGCACCTATTTTATGAATTATCGGCTTCCCATTTATCAAGTAATCCATGGTTAAGCACATATCCATAACTGCTATCTATACAAAGCAAATAAACTTTTGATGGAGTGATAGAACAACTCACTTTCTCTGCAAGAAAAGAGCTACCTCGCTTTAAAGAAGCCTAAAAGAGGACTTTACTGAAAACATGCCACTAGGGATAATATGCACACCATAACGTCCTCTACTTTACTAAGAATGTGGGTTGCATTCAAATTTTCAGAGAAGGAAAGAACAATAGATGATCTCTAGTAGTTTTCTGGGAGCCTTCTATTAATGTTTGGATTAAGACTCTTGAATTTCTTATGTGTTCACCATTTGTAAAGATTGTACAGAATACATAAAAGCCATGAAACAACGATGTTTCTTGAGGATATAAGTTTCTTTGATTGTTGCTTAATTCAACTTTTTGACATTATTTTTTCTAATTCCTTTGCAGTTTATTCTGTTACATTGGAATATTAGTTTTGTTTTTGTTCTTGTTCTGCTACTAATTGTCTGTATCTGTGATATAGGTTGTTCTTGCAGCTTCCATTATAAGTAAATCTGGAAAAGGTAAGTTCTTTATTTAATCCTTTATTTTTCTTTGAAAAGAACCTGGATTAACATGGTTACTACAAATTTTCTCTTGATATGTTATCCTCTATGACTGGGAAGGCAGTGGGAACAACAACACTTGGTGCTTCATATAATTATCTTGGTTAATGATAATGAATTCTGCTCCTATTTCAGTTGGCAATGTCAATTTTTCTCTTCTGTTCCATCTTGCCAAAAGCTAAATATGAGATACAGACACAAGATCTTATTTACTTGTCTCTAATCTAGCTCTCATTGTCTCCTTTTGGATCCTTCAACACTTACCAAACAGTATATTCTAATCGGAATTGTCATTAGCATTTGTAAAAATTTTAACGTACTTTCATGAGCTTTTCACTCCTTCATAAAATCATCTTGGCTATGATTAACTTATGAACGTGATGTTTTTCGGTGGCCTTGGATGGGCTTGGGCATTATATTTCAAAATTGGTTTGAGCACTGGTTGAAAAAAGATCAATTCGGGTTGAGCTGGGGCAGAGGTGTCAGGTCACCTAAACCCGATTTAAATACTGTAATTTTATATGAATTTACTAATGATATATGATTAATTGAATGCAACTTAAAAGCATGGAAGGGATGCGATAAATCAATCCCTTTATAAATTTAAATGAAAGAGATTTGTGCTATCCTCCTTGCCCTGCCGTCTTTATGTTGTAACCCCTAACCGGTCGTCTCCCACACACACACACACACTCTCTCTGCCTCAGCCACACCCACACCCACACCCAAACCCTCCTGTTGTTGTTGCTGTTTTTGGAGCTACATGCCATGCTCTCTCTCTCTCTCTCTCTCTCTCTCTCTCTCTCTCTCTCTCTCATCTCCACATATATATATATATACCTATAGAGTCATTTTATTATCAAGTGCACTCCAATAATCTTACCCGCGACTTGTATTTTTTGAAACCAACCATTGGATTAGATAGCCTTCTCATATAGGCGATCCATGCCAAAAATCAAGTTGATCCGAGACTAATTGCTATTTGATCCAAAACTTAAATTTTTCAATCAATAACAATCATTCATTTAAGGACATTTAAGGATGAGTTGGCTCTTAATCTCGGATCAACATGATTTTTGGCATGCATGACCTACATATGAATCAAAATTAATCCAAAGGTTGGTTTCACAAAATACAATTCGCAGATAAGAGTTTTGGAGTGCACTTGATGCAACTTTGCATCAAGTGCACTTGATAATAAAAGGACTCTATATATATATATATATATATATGAAATGCTAATTAGGTGAAGAAGTCCTTTGGAGATCTTTAATTTTGTTGAATCTCAAGCTGTCAGAGAAAGTTTAGTGATGCTAAAAGAATAGCTTGGGAAACCTTGTTGGCTAGCATGGATTCCATCCAGTGTAAGTGGAGATTCAAAAATTGAATTTGGGTTGATTTGGTTTGAAGTTTGAACATCTCAGGTTGGAGGGCGGGTTATGTTGGGCTGCAGGCAAAGGGTGAAACTTTTCAGGCTGAGCTTAGGTTGATATCTAACCCAACCCAACCTGCCCTAGTAGCTGCCCTGGTTTTGTTTTGTTTTTTTCTAACTTCAGTTGCTGCCCTTGTTATATTATGAACATGGTGTTTCTTTGCGGCCTCGTTTTAAGCCGAATAAAGAATAGCTGGTTTTATTGTCATTTTATAGACCTTTTCTTTCATTTTGATTGAAATATGAGGGTAATTTATTAGTGTAGAAGCACATCTTCACTTTTGTGACTTAAATCCAAGTTTATAGGAGACATACTTGATACTACTCAATCAGTTATAGAGACACTTGTCAATCTTTTTCTCTTATACGGATGATTGAGTAGTACGCAACGTTAATTCCAAGGACCAGTTATTAATTTTTCAAAAATTATAGTTGGTGCCATTAGACAATGGAGGCCTATTGGTCGATTGACCTTCGGCAAGATTAGTTCCAACAATGTTTGCCATATTGAAACTCTTAAATGGTTTGGTCAAATATGAAGAGCCCTTGCTCTGATACTAATTGTTGCCCAAGAAACAACCCAAGAACGGGGGGTGAATTCAATTGTATGCAAACTAATGGAAATTTAAATTATCAAGCGAAATGATGAATGAACAATAACATAAATAAATATAAACCAAGTACAGAGAGAAGAATCCTTTACAAATTGCAATGAATGTGGTTTGACATTGATTACACAATAATTTTAATTTTGAAGAGTAAATGTACAAATGAAGTTCACTCTTTAATGATTGAACAATGAAGGCTTAGCACTTTTAAGTTTCTAGGGCCAGTATTAAATGATTCATTGAATGCTCTTGTATTCTTGTTAATAAGTGAGTTTGAGTCATTCTATTTACATGCATTTTGAATAATATGGCAGTTACAAGCTTTTAATGCGCCATTATGACCGTTGGAGGGCGATAAATGTGCCAAACGATCATTAAAAAACTCACCGTTATAGTCTGCTCGAGAGATTTAGTTAACTGAATCTCTCATTTAGTCAATTAAATCTAACAGTGGCTAGCAGTGATGGGGAATAGCACATTTAGTTGAGTGAATAACTTATATCGTCGATTATATTGAATAGTGAACAACACGACTTTCCCAGTCACATTTAGTCAACTGAATGCATTGTTTAGTCGTCTAAACTGGATAGAATTTGCCAGACTTAGTTCATTTTCGAATATATTTTCCAATAAATCCAAATATGAATCTAGGCCCCTTTTAAAGGTTAAAACCAATATGATTAAGGGTCCTAAGGTTCTCTAGGTCATGTGAGCCAATCCATTGTTCAACTATGTACATAAGACCTAATTACACACTCAATTAATCCAAAATCTTAATAGTCTTCAACTTCATGGTCTTGAGTGCTTGAGATCCTTTGCTTTTGCTTCCTCTTATCTTTGAGTCATGCTGTTAGCCTGTTATGAACTATCGAGACTTGAAAGACGAGAAAGACTAAAAAAGAGTAATAATCTTCATAGTCTTCAACTTCACCGACTCAAACTCACCTAGGACCTTCGGTTCATGAGCCGTGGGCCTTTGCCATCTGCGCTACCCTCGTGGGTTCATATTGTTACATCTTTGAATTACTGCTTTTAACAGTTCTATATCTTTTTCCTTTTTTAAAAAACTTTTAATTTTTATTTGCAGCACTTGTTTCAAGGCAATTTGTGGATATGTCTCGTATTAGAATTGAGGCACTTCTTGCAGCTTTCCCAAAGTTGGTAGGAACGGGAAAACAGCATACGTTTGTTGAGACTGAAAATGTGCGCTATGTTTACCAGCCGGTAGAGGCTCTGTACTTGCTACTTGTAACAAATAAACAGAGTAACATTCTTGAAGATTTGGAGACTTTGAGGCTGCTTTCCAAGCTAGTATCCTTTCTTCTGTGTTGGTCTATGGTTATCATTTGTTTTCTTGAACTGACGTTCTGTCATGTTTCTGTATCTGCTTGTCCTGAATGAATTTAGGAACCAGCTGACTTCTTGCAAACAATGTGGTGGATTTAGTAGCAGGGGTCTAATTTCGACTTTTCTGGACTTATACTTAGGCCTGCTCTCAATATCTCTTATTTAATTCTGTTGGTGCATCATGTATTCTATATTTCCTCATTTCTTGTTAAAGGCATGTAATGTTTTCTAAAATATTCATAGCTTGTGGGTTGATTCCTTAAGCAAATAAATAGGTGCCTGAATATTCTCTCTCTTTAGATGAAGAAGGCATTTGCGAAACAGCTTTCGAGCTGATTTTTGCTTTTGATGAAGTCATCTCACTTGGCCACAAAGAAAATGTAACTGTTGCACAAGTTAAGCAGTATTGCGAGATGGAAAGTCATGAAGAGAAATTGCACAAGCTGTTAATGCAGAGCAAGATCAATGAAACCAAAGATGTCATGAAGCGCAAAGCCAGTGAGATTGACAAGAGCAGGGTATTTTCTTAGGGCCCTATGAGCCTCCTGCCTTGGTTTCCCTTCTTTCATTACTTCTCTTAATTGTTGAAAATTATGTTCTTATAAATCATGCTTACAAATTAGCAGATTGAGAAGAGTATATATGATAAAGGAGGGTTCACGTCTTTACAGTCAATGGGTTCAGGAAGAATTGAGAATAGCTTTTCTGATATGAGCATATCTAGCGGTGGTGGAGGTTTTGGAAGTGGTTCTGGGTTTGGATTAAGCAATGGTTTGGAATCTTCATTCAGCAAGTCTAAAGGTTTGTGCTTGTTCATCTGCCTGAATTTTATTTTCGTGCTCCTAATTTTAGTCAGAGTTATACTCAACTTAACTCTACCAAGCCTTATTCCCAACTACTTGGAGTTGGCTACATGAATCTTTTTATGCCATTCAATTCTATCAACAGTTGAGTTGAGTTATGAGTAACATTAATTCATTTTATGAAATAAATTGGCAAAAGTGTCATCCAGTCACTGTTTAAAGTTTTATGGCTCAGCCGATATTTTCATAGTGTTGAAAATTTTTGGCCAAGTCCAATGGTGGTTGTGTCTTCAGTTACATGTATTCTACATAAGTAGTTTTGATTTTGATGTGAGCTGTATTCAATTTCCTTTTATAAATAAAATGGTAAGAGCATCATCTTGAAGATAAAATTGTTATATTCTCCTTACATTAATTACCTGGGCTTTATATACCAGTATCCCTGTTGTCCAATGTAATATGTGAACTCAATTGAATATATCGAATCAATATATAATTAGTACTTCTCCTCTGTTTTCTTGTATCAGAACCAAATCATCTTGAAAGTCATCACCATGTGTTTAGGGTTCTTGTGACACTTGGAACTCTATGGTTATTGTACTAGAATTGATGCAGACAACATCACAAAAATAAAGGAAAAATAAGAAAGAGAGAGAAAACCTTAGGAATCGGCACCTAAAGGTGTTTAGAGTTGACATCAAGCAAGAAAGGATAAGGAAAAACCCTAGGAATTGACACCTAGGGGGGTTTGAAGTCGGCACCACGCCTAAGAAACTCAAATTCTTTATTTATTCCTTGGCTGATTTCTTAAAGAAATATGGAGCCTTTATATAGACTCCAATTACATAAAAATAAGTAATACTTGGTCCTAAATTCATGAAAATTAAAAAGGGAACAATTCTATAGTTCCAAATTAAAGTAATGTAATTTCTTTGACATCAAGTTAATAGGGCCAATCTGTTGGGCTAGATCCGTGTCCCCATCAAGAGTTCTTTTGTCGATGTTGATGGATGCTTAGCATTGTGAGAAATATTGGATATCCTATCATTTTTAAACATTGACAGACCTTACCACAGAGGGATAAACATTGTATTATTTTTTATAAATAAGAAAAAGGAAAAAAAGAAAACATAAAATCGAAAAAGAAATTAAATAAGTTTTAGGCATGAAACAGATTTGAACTCATCACATAATTAGATATATAATTTTGAGGCTTTAAAATTCTAAGAAGGATAGGATTGAAAATCGAAATGCCAATGCTAAACTATAAATTTTTAACAATAAATATATGCTTTAAAGGAACATTGTATTATTTTTTGAACATGAATACCTTCCAGTTAAATTGATGCAATATTGATTTCGATTAATGGTTTCGATTATCTCTGCAGGGAGATAAGCAAGCATGCAATCATCTTTCTATTTCTTCTTCTTCTTTTTTTGATTTTCAATCTTTCTTTTTTTTCAATGTCTGTGATTGTCATATTTTGAACCCCTTGCAAACAGTTATTTTCCAAGATAATATTGATAATTGCCTTCTAATCTATCCTATTATGTAAAGGCACTAGGATTTGGTCTCTCAGCTTGCAAATTTTGTATTGTCTCCAATCCATGAAATTACCATGTAAACCCAACATGCAAATAATTCCAAAAAAGAAAGTATATTAAAAAGGGAAAAATAGTAAAAGGAAGAAACTTAAATTGCTTAGTCACTTGCGCCTTTCTTCCAAACTTTTTAGTCTTTCTCATCCGCATTACCATATATATCCTCACTTACCAAAGAACTCCATAATAATAATGAAAAAGGAAAAAAAAAAAGGGAATGATAGTATAATTACAAGCTACATCTAAAACATGTCATACTTTCCCTCCAAGGTTACACCCTCTCTCTCTCTCTCCTTGAATTTATTTATGACCATAATACTCTCCAACCATTTTACTCACCCATCTTTCTTGATTAATGGGGTAAATTTTGTAAGTTGTAACCAACAAAGTTAAAAAAGTACCTAACCTCGGGTAGCCTAGTTGGTAAGGGTGAACTTGTGATTGTGTGGTTAGGTGCGCGGTCATGGGTTCGATTCCCCGCTAGGACAACCCAGGATTTAAGAGGGGGGCTGTGGCGGTGGATTGCTGTGCTAGTCTCCCCGGGGTTTTAGGTTCCATGGGTGGGTCCAAAAGGCCTTGCTGTGGGATGGTTCCCCCGTTGTCAAAAAAAAAAAAAAGAAAAGAAAAAAAAAAAACAAAGAAAGTTAAAAAAGTGCAAAAAAATAGCTGTTGTCAAGGTTTAAAATATGAAAACCATGTACATTGAAATTAGGAAAAAAAATTGAAAATCAAAACAAGAAGAAGAGGAGGAAGAAGAAGAAAGATGATTGTATGCTTGTTTATCTTCTTGAAGAGATAATCGATGCCATTGATTGAAATCAGTATTGCATCAATTTAGTAGGAAGGGATTTACGTTCACAAAAATGATACAATGTTGCTTTAAAGCATATATTTATTGTTGAAAATCTATATTTTAGTATTCAATTTTAGATTTTTAATATATATTTTCTTAAAATTTTAGAATCTCAATAGCATACATTTATTCATTTAATTATGTGATGAGTTCACATCTGTTTCATGCCTACCGCTCATTTATTTTCTTTTTCAATATTGCAATGTATAAAGGATAATTCCAGATTGAAGATCTCCTGACCCATATACGATCCAGTAGTAGTTTATCCTTTTTTATAGACTAGGCTTTACTTGATTGCTAAAACTCTCTAATAATAGGCTTAGTTTGGTTATTATTAGTAATAAAGATATTTTTATAAAATTTCGCAAAAATGAAAAGATTCTTTTAATACAAGAATAATAACTTCATATTAATGATTAATGCTAGATGAAGGAAAAGTATTGAGTCACACACACACCGCGTGATATTTTTATAAAATTTCCCAAAAATAAAAAGATTCTTTTAGTACATGAATAATAACTTCATATTAATGATTAATGCTAAAACAAGATGAAGGAAAAGTATTGAGTCACACACAAATCGCGTGAGCCCCGAAAGATAGTTTGATCTTTTAACAGTAGATTTAGATTTTAGAATAAGGATTAAAAAAACCTCTCATTCTATGTAAAACTTGTGAAATTTCGGGCTTACTACTTTTCTTTGTTCTGACAACCAACTGTTCATGTGTATAGCCCTTGCACCTATCAATTGAAAATTATATTAGACTTCCATCAGTGTTTTAGTTTTGCATTATATGCTCCATCTTTGAAATTTCTGTTGCTCACTTCTTGCATAAAAGTATGTACATTCTTCAGAAGTAGTGTATTAGATGAACAATTATTTATTACTAGGGGATTTTTGAAAACTATTTATTTGCTCCATTAGGACTTCCACCTGCCTCTGCTACTGCCCCTTCAAAAGGTTTTGGTATGCAGCTTGGTAAATCACAAAGGGCAAACCAGTTCTTGGAGTCTTTGAAAGCAGAAGGTGAAGTGATCCTTGAAGATGTGCAACCAAGTGCCATTCAGTCCAGATCAGCTGCTCCACCACTGATTGATCCCATTACGTTCACCGTTGAAGAGAGGCTCAATGTGACACTAAAGCGAGATGGTGGGGTCAGTAATTTTGATGTTCAAGGGACTCTGTTACTCCAAATTCTTAATGAGAAAGATGGGCATATCCAAGTTCAGGTACTCTCTCTCTCTCTCTCTCGCTGTGTGTGCGTGTGTGAAAATTATGATGAATAAAAGTGTGTGAAAATTATGATGAATAAGGTTGTGAACAATTACTATTCCTGGGATTTTGGAGAAACATTTTATTGAACAATAAATAGAAGCTACTCTGACCTAATTGATGCAAGAGACTTTTAAAGTTTCAACTTTTTTCTGTTGAAGTGTTCTTTGATATGCATGAAAATTTGATAAAGTGCAGACCAGAATGCAATGCATTATAAACTAATTTGAGGTTTAGTTGAATTATTTGAAAAAAAAAAAGAAGAGAAAAAGATAAGAATGAACACCAATGAGAATCTTCAAACTAGAAGGCCCAATAATGCCCTTAGCCTGGATATTTGTCTGATGTCCAAGAGCAGGTCTGAGATAGTGGACCATTTGTTTCTTCATTCTCCCTTGGCCTTGGGGATGTGGTAGAACCCTTTTACGTTGTGCAGGGTTGGTTTGGTGGTTCCCTCGGATGCCATTTCCATGACATATTTTTTTTAATGGCTTTGGTAGGTCAGAAAGGGAAAGAGTTTATGCTCTTGTGCGACGTTGGCCATTTCCTCGGTCGGAGAGGAATGATAGTCCTTTTAGGTTAGTGTCTCTTCCAGAGAGTGCATTTGGGAAAGCATTTGGGAGAAGATCATTTTCCTTGCTTCTTTATGGGTTTCAGTTACCAAGGAATTCATTGTATTCCATTGGAAAGCATTGTCAAGGATTGGAGAGCTGTTTCTTTTCCTGCTAAGCAGATGGTCAGGGTTTGTCCTGTCTGAAGCCCTCCTCCTTTCAGATTCATCAAGCTTAATTTTGATGGTTGCTCCCTCGGGAACCTAGTTCAACTGGGTCTTGTGGGGTTTTCAAAGATTCTAGGGGAGAGATTGTTATGTGTTCTCTCTTTCCAGCAAGATCAGGGATTGCTTTGAAAGTTGAATTGTTGGCTCTTTTGGAGGGTTTGAGAGAAGCCTATAGACTAAGGATGACTCGATTGATTGTAGAGGGGTACTTGGTACTCCTATATCTATACTACCTCTAAAAGTTTGTATCTTGGAAAAACTTTTGATTGACCATTACACCCTTATTTTAAATTTTAAATTTTAAATACTTATTTGCCTCCCATATTTAACCAATTAAGAATGTTTATTTTCCAGCAAAAAAAAGGGAAAAAAGAAGGAGAAAAAATGATAATGACATCCACTTCTTGAATTCTACACAGCCTCTACTACTATGCATGTCTCTTAGCCAACTTCTTATTCCTACCATGACTCCTAGCCATGGAAGGAATTTTGAGCATCCATTCTAATGACTTTAAATCAACAAAAAATAACAAATAATTAGATTTTCATGTTATATATATATATATACATATATATGTATATATATATATGAGAATTTATGAATCTTCATATATATTTTATTATTTAAATATTATTCATGTACAATGCATGTGTGTCCATATCTAGTTATTATTAGAAGGGTGAAGACCAGAGGTTTGGGAGCCGGGAAGTTTGCTAGAATCACTAGAGAAATCTTGGATATTGCTGTGGCTCTTCAAGTTCAAGCAAGGTGGGTGGATAGAGTAGCCAATGAGCTTTCTAAGAGGGGTGTCTTGTCTCTTCAGTCTTCTAGAGGGCATTTTTTTCCTCCTTAAGACTGATTGCTTTTTTGGCTTTTTGTGGTTGTTCTTTTTTGTCTTTGTTTGAGTGGCTATAGGGGTATGAATTCTTGGTTCTTTGGAGGATTTTTCAGCCTCTTTTTGCATCTATCCTTTCTTTTGTGATTTATAAAATTATTTAGCTTTTTATCAAAAAATAAAAAAATAAAAAAATTACACAAAACAAACCAAAAAGTATATTGGATTTTACAATTTAATTGAAAATTTAATTCTTAATTTTTGGTCCTTCTTTGAAACAAATTCAACTGAAGGAAGCCCTATCTTAATCATTTGGGGCAGGCTTTGCAAATCTTATTTTACCAATGTGCTCAATGTAGGTTTATTTTCAGTCAATACGTTGCCCACCTTGTCTTTTCTCCATACCTCAACCGACATCCTTTTTTGTCAAGCTTTGTCCTTGAGACCTTTGCATCATAAGCCATATCATTTTTCATTTTTTCTCTTTTATGTAGTCATTGACCTTTGAGGCATTTGGTAAGACCATGTGAACTAATTTTCTCACTTGTCCTTTACTTTAGTTGGTGCCACCTTCACCTTTTCACAAAAACATTCACGTCAAATCCTACATTTTCCTTTTTTATCACTTATCCATCATAAGATCCTTATTTCTGTCATGACCATTATGTCAGCATGTTTTTGACTACTAAACATGTGGTACTATAGAGGATGGGTTGTCTTAGAGTCGTTTTGCAAACATGTCCCTTCAATTTGATGGGCAAGTGGTGCTCTTGCAACACTAGAGAGACACTTCTTCATTTTAATTAGGTAAATATCTAAAATATCCCTCAAAAAAAGAATTATATCCAAAAACCCCATATAGTAATTTGTCTATCTAAAAAACCCAAATAAAGTTATAGTATATCCAAAAAACCTAACACCCTAACTTCCATCTAACTCCGTTTAAATTATACAACTTTTGGACCGACATAACTTTTTTATAATTGTTTGCTTATTCATTTTATTTTGTCTTTTTTTCCTTTATTTTTTTTTTTTGATAAATGACAAATAATCCATTTATTAGAAAAACAAGATGGTAATACAGATTTTGAATAATTATTTTTATATTTTAATAAACAATGTAATAAGGGTATTTTAGTCAAGAAAATTCATCACTCAAACGGAGTTGGATGGAAGTTAAGTTATTGGGTTTTTTGGATATAGTTTGACCCTACTTGGGTTTTTTTTATATGAAAATTATTTTATGGGGTTTTTGGATATAATTCTTTTTTGAGGGATATTTTGGATATTTACCCTTTTAATTATCTCTTTTCACTTGAAATGGAGGTAAATAAGCGCAATTTATGATACTCATTGAGATCTTGATGATAATTTTTAGCAATTAATTCTTATTTCTGCAGAGTCACGAAAGCTTCGTAAAATTTAATGTTCAATCCACAAATTCAATCCTGAGTAAGGGTAACACTACCAACTGAGAAGTGTGAGGGATGGTACTGAACTTGATACAATTAGGTACATTTTTTATAAGGCTGAGTTTGAAAAAGAGACTATATGAGAGTGCAGTGTCAACGTAATTGTTTCTCAACAACTGAAGATAGTACTAGTGGTTGTGGAAGGTTCATAATTTTATGCCAATTGTTTTGGAAAATTTTAAAATTTTTTTGTCATGTCTTTATACATTAAACTTACAGTGGTAGGGTTTCTTCTTCTTTTCTCATTTTCAGATTGAGTCGGGAGGGAATCTGGGCATCCTTTTCAAAACCCACCCTAACATCAACAAAGAGCTGTTTTCCAATGACAATATTCTAGGCCTCAAGAATCCTAGCAGGCCTTTTCCCACCGGTCAAGCTGGTGCTGGTCTTTTAAAGTGGAGAATGGAGAGTGTGGATGAGTCGGTTGTGCCATTGACAAGTGGGTTTCTGATATCATGCCATATATCTATCTTTCTGGTAGATGATCTGCATTTCATGCTCTTATCATTTATTATTTAAATCTATCTATGTTGCAGTTAACTGTTGGCCCTCTGTTTCTGGGAATGAAACATATGTGAGTATTGAATATGAAGCTTCATCAATGTTTGATCTGCAAAATGTCGTGATTTCAGTTCCTCTTCCAGCACTCAGAGAGGCACCAAATGTTAAGCAGAATGATGGGGAGTGGAGGTGAAAAACTTCATCTAATTCTATTTAATTATGAAGTTAAGAATTATTAAGGAGCATCAGCATTCAGCAGTGGTTTAGAGCTGGGATTTATTCTTGTGAAGTCTCTAATATGAGGTTCAAAATTTCCTCAGTGTTGAGGCAACTGGTTGTAATTTTTTTGGATGTTAAAAGTTTTTAGTGCCTGTTTACCATTTTAGCTTGGTGAGCTTAAACTTGGTTAATATGTTTTTGTTGTGATGCTCTCTCTCTCTCTCTCTCTCCTTATTCTTCTGTTTAAATTATCTTTCCTTTTCTTGTATTAGTTTGAAGCGATATATGTACAGAACAATAAGATACATTACTTGAATTAATTATTGTAAAAAGAAAAGATGCTGTATATAATAAATAATATCCCATTTGAGTTTGTTATGATAAGCTAAATTGGAAGTGTTTATGTATTCTTTGCTTCACACTAATGTGCTTTAGGCCTTTAGCTTCATTTGGTACTCTTCTTTCTGTTTTCTATCTTACTAGCTGCAAGTGGCAGTTAAGCTGGGGTTTTAAGATAAAGGAACTGAATATGGAAACACTGTTCACAACCATGACTCGTGGTTCATGGATCTAACTTTTATGCTGTTAGTGTATTTTGGAAAATATGCAAGTTAGTGTTAGCAACATTCTGTTGAAGTTGTCTTTATTATAACAGTATGAATTGCTCCATTATAATTCTGGTTCCAAAATATTTTTCCCTTTCTTTGTTGTCCATCTCTTTTTCTTCTTATCGATGTGGGCCTTTAACATTTGCATGTTTGCATGTTCTTGCATTGATCAGGTATGACGCCAGAAATTCCATTTTGGAGTGGTCTATACTTCTTATTGATAACTCTAACCGCAGGTTAGCAAATGATGCAGTGTTTTTCCCATTCAAACTCTTTGTTCAATGAAATATTTAATTTATAATGCTTGTTTGGTCTCCTAAAATTCATTATTGAAACCTTGGCAGTGGATCGATGGAGTTTGTTGTTCCTCCAGCAGATTCATCGGTCTTTTTCCCTATTTCTGTCCAGTTTACCGCTGCAAATACATACAGTGACCTAAAGGTTAGCTTTGCCTTTCCATTAATTATAATGTATAGGTATCATAATAATATAGGGGTATCATACTTGTCCCAATATCCTGCAAAGCATTTTTATGGACCTATGATGCTGACAACAAAGATTTTGCAAAGGGAGCTATTATATGCTTTACTTTTTGAAGTAGGTAAATATATTTTCATACTGTTGTCTCTAAATATACTCTTATTTATGTTTGAAATCCACCCTTTACTGGTAAATGAACCTCCTTTAAACATTAAACATGTTAAAGTGTTAGAAATCATTTTTAGTGCTTCCCTTCCCTCATCCCCACCCAAAAAAGAAAAAAAAAAACAAAAAATTTATTTTTAGTGGATGGATATTGAGGAGGAATGGCGCTAAAATTGTAGGACGAGTGAATGAAATCCTAGAGGAAAAAGAACATCACTAAATTTCTTGACAACCATCTGTTTTAGAAGGTATCATTGTTTGTGGTTATGGCCTTCTTCTCATTGATTAGTTGATCATAGTGCAATTTATAATGCTTCAATAAGAATATTTTCATGATTTTCATCATTATTATCATCAAATTCTTTTGTTAAAAAGAGAATGAAGTCACAATATCAGTAGCTTGCAGTTGACATCATTGTCAGGTGTTGAATTTGTAACGACCCAAAATGGGGACCGTTAGTTATATAGTAAGAAAATAAATTTTAAAGCCAATCTTGGTGGAGGTTTAATAAAAATAATTCTTTTGAAAACATTTTTAGAAAATCCGGCATGATTCCGTTTGAAAATAGGACATACCAAGTTATCAACTAATCATAAAACCTGTAGAAAACCCATTTATAATCATTTTCAACCATCCACACAATATTCCAAAAAAAAAAAAAAAAAAAAAAAAAAAAAAAAAAAAAAACTACAAGCTATATCGTAGTCACATGGGTCTCATCTACATCTAGGTCTACTACTTATTTATTTATTACAGGCCATGAATTAAAATTAATACATGCCTAGGCTCAAAGCCGAAATAAAATACAATGATCCTCTATATGAATGCAAGCATGCTGATGTGCTTCTCAAACCCCAGGTCAAACTTTATTTTGAAAATATGACCTGCAAGAAAAACTGTGAGGGTATGAGCTATACGCTCAGTAGGAAATATTTCTCAAAATAACCCAAGGTTTTAAAAACCATAATTTATATACTTTTCAAGAGTCCTGCAAAACCATTGATTAGTTGCAGTATAAAATTTTTTTTTCAGTAAATAAAACCGATATAGATATAATAAAATAAACTGCGAAAGTTAAATTATTAAATACCAACACCCCTTTTTTTTTTTTTCTTTTTAAAGAGGTAAGAAATAACTCAAGTTATTTGTTATCAAAATCATCATTTTCTGATATCATATCACGGCCTTATAGGCCAATAACCATCATCCGCCATATCTGGCAATCCATAACATCAGTCTTTCAAACTGATAAATCCTTCCCAGGTCATGTGGGGCCTTTGCGTGCGGAATAAGAGGAAACACGGCAAGACATCCCTATCTGGACCGCAGTAACCTCAAGAGGAAACACGGCAAGACATCCTTACATGGGACCGCAGTAACTTCTATTCGGGCACATAGCTCAGGACTAAAGGATAGGAAGACACGGCAAGACGTTCTGTTCCTTTGGGATCGCAGTAATCCTGTCTCCAGTAGCCCTCATCACCATATCCATATCATTACCACTTTTCTTTTCATTTACCAATTTCATAATTCTCAAAAACCGGAAAATTATATATAAATTTTCCAAGAAAACCATATAATAGGTTTATGCTTTGAAAATCATATAAAATAACTCCATAAATCATGGTAATCATTTCCCAACCATTTTTCAAAATAATGGTTTCAAAACATTTATATAAAAGTGACCCCCAATATTTGATCGAAAGCATTTAACCCAATATGTTATCAAAATCAACCCATTGTATCCCAAATCATGTGAGGGTTTGAAATATAACATGCATATAACCAAATAGGGAATAATACAAAACCCTAGATTTTCCAAAATTTATCAAAACCCATAAAATATGCCCACATGCATGATATTTATGCAAAGCATGCCAAATACATGTATTTTTACATGATTTAAACTCAAAACCCCCATGCATCAATGGTTTAAGATGAGAAAATGTCCCTACCTTAAAAATAGGGGAAGAAAATGCAAACTCCATGCCATAGATGCATAGATCGGCCAAGAAATACAAAACCTGCGTTTGCTGGCGTTGGATCGGAACTTCGGTGCTTCGGCAAACCACCGTCGATCTCCTCCCAACTCTCTCTCTCTCTCTCTTTCTCTCTCTCTCTCCTTTTCTATTGGCTGAGAAAATGCGTGAGAACCCTCTAGAAGTTGGGTTTTATAGGAAACATAAGGAAAGGGTAAAATAGTCTTTTCACCCTATAAAAATCTTGTCTTTTAGCAGAAATCCCGTGTGTTATAGTCAACTATAATGAATTATGGTCGAGTTATAGTCAACTATAACTCCCCAATAAACAGCACTGTAACATTCTATTTGTTATAGTCGACTATAAGTTGTTATAGTCGACTATAACACCCAACATGCACAAAAGAAGTATTTTGTTTATTATAGTCAACTATAAAGGTTTATAGTCAACTATAACGCTCAGGTTGCACAATAAAGAGGTACGTAGCTCACAAAACATACCTTAACACAATCCAACCCAATATTCTCATGAATCAAACCTTGGGTTCTTACAACTTGGCTCCTCGATCAATCGACTTACAAAAATTACACTAGGGTCCTCACAGAATTGGTCTTCACTTTTCAGTTTTTTCTTTAGTGTTGAAATTTTCTTGCGGTTCTTCTCTTGCAAGCGTTTTCTTTTGGGAGGCATGTTGGGAGCTTTCAAATGATAAATGGATTTAGTGTATTTATTCTTTACTTGTCCAACATATTTGTTCAAGTTGAAGGCCCCAAAAGGGCAAGACTCAAGAGGAAGGCTGAAAAGAACGTATTTAGAGGTGGTGATAAAAGACATGATTGCTCAAGGATTTATTGAATGCTTAGACTCTGGATAGAGTTGACTGACAAATAAGGATTCATGATGCTGACCTGTACTAGTTGGGATTAAGTTTTTGTTGAGTAGAGTGGTATTTAATGTTTAGTATGGCCTTTTTAACTTTAGGGGTTGTGGTTTTGTATTCAATTACTACCTTCTGGATTCATTCTGATATGGTCAATCTTATAGTTTTGAAACTCAAATTCTGTATGATTAGGTCATTTTACATGTTTGACTTGAAATTCTGTTCTAAATTGAAAGTTTGCCATGATTTAACTTTTCAAGCGAACCATTCTTAGATAGTGGAACATGTGTTTAATGGAAACCTAGATAAAATATTTGCTGTATAAAACCTGTCTTTCCACCGGCAGCTTACTATTTGTGATTTTAACCTCAACCTATATTATTATTATGCTAGTTGAAGCATCCTTTGAAGTGGCCTAAACTTTTAAACCCAAAACTCCACTTAAAAAAAATTATGAAATATAATATTATTTAATGAGTGTGGTGTAATAAAAAGGGGGGAAAGTTTTGGCGTTACATGGTAGGATTTGAGAGAGAGGTTTTCCACCATGTGTATTGTGACATGATGTATCAATATCATCTATCAAATAGGGAATTTCTGTATAGCCATGTAGATAGTACCTTTATTCCTAGAAGCACAGATACTTCCTTGAAGGTGCCTTGGCAGTGTCGGACACATATTGGACATGGCATTCCTCTGACATGACACCTCTCTCTTCGTCTTTCTTTCTTTCTTTCTTCTTTTTTTTTTTTTAGACATATTTCTCTATAAAAAACTCAACTAGAATTTAAAAAAATGGAACAAAATTGATGTATTCTAAATTTTGAAGATTTGTTGGGTTGGCGTGTCTTTGTCGTGTTGTAACCTGTGTCACATCTCCATGTCCATTCTTCTTATCTTTATTCATGTGAAGACATTCAAGCTTTTCTGTTCAGTATTTGTAAAAAAAACTGCCTACCAAAAAAATAAAAAAAATTGTGTAGAAAGATCACTTAGAGTTCTAGGAAGGAAGTACACCAAATATATTCTACTTGTTTCAGTCAGCATTGCATCATTTTAGACATACCTATAGTTTGTAGTACAACATATTCTGTGCCTCAAGATTGATTCAGTGCACCTCTGTGCTATCTATATACTTACAATGTAATTCTTTTGCAGGTTGTTAATGTCTTGCCACTGAATGAAGGACCTGCTCCCAGGTTTTCTCAGAGAGTTCAGCTATGCACAGAGAACTATCAGGTGGTGTAACGGATTTTTAATGTACAGGAAAAATGGATGGTATAAGTCCCCATAAAGTTTTCAGATTGATTTTTGGGTTCTCTTAACGTGTGTCATAAGGGCACATGTTAAGTTGCAATTAATGACCCAATCATTGCATTGGAAATGATGAAAATGCATTATAAATGGCAAAAGTTGCTTGAAAAAAATGTGAAAATACTTTGAAAATTGTGAAAACATATTTTTTCATACAATGATTGGGTTATTAATTGCACCTTAACCTGTGCCCTTAGGGCACACGTTAAGAAAACCCTTGATTTTTTAATGTCAATTTGAATAAATACTACCAAGAAAACGGTTTCTGTTTATGTTTTGTCCTCCTCACACAAATTTTGAGACCAATTAATAATGTTGGATAGCCTTGTTATTTCACTAGCATGGATCCTTCTCTCTCTCTCTCTCTCTCTCTCTCCAATCAATGATTTTTATATGTTCAGTTACTATTTTTCTGTCATGTGCCCATCAGAAATTTTGTATTCCATCTAAAATTGATATGTTCCATCAGTTTAATGTCGATTGTCTTTGATCATTTGGTGTGTCGCCCTCGAGATTTTTTAATTGGCAGATATTTTAAGTTCTGAAAGGGGCCAAACTATTTTTCATCAAACTCTTTTTTACAAATTTTTACATTTTTAAATTTGAAGTAAATAACCCGAAAAATAACAATATTAACTTTTCTTGTTCCTAAGTGTACTTTTGGCAACTGATGACCCGGTCGATTGTTTAGCCTTGATATTTTCAAAAATGCATTTTAATTAAGCAAATTCTGAGAACACGTTTTCAGTGGTTTGATGATATATATTTTTTTTTTTGGCTGTTATAAATAAAAGTTTATAAAAACGTGATTTTTGAGAACACTTTCACAAACACTATAAAAACATGATTTTTTAGAACACTTTCACAAACACGTTTTCTACTTGATTTATGTTTCTTGTGACCCTTTCATAGAGAAAATTGTTTTCAGAGTAAATGGCCAAAAAGTACTCATGAGAATATTTTTTTTTTTAATAATTATTTTTTTCTCCCCTTTATGTGGTTGTCAAATATGGGAAAAGTAACTTGACCCAAAAGTTCCTTGCAAGTGGGGGCATTGACATTGATCACAATTTTTTGGAATGTGGGGAAATTACAATTTGAGATACAGTTTTTTTTTCTCAGTCGAGTCTTTCTGAAGCAACTAAATGGAATAATATTCAATTACCAACAGATCCACTGCCAGCATCCCAATGTGTGAATGTGACCTCTCACGTGGAAATCGATAACGGGCTCAAATTCAATAGAGATTTGAAATAATTTGATAATACGTTCCAACTTTTGTGTGATCAAAATGGGCCCATTTATCAAGAGAAGCATAATAATCCTTGTGTTGTCTTAGGGAAACCTACAACTCTACTAGGCATCAATACATAAAAGATAATGTACTTATGAGTCTCAGATTAGGATGACTCCAAAATAAAGATACAGGATAACAAGTTGTTTACTTGAATTCTAATCAACCTCTGTTTTCTTATCTCTTTCTTTTTCATTTTTTTTTTCATTTTTTTTTTTGGGGGCTAATAAGGTATTCAAACTTTCGGTCCGACCTTAGGTCAAAAACTCATGATAATAATCACATACCTTCAAAATTGATATAAGAGCATATAAATTATCATAAACAAATCAATAATGTAATAGGTGAGCACCGATACTTGACTACTTGTAATAAGTTGATAGAAGTAGACATATCAAACCTCATAACCCACCAATACAAAGAGTATAACCCCCAATGTATGATACTGATTTAACTTACATTAACACATCCTCATAGAACTGATTTTCTCTCTCTCTCTCTCTCTCTATATATATATATATGATAAAATAAAATAAAATAAAAAATAGCATTATGTCAGATTTATTGTTCATTCAGAGTATTGGCTAGAATTTTGGAGTGCCATGGGAACATGTTGGTCTCTTATGTCAGATTTATAAGACATAATTATAGAAGAAAACAATAAGATTAGACTCAAGGAGGACCATAAATAAATGTTGCATATGAGAATAACTGGTCTCTTATGTCGGATTGATAAGACATAAGGGGTTGGATCAAGTGGTAAGCGGCTTGTTCCAGCTTAAGCAAGGTCTCAAGTTCGAGTCCTTGTGTACGCAGCAGCCTTCGTTGGGAGACTCACCCACCATCCCAGGTGCGCGACCCGGGTCGGGTCCGGATTAGTCGGAGCGAAGCTCCGGATACCGGGCGGGGAACCAAAAAAAAAAAAGATAAGACATAATAGAAAACACCGAGATTCGATTCAAGGAGAACCATAAATATATGTGTTGCTTATCAGAATGTCGGTAACCTCCACAGTTTAGTTCATATAATTCAGAGTGCATTGAAAGGGAGGATGTACCATTGGCCTTATAGCAAGCTAGGTGTATATATATACACACACATTTTTAATTTTGTAAAAGGAAAGAAGATGGGGGATGGCAGTCTTATGCTTATGAAGCACGGCGTGTGTTTTATAAGACTACCATCCCCCTACATGCGAGGAATATCTAATCGAGTAGTGTTCCAATCGAGCTGTACGTGTTGGATATTCCTCCCATGTATGTCATATTTTTTACTCCGTATTAATTGGTTATTGGAAAGCATATCATTTAATTTGTGAACTCAAACAATTACAGGGATTTTAAGGAAGGGATAGCTCTAAATCTCTAATTAACTTGATATTTGGTGCACATAATGTCCTAGAAAAGAATACATGATCAATGATGCACTTGATAAAATGTGAATCCTAGCTAAAATTATATGTGTATATATATATATATATTTTTAATTTTTGTTTCGAAGTTAACATAACCTAAACACACACACACACCCAGAGTGGTAGAACCAATACAGAATCTAAGTATGCATCTCAAAAGGGCCTACCGGTTGAGGATAAAACTATTGATAAGTGTAAGAATAAAATGGTTAATTTGATCCAAACTCATGCACAAAAATCTCTCCTCTCTGTGTTAATAATTTTCGAGGACATGAGAAGATCTTAGCAAATTTCTCTTGAAAATGAACTATCAAAGGGTTCTTTGAATGTGACATCAACGTCCAATGTAAGAGCAACACTGCTCTTTAGGACAGCAATGTTACGGCCGAAGGTATTACGGAATTCCCACATGACAAAGATTGGCCACGTATGGGACAAACATAATGGGCTGTGAGCAACTTGTGAGAGCAGTACCTATTTCCATGTCCAATTTGACCATTTTATTATTTTATTGAAAAGTGACCTTACCGATTAATTTTTTCTCTTATTATAAAAAATAATAATAATTAATTAATTTTTTTCCCTTTATTGCATGTGCATGTACAAAATTTATGGAGTTGGTGGTCAAGAAAGTGTTTTCAATGGTTTCACACCAAGAAAGATACTTACATTCCTTTATGTTATTGTATTAAGACAATTCATATGAATAGGAAAGTGAAATTTGCAGTCCCTAATGAACTTTCCCCACTCCATCTTAGGTGTAAAAAGTTCATAAGGGAGTGGCAATAGTATATATCTCCGAAAAAGTGTTAGAAGCACGATTTATACATGTTTGTCTCAAATGATTTGGTCATGTGCAAGTTACTTCTGTGATTTGATACAATAATAGTGGGGTTTATCCCATGATCATCTGATTGAGCAGTGTTTGCCCGAATTGAGAAGGAACCCTTTGAATTAGGGTCCGCATTTCATTTCTGAAAGGGACCCTTTAACCATAGCAAGATAACAATAAAAAATGTGGGGTCTCGTCTTGGATGAACTTCAATGCTAACCATTGAATTCAATTGCTGAAGTTAAGTGCATAAATGATGGGAACTTATGCTTTTTATGAAAATTTGTGGAGCCCTAACCCAGGGAGCTCCCTTCCAAATTATATGCACCACATGGCTTGATGATCACCAAATGGACTCTCATTAACTCATTCATGCCATTACTCTTGAGATATTTCTTAGGGTAAAATCACACGAAACCTCCTAAAGCATAGGTCAATTTCACAACCTTTTTTTATACTTTAAAACTGAACAAATGATCCTCTAAACTACTAGATTGTGATACTTTGAGCCAATATAAAATTTAATGCCTATCCCCATCTATTTTTCGATCCATTTTCATCAAATTTAATACTAAAATAATTATAAAAGGTTAATCTAGATATTGAATTAGTTTAATGACATCACATTATGCTCATTTGATCTATTTATGTCATTTTTATAGTAAAAAATAGACGAAGGAATATAGTGTCACAATTTAATAATTTAGAAAGTAATTTGCTTTGTTTTGAAATTCAATGAGTCAACAAACTTATAGATCAAGGGAATTCCATGTAATTTACCTTATTTTCTAAGGAATATCGATGTTTTCCCTTGTTTATTTTGACTGCAAAAAGAGTAGAGTAGCATTTTCTTTGAACCCCCATGCCCCCACGAGTTTGGATTTGGTGCTGAGGTGTAAAAACTCAAACACTTTGATGAGATAATCTTAGCCGTCCACTTCGGATTTTAACAGTTCAATTAATAGATGAAAAAACTACTATTAAAATTACCAAAATGACTTCATGAACATCTTTTTAATATTTTAATTTTAGCCGTCAAAATCCGAAGTGGAAGGCTAAGATTATCTCAACACGGTGCTGAGGTTTTTTAGCTCAGTATTGAATCCAAACTCCCCCACACCCCAACAAAAAATAAATAAAAAACCACCCTCCCCCATTTTTATTTCCTTTTATCCTGCTTTTTTGGATGCAAAAGAGCAGCATTTCCTTTGATCCCATATATGTTCTTGTGATCTAGTGTAACACAACTGGGCTATATTATGTGCAAGCGTGGTGGCACAGACTTTAACATTGTCCAACCCATCTGCAGCATTAATGCCTTCAAACCATTCCTCATTATTCTCAATTTTTAATGATGGAAAAAGTTTAAGACCCATCTACTTGCACCCTCACTAAGCTACCTCCAAAAAAAGTACATCTTTTGTACATTTCCTCTTACCTCTCTACTGACATTTCCAAATCTAACATCTCCCATTATTATCTCTACCTCTAAATCTACCCTTCTTACTGCTATTCTCACCCACATTTTGCCTTGGTCTTTTTCTGACCTTCTAAGCCGCCCCATCCTTGGCCCCGACCCTTTTGCCTCCCCATCACAGGGTCCCACTCTTCAAAATCTCGACTGTCTTTGCATATATATTGCATCTCAACCTCTACCTTCACTTCTACATCTCCCTCTTCTTCAATTCATACCCTCTTGAAAAGAGGTAAAGGAAAAAGAAAAAAAATGAGTGGGTATTCTAAGATTAGGCTGTTCAGCACCACCAAATCAAAATCCATGGACTTTTCAGATCTTTTATCATTCCCTCAAACCCCAAAACCCATTTCAAACACCAGCCCAAACCCCACTTTCAAAACCCAAGAAACCAAGCAGATTATTAAGAGCACCGACGCCACCACCAATGAGTCCTCTTCAGAGCAAGAAGATGAAGAAGCAAATGCAGAGAGATCTGAAGGCAGTAAGGTGTTGAGGAGAAACTCTTCGCTTTCTTCAACCACTTCTCACTGCAGGTTCAGGTTTGATAAGCAAAGCAGCACAACATCAATTCAGTCTGCAGTGAAGAGGGCATTCTCCATGAGAAGATCTTCATCAGTTTCAGAGAGGTATTGCAGGATCTATGACCAGTCTGTCACACTAACATCTCCTCCTCCTCCCATTGATGATGAAGGCATGGACACAATGCAGACAAGATCCAAGAAGAAGAAGGACAAGAGAGGCAAGATCATAAAAGCCTGTAAGCGCCTTTTTGGACTTTAGTGAATAGGCTTTCTGATGAAGGAATCTACTTTGCTCTGCTACTACATTGCAGAAGTCAAGCTACTCTGGCTCTGTAGTTTTGTTTTTTTCCATTTTACCCTCTGTCATATTATTGGCTGCTTCTTACACCCTTCAATCTTTCCTTCATTATTGAGTTTTGATTGGGTAAAAGTTGATTGGATGATGATGTAATGTTTGGAGGATATTAAGTCAGATTAATTTTTGACCTCTCTCTCAAAGAAAATCAATTGTCTAGAGCTTACTTTTCCAGCAATTGTAATTGTCATTTATTTATTGATTTTCTCCTCAGTGAGATGGTACAACACACCCACACCACTCACACATGCATCTTTATAGAGCTGAAACCAACACCTCTCCCCAAACCTTGCACCTTTATTGGCACAGCACCTACGTACAATTAGGCAAAAATTAGCCATTGACAGCAACTGTGGTTATTATTTGGGTTACATGAAGGTTGAGGAAAAAAAAAGTCTCAACATTCCTATTATTATACTTATATTTATAAATAAATAAATAAATAAATAAACTGTCGGTTAAATTTAAAGAAAAATATTACTCTATAGCCGGAAAAATTTATGGTGAATTACAACTTTCTAGTGATAACCAAATCTAGAGATTGGAAGGAAATGAAAGTTGTTTTTTATATTTTTCTTGTCCTATAAATCAGAGGGTGCCTCATAGTAGCCCGTTGGATCCCTAGTGGCTAGTGGCCCTAAGTAGTTGAACAAGCAGGGATGGAACTACATGGGGACTAGGGGGGCCATGGCCTTTGCAAAATTTTGAACACTTGGTGCTAAGTTCAGTAATGGTGATGGAACAGATGCCGTGGCCAGTGGGGAAGGTGCATGTTGAGGAAGAGGTTGCTGTGAGCGTTAGGTAAAAGAGTGGAAGATGATTAGCTTAATTTGAGCCTAGATGGGTAGGACAGGATCATCGATTTGAAGAAGTTCACGAGTGTGGATTGGGACTCGGCTTCATGGTGAGTCTCCATCTTGATTTGAGTTCAAATACAACCTTCGTCATCGATGGTTTCTGATAGCGACTATAATGGGTTTTGCTGTATGACTCGGTTATCCATTTCTCACTCATTGTATCATTGTCTTGATGGAAGATGCTAGAACCCTTGTCATCTAGAAGAAATAGCTACAAATGGGCAAGTGTTTTCTGTTTACCTTGTCTTCATTTTTATGCTATTAGACACGTGATACCTTCACATGTCATTTAAGTTAAAGGAAAAATTATGAACTTGTGTTTAATTAAAAATTAAAAATTAAAAAAAATTAAAAATCATCATAATAATTTATAAAATGAAATCTACCAATTTTCCCACAAGTTATTTTACTTGGGAATTGGGATCCAAATTCCAAACAATAAAAAATGAAATAAATTTATCAATTTTAATTTATAGTAAAACTTGTATTGTGAAGATAAAAATTATTATTATTTAAAATATTTTTAATTTGGCTCCTGCATTTCAAGATTCCCGACTCCGCCCTTGTGAACAAGGGCCATGAGGCTTTTTATGGAGTTCAGTAAATCTATACACAAGTGGCCCTCTCACTTGAAGCATTCTTGGGGTGATCTTAGAAAATACCTTGTGTCATAAGTACAAAGCCCAGCTTTGCCCTTTATTTATTTATTTATTTTTTACTATCGATGCATTTGAAACATACGTGGACCCAAGCAACTAATCATTGGATACAGGAGTAAGGTCATTGTCCATTTGTCCTCTTGGTATCCTTGTTAAGGGGGCAGTAAGCTTGAGAAATGGCTGGTTGCCTTTCTCCAAAATTGGGTCCAATTGAATGAGATAAGTGTATTTTGGTTTCAATGCAAACAAGGTATTGTTGGTTTGCCCTTTCCACTGTAGTAGTCATAGTCGAAAACAGGATTTCTCACTTATTTCTCTCATTCAAAGACTTTCATATTGCACTAAAAGAACATTTGAAGAGTTTGGACTGAGATTAGACCCTCCTAAAATCAAAGCCAATTGGAGATAGGATTCAATGAGTTTCTTTTTCCATCAATCCAGTGAGACAGTTCTTTCACCAAGTCCTTCAGCAATTGTAACCCTTGAAGACCTTTTTCTTGGTACCCACCAGATGATTCCATCCCTAATGAAATATCTATACTATTTATAAAAGGCTGAATCTCAAAAAGACTTTTGAATGATCAATATACCCTTATTTTTTTAAAAATAAAAATACATATCTACCCTTCCTTTAATTGAAACATGTAGTAAACATTCTTATCATTTAATAACAAATGAAAGTTAGATTTTAACTCAAACTCTTAACAAATTAAAATTAGATTCTTACTCAAATTTTTTTTCCTAGAGCAACTATCAAGTTGCATGATAATATATATGAATATACTCTTTAAATATTCCATTTTATGAAGAAAAAAAAATTCTAAATGTATATCTAAAGAGTTTTTAATCTTTAATTGGCGATTTTGATTATTAAAAAAAAAAAAAAAAGTACTTTTGAATTTTAAACTTTATATTTTATGAAAAAATATGAAATCTTTATGTATTTTTTATTTTGTATAACTAATATTATCTAAAAATATTCACGTGCAACACACGTCTGTTATATCTAGTTGCATAAAAAGGAGGAAGATTTACCCTATTCTTTCATACTAAACAGGCTACATTTGTAAAAATATAATTTTGATCTTCTAACATTTTCATTACACTAGTTGGTGCACATGTGCGTTGCACGTGGCTAATTTTCTCCAATTTTGATATAAAAAAAATCTAGAAATTTAATTAAAATTTTTAATATAGAATTATGATTTAGTTTTTGGAATCATATTTGGACTCAATTATCTTAGCCCGTTTGATTTTCATGGACACTTTCATTATTTGGTAAGAGTATCATAACTATAAAAGGGTTTTGAGATTTTTTTTTTTGAATAAATGCATTTTCATTGGGTTGCTAACATGAAAAAATTCCTGTAATTCTAATAAGATAAACATCAATATTTCAAACCTGTGTGTTCGAAAAACATCTAATAACTACTATACGGGTCAAAAACTGAACCGCGAACTATGATAAAGAATTGGAGCTAATTTCACCGTTTGATCTGCAAACACAACACTCAAAAACAGGATTAGAAAGAAAAGTCGAAGTGGGTTCGGCCTAAATCTCTCCAATGCTTAAGTCAATAACTGTATCGCTTTTAGGAGAGGAGGAAAGGGAGAAGATGATTGTTCTTAATTAGGGTACTATTCATCATACCTCATTTGGCTGCGTAATGTTCTTTTTATACCCACCTGTACGGACTGACCTGAGCCAGCTGTGATAACCTCTGGGGTTGAGTTAAGCCTAACTGGGGTTAGTCCAATAACCGTCGGACCATGGTTTGTAGACCCTGGTCGAATGGCTAACCCTGGGTTAGATGTTATAATCAAACTACAGTTAAGAGACCGTGGTGGTAAGGCGAAACTGTGGTGTAATGGAGATTGCCAAGTGTCGCGATCTGAGTCCATGTTAGACTTGTAGTGATGATGGCACGTTTACGAACTGATGAGAAGATGGAACCGAGCTGACTCTTCAGATCGGGCCCTTAGGACTGAGGGTCCGTATTAAGGCTAAGAGCTCAAGTTGTGAGGATGAGACCTCAGCTCGTTTCCCTGACTCAGTGCTACACTATACGTGCTACACTACAGTCTTGATGCTTTACTGCGGGGAGCTCGTCCGGCGGAAATTTACACACACAACTACCACTGCCAGATTGTGTAGATGGTACAACTACCCATAAAATTTCTTCACAATATTAAGATAAACAATCTGAATTACCTTTTCTAATCCAACTGGTAACCGAAATCACCCAAGGGTTTTTTAAAAATGCAAGAACTAATACGACATAATTTAGAAAAATTCTGAGCTCATGGATCTTCCGAATCATTCTGCAAAATTATAAAAATTGTACTTGAGCTCATAAACATTGTAACACCATTATTCGAGATTTACAACCAATCAATGTTCGTAAATTGCTTCCCTGTCAAATACAGTACGATACTCATACTACCAGATAATAGTGAAGTGTTATAAATCGATACTGCTTAGCAGAAATGATAGCACAAAAACTCTTTAGCCTCTGCGTGCAATGCTGAAGTTACTACAATAGAAATAGTTGTTGCTTCTATTTAGTTCTTGTTATCTCCATATGCAACAAAACCAAACTGTGCCCAAGTAATATCATTTTCCAAGCGCAAACTACAATGTTAGGAATCCAAGAAAAGCTCCAGGTTTGAAACTAAGTAGAATAAGCACCAAAATTTTAAAAAATTTCATGGACAACATGTTTATATGAGTGACTTCATAAGTTAACATTATTTGAATTTTATTTCTTCTTTTTAAATTAGGCTAGGACTCTTAAACAAAATTTATTTTTCTTTGATTTTTATTTCAAAATAGAACCTGACTTGATTTACACAAAAGCCTTGATAAAGTAAAATTTCAAATGAAGTATTTCAACATTAAGCCCATTCAGGCATTTTGTCAAACATTGTCTTTGCTAAATTGCCAATAGCTTAAATAATATCTTCATCGTCTAACTTCATTATACATTATAATGCACATCATACCACAAATAAGAATTAAAATACATATTCTAAAACTCAGTTTTGATCATAATGTATGGGCACTGGAAAAGAGTCAAAGGATAATGGGATATTATCTAAAATTCAAATTTTTTTGTCTTGCTTCGTCTCCCCGATTTGACCTTCTAATCAGTGTTAAGTGTGCAATTCCATATTTAATAGGTGTAAACCAACAAGGAAAAAAATAAATCTACAAAGAATGAAAAAAGCATCCAAATAAAAATAGGAATTGGGGACATATTAACCAAAGAAACTTACATATCTGTGTGGCTCTATGTACCAAATTTGAGTTGTTTGAGCCACGGAACCTATATAATTCAAAGCCACCAAATGCTATAATTAGTCAATGTAAAACTATGGAAGACAATAAAAAAAGCTAGGGTTTCACGTTGGATTTGAATTAACTTATAAGATAGAGAACCTTCTTCTGGTGACTTTGATATTCTCTACTTTGGAGACTCTCGAACAACATTGATTATGCCATCTCTGTAACCTAAAAAAATAAAAGGCAAGACAAATTATGTCTATTCTATAGACTTCTTCTGGAGATTATGCCTAACTGAAAAGAAAAAAGGATAAAAGGAGTAACAAATATCAATATATTGAGAACAGAAGAAAGGACATCCTGTAATTGTTTATACTCCATATTATGGAGTATGAAGGGGAAGACGAAAGGATCGGAGGAATGAGTAGAGCAATGGTTTGGAGAAACATAATGATTAGAGCAAACGTTTGGAGAAAGCATTAGGTTTTTTAGAATATATTAAAGTATGTGTTTTAGAATTATAGTTTCATATTCCTATATATTTCTATTTATTATATAGGAATTGTAGTTTCCATTTTCTTTGAATTTCTATTTGTATTTTATATATTAAGGTATGTGTTTTAGAATATATTAAGGTATGTGTTTTAGAATTATAGTTTTCATATTACCATATTTCCTATAGAAAGGTGGGTAGTTGTGTATTTAAAAATTAAAATAAGGGTATATTAGTCAATCAAAAGTTTTTTTTACATTCATCTTTTTATAAGTAGTATAGATAAAGGACTACTAAAATCAATCTTAAAACCTCTTTCACACTAAACTTTTTTTGATACGAGTTAATATGCATAAGTAGCCACATAAAACTCTTAATTTTAGGAGCACACTAGAAATTCTAAACCCAACTAAAATGTTTGTTTTTTTCTACACAAATCATTAGAGCATTTCCTTTTACATTTAATATTTCCATGAAGCCAACGAGACATTTTTATTGAAAAAAGGCCCATTCAAGATAGAATCCCAACTAAATCTTATTTGGAAAACTACTAGCAAATAGGATGGTTAAAAATCCTTCTAGCCATCAAATTATCAACTAAACTATTACCGTTTGCACGATTCCAAGATAAATCTCGGCAAATATAAAAAAAGCCTTTGCCACTCATATTTGATCATGTGTGGGATATCCTAAATATCTTGTACAATTTTAACTTTTCATGGATGACACAAAAATAAAAAATAAAAAATAAAAAATAACATGATATCTAAGAGCACGAACCACATCATATTTCCTTTAACGACAACATTGGGCACTCTTACTAGTATAATAGAATTGATTATTAATCCCCTCACAAAACTTCTTTTTTTTTTAAAAAAAATCATATTTTTTTGGGTCATATGGGCATAGGAGCATTGACCCTGCAAAGTTAGCACAAGATAGAACTAAGTTTCCATCGCTCTAGCTCAGCTAGTGCCCTAAAAATGACCACAGGAGAGGAGCTGAAGCATCGGCATGGCGTAGATCAGGTGCATGTGGTTTTGAATGTTTTGACTAGATTTTTAACCATGGAGTGGTGTTCTAAATTGAGCATACTCATACAAGCAAAAAGATGGAGGAAACAATTATTTTTCCCTTGAGTTATTACTTCAGATTCGACTCTACCTTCAACAAATTGAGGCGGTGGTTTACACTTGGCGGATGTCAACGGTTCGAGTCCGTTTATCTCCAACTCGTAAACTCAATCAATACAAAGCTATATGATAGCCATCTTTATGATGCTCTCAAAACTCATGGACAAATGTTATTTTTGAATATGATCCTATGTTACATTTGCCCTCCTATCATCAACAAATCCATGTCTCAAAACTGCACCACCAGAAACTCATCCACTTGCAACTACAATATTTTCACATCAGTATCCTAAATATGGAGTGTTTTTGAGCCTACCCACTTCCCAGCCAAATTGGCTTTTGAGGAAAGTGGACTAGAAGGCAACTGGGGCTCAAGTACAATACTACGATGTCATGTGTTCACAGCAAGAGTTCTAACAAATCCAGTAAATATATAAGGAGACTTGAAAATTTTGCAAAGAATAAGTGAAACTGTTCCATCGACCACATATTATACCTGCTAATAGGCCTTCAACCAAGTGGGATGTCTTCCTCCGCAAGGGGGAAGCGTTTTAGGGGTTTGTAAGTTCAACACCCCTTGAGTGCATGTGTATCTTACCTAGCAAAAAATAAAAATAAAAATAAAAATGAAAACTACATATTATACTTATAACATTGTAACTACCCTACACTTATCCAAAAAAAACTATCCTACCCTATCACAAAGGGTTGAATCGCAAAACCTCAAAATTGAGTGGTAATAGTAAAATGAATTTATGAACCAAAGTTGAAAGCAAAGCCAATTCCTCAAATTGATAAAAGCGATTGAGATGCAACATCCATTCAAGGCTCCAACAACCTTTCAATCCTTAACCTGCTGCAGCTGCAGACGCAAAAAAAAAAAGAATGATCACCTGTCAAACTCCAATCAAAACATAGGTACTCAGAAAATTTGAAGAAACAATGATTTGGAGCACAGAGGAAAATATAATTTCACAGCTATCTGGAAGCTCACGATCAGAAACTGTAATCTCCAATGCCACAAGAAAGAGGAAGGGGGAAAAGCTTATATATCTCCCACTTATTTTATGCAGATGATGCTGTCATTTTTTGTGGCCCAAGTAGGGAACAGCTGTTGTATTTGAAATGTGAGCTTCTTTGCTTTCAAATGGTTTGACTTGAAGATCAATTTGTGAATAAGAGCAAGCTTGTATCAAAGGATGACAGAGTGGACTTGGGAGCCTTGGCATCAAACTTGGATTGGTCACCTTCCTGCCTCCTACTTAGGATTACCTTTGGGTGCGTCCTACAAATCTGAGGCAGTTTGGGATTCAATTGTGGGAAGGTTTAAGAGAAGGCTGAATGGCTGAAAGAGGGGGTATCACTCTTAAAGGAGAAAACATACTTTGATTCGTAGCACCTTAGCACGCCTACTGACATAGTTTATGTCTTCTATAAAGATCCCAATTGCAGTGGCTAAGAGGTTGGAAAAATTGCAAAGAGACTTTCTATGGGTGGGTATGGATGACGAGTTCAAATTTCATCTTGTGATTAATATACGGTTTGCTCCAAAAATGAGGTTAGGGCTTGGTTATTAGATCCTTGGCATTGGTTAACCAAGCTCTTATAGGTAAATGGCTTTGGAGATCTGTGGTGAATCCACTCTCTTCGGTGAAAAGTTGTGAATTGGAAAAACAGCAGTGTTGAAGCGGAGTGGTGGGCTAAAGGGGTTCGTGGGAGCTATGGGATAAGCCAAGTTGTTATGGGTGGTCTCAACGCATTTGCGAAAAAAGGGAAATTCAAAGTGGGAAGTGGTGAGCGAGTTAGATTTTGGGTGGATGTGTGGTATGTGGAGGTGGCTTTTAAAGATGTGTTCTCGGAGCTTTTGAGATTGCAGTTAATAGAAAGGTGTGGGTCTTCGATTGTGTTCATTGAGTGGGAGGTGCAATGTCTTGGGATATTGCTTTTGTCATGAATTTTAATGATTGGGAGTGGTAAAGTGTGATGGTGTTTTTGAAGAACTTTATGCAGAAAGGAGCAGGGATGATACCTTGAGTGTGGAAAGCTGGTTCTAGTGAGATTTTGTTGTTCTATTTAAACGAAAGGGTCAGAATTCCCCCATTTTAAAATTATGAATTCCGCCAATTCCTTCAAAAGTGGCCTTATAACTTGGATGGCGATGTGGGGTTTTTGTATTGATACTTTTGGTGTGTGTTAGGTTGTGTCTCAATCAATTTTTTGTTCAGTTGAAAGTTTGTGATGTAGGAGTTGCAATAGGTTTTCTTTTGTAACTTGGAAGATCACACCTCTTCTGCAAAATTAAAACCTAGCCTAACGAGTTTACTTTTTGCTTGGGTAGGCCCAAATGTTTTTAGTACCCATGTGTTTCTTTCTTCGTATACCCTGCATGTACAAGGGCCTGACATTTTTTTTCCTTTCAATATAAGGTTTTACTCAATGTTTTAAAACCCAGACCATTCATTGAACCGGAAAAGTCGCCAGGTTAAGGGTCAGGTTCAACCGTCGGGTCAAACTGGAATTGAACAGTCATCATGACGTAATAAATATTTAATATTTTAAATAATTTATAATTATAATTTATAAACTAAAAGATAGTATAAATAGAAAAATAGTATTAAAAAAAAAGAAAAAAAATTCTCTAAAAATGTTCCAAACAAATTTTATCACTCTTTATAATCCCATAACATCAAAAGAATTTATAGCATGAATATCATTTTGTAATCAACTAATCATCAACTCATCAAGTAACATTCTAAGTCTAAAAAATAAGTACTCACTAATAAAAACACGGTATCAAACTATCAATATATTCTAATATGGCAATTAAATTTATATAAAGGCAATCCTTTTCCTTAGGAAGTTAGAAGTATAGAAATATAATGACTAACGAGTAAGGTGTAATGTACTGATGACATACCTAATTAATGCTTTGTAATTCACCAATTTGTGAAAGAATCCAACATCATGTCAAAAGCCTTTCCATACTTTCACAACATCCTCTTTAATCTGTAATAATGCTACACCCATAAAACATAAATGAAAGATATAAGATTAAAAAAAAAAAAAAAAAACGAAAAAAAAAAGCAAATTAAAAAAAATATATTTCAACTTCTCAAGTGTATTGCATCCCATCATAAACATCAAGAGAACAACCTAATCCAAACCACATAACATGTGTTCATTAGCTCAAATATAAGGACATAATTCTATAGAAGTAAAGATCATAAAGCACTAGAAAACAATTGTCCAAATATCCAAAACAAAGCATCATTGTCTTCTACTAAGATCTAACTTCTCGATAGTCCTCTTGCTAGCCAATCCTCATCATTATCTTCATTGTTGCCATTTCCATCTCCATCATTTGACTCAAAATCACCAATCTCATCACCAAAAGATCCGAAATCTATCCCCTCTTGAATCTCAAACGCCTCATCTTCCTCAACATCATCTATAAAAGTTATAACTCATAAGTCATAAGAAAAATTATCAATTTATGCTCTACTTCTCTACTTGTGTTTAGCCAAACTAATTTAAAAATATTTATCATTTTATCAAGTTCTTTTTTAACTAACCTCCCTGTGGACGACGGCGTTGCCGCTCATTTCTTGGGATTGATGCAACTTCATAAAGCATATTTTCCAAATCATCATAATCAAGATTTGGATTCACCTCTTCCTCCTCAACTATCCAAAATTCAGTTTTGTCAATACTCTTATAATCAACAAGATCATAACTCCATTTTTTGTAGTAATGTCTGTAAAATTTAAATTTAGTAAGAAACTAACCATAGAAAGTAAATAATCAAATAGTGAAACAATACTAGAAAGTTTCAAGCACAAAGTGACATACCTATTCTTCAAACGTAGGTTATAATGAACGTATACCAAATCATTGAGCCTATGATGCTCTAATCTATTTCTCTTTTTGGTATGTATACGTTTAAAGACACTCCAATTCTGCTCACAGCCTGAAGAACTAGAAGTTTGGCTTAAGATTCGAATTGCCAATTTTTGCAAATTTGGAGCACTATGCCCAAACAACCTCCACCATTCATCTTAAAGACAAACCAAGGAAAAAGGAAAAAGGAAATGAGGACAAAATAGTAAAATACTACTAGTGTTAAAATATTGAACTTATATATAATATCAAAACAAGTAATAAATTTACAAAAAATGTATATATATATATATATAGATTTTACCTGGTTGTGTGGTTTTAGATGTAGCAAAAGCCAATTCTCGTCCAAAGCTTTCTAAACAATCCCGGAATAGCCTAGTCTCACTCAATAACTTCGTCTTGCTACATGTGGCTTTTGTCTCTATGACATCAAGAAGGCCTCCCATGACTTCTGGTTTGGTGCAAAATGATGCTTGATCATATTGGAAAGCAAGATTCAACCAATAAGCTGCAACATGGACACTTTGTCGAAACTATCGATCCCAACGGTCCTTAAGGATTTTTGTGTAAGGTTTGTACAACCTCTTCTTGTGCAGAAACATTTTCTTAATACTCAATTGTGCCCTGTACATCCCCTCATAGATATATCCAATAGCAGGCTTTTCATCTGAATCAGCAATACGCAATATGCGAATGAGGGGTTCAACAATTTCCACAATAACCAAGCATCATTCTAAAACTTCTTATCTAGAATTATAGCAACTGCAATTTTTGCTTTCTTGTCTGTTACATATCTAGACTCCACAAATTCCTTACAAGTCACCAATGCTTGCAAGTTATGCATATGCTCATACACGCTATGCAACGCAATAAAGGTAGTTGCAAAGCAAGTCGCTCCTGGGTGCACAATTTTTGTCTGGTTTCTTCCTCAACAAAGATAACAAACATATGTGATTATACACAAATTGTGTCACCTTGGATGCACGTTTTGCAAGGTCACACACATGCTCCATTTTTGCAATATCGCCTAACATCAATTAATACAATGACATGCACAAAGAGACCAATTGAAGTTTTTATACACCTCACTCAACATCCTTCCTGCTGCTACATAATTTGTTGCTACATAATTTGCTGCATTATCTGTGACCATGTGGACAACATTACTCGCTCCCACCCATTCAACAATTTCTTGAAACAACTTAAACAAAGTAGGAGCTTCCTTCACAATGTTAGAAGCATCCACTAATTTAAAAAATGTGATTCCTCTAGGACAATATACAAGAAAATTAATTAATGTTCGATGTCTACCATTACTCCAACCATCAGACATTATTGTACACCCACTATCTCCCCAAGTGCTTCTACAAAAGTCAATAAATAACTACACTTCTTCTTTAGCATCCCTTAGCAAAGGAATCTGCATAGCATGGTATGTTGGAGCTTTGTATCCTAGACCAATTGCAAGCACTGCATCCCACATAGGCTGATAGTAAATAGAATTTACATCATTTATTGGGATGCACGTGTCATATACCCACCTAGCATTCTTTGTTGGCTAGCACACTCTTGATACCAGGTTGAGCTCTTGGAGTAGTTCTTGGATAAAAATAATTGCCTATTCCTCTATGTGCCTTTCCTTTACCTTTATATGTCATTGCTGCCCCCTTCTATTTCCACTACCACCCCCTTCATTGATTGAGATGCCCCTTCCCCTAGGTTGAGGTATTTCTTTAACATCATCTTCTTGTTCTCTTCCATGCATATCACCCTCAAATTGTTCCATGGAAGGTCCATATGGATTATTCGTTTCACACATCTCTCGAGCATCTTTTTTTCTTTTAACAGTTTCATTCAAGCTTGCCAACATTTGTTCTCAAATATCAAAAGGAACTTTTTTACAAGACCCAATCTCACCTTTTTTTTCCAGCAAGGTGTTGTTTCATTCTCTATTAATCCCTCCACCTTTGACGGTCTTAGGACAATAAATGCATGAATAAGTTTTTTTTACCATATTTAGGGTCAATTCCTTGCCTAACATGATCCCACGCTAGGTCCGTCTTTTGTCGAGTGGCTTAAGTAGAAGCAGCAGTTGAATGTTGTCCAGGAGATGACATTTTAAAGTTTAAACACGCTAGCTCTCCTACGTATGCAATAGATATTAATAAATTTATAAGTAAACAACAATAAAACATCAAGAAACATATGCAATAGATATTAAAAATACAAATATTTGCTTCAAAAATATTTTTCTTTAACTTTTTATTTATTTTTGCTTCAAATAAATTTCTAAGTAAACAAGTAAGTAAGTAACTAATAGTCTAAAAATAAACAGAGCATGTTAATAAGTAATAAGCATGAAGATTTAAAGTAAACATAGCATGCTAATGATTAATATTTAATAATTTAATAGTTTAATACAAACTTATAGAGTTCTCTAAGACTATGGGTAATCCGGTAATGGATTATTGGGTATCCTCCTACAAAAAATTCAAGAAGTAACTATGTAACTAACATTAATAAATAATAAGTGATAACAAAAATACAAAATTACTAACAAAATTACTACCAAATTTCTCCACTATTGGCCTGAGAAGTGAGTACTTGAGAAGAGTATAACTGTATAACTGTAAGAGAGATCAGGGAAAAAAAAAAAAAAAAAAGAATGCTCATGAAAACTGAAAACTTGAAACTTGAAAACCCTAGCTTCTAGAAAAAAAAAAAAATAGGGAACTAGGAAAGCGAGAAGAGGAGACTGGAGAAAATTAGAGAGGATGGAGAAGATTAGAAGAAGAATAGAAGATTGACATACTTGAGATTGGAGGCAAGAGAACACTTGCACAATTGCAGAAGAAGAATGGCAAAACACCTCTCCCCAGCGGCCAGCCCTAGCGTCGATTTGGAATTGGGGATTTGGGGGTTTTCACTTGAGCTTTTTAACTTTTAAGCCTTATATTGATAAATGAAAATAAACCGGCTGGTTCTCCCAACCAGTGAACGGTTTTTCCAGTTCACCGGTTCAACCGGTGGGTTGAACGGTTTTTGTTTTTTTTCCTAGTTTTTTACTTCAAACGGTTTTATGGGTTTAACCGGACCGGACCTTCAACTGGTCGAACCGGTCTGGGTTTTAAAACCTTGGTTTTACCTCGTCATAAAAAAAAAATAAAAAAAAATCAACGTTGTAAACAAATATTCCTAGGATAAAGTACAAGCAGTGGCTCCTCCCTCCAAAGTCTCCGCCAATCACAATAGCAACAATCTTGAAAACTCTCTTTCCGGATATTTCAATATTAGCCTCCCCTACTTTCTTTACCGACTTGAAATAAAAGATAGGAAAGAACATGACGCAATTGTTGCATCAAGAAATGGAATATATATAAATAGATATGTCTATGCCCTCAAACCGATTACTTAATTATTTTTATTTTGATTAACTAATGAGATTTATTTATGAGTTTGATATTTTCACTTTGTGGATACTTTAAATAATCCGTGAAATGAAAGTTGGTCCACAAGTGGAATTGTATATGATTTAGGTATGTGGATGAGATACACATACACAAAATGTATATGAATGATGAGGGTGGACATCTCATCTAAAAGATTGTCACAATTACTTCTATAGTTCTATGAGGTGAGAATGTGTGATGTTTATATCAATTATCAGAGTAATTGACTCCAAGTTAATGTGTTAATTGGGAATACACTAAACAACATCGCCATAAGAAACACATCATGGAAATTATTCTTCATATATTTCTTACCATTGCTAAATGCAATAAGCTCTAAATCCTGAGGGAGTAGTGAACTAAAATTTCCCCATGATTGATTGGTTCCAATTACCAATTAGTGAGATCAACACCTCAGCATCTTGGGAATGTTTGCAATGATCTCACCAATGGAGTGGAGAAGAAAAGATTCAAAACTGAGATAAGATGAAAAGGAAACTTCAAAAGAAATTTCTACCCTCCTATCATATGCCGATTGACTTCGAAATAGTCAATGAGCATTGCAAGGGGCAAGAAATTCAAGTTTCTTTTGACACATATGCTGTGGCAAAGAAGGGAAGTCTTCTTAGTGAAGAATTGGTGAATATTTTGGATTATGCAGCCCCCGTGTTTGATGATTATCACAAGGGGCCTGTGTGTTTGATGAGGATGGTAATGAGACATTTGAGTTTGATAAGGATGATGATTTGTTGACCAACAAGGAAGTGTTTCCAGTTTCCACTGAAATTTTACTATTTTAGAGAACAACTTCAAAGCAGCCCCTATTTTTTATGTCAATGATAATAAAGAAGATTATGGGGAAGCATTTGATGTTGACAAGGTGGAAAGTGAAGAAATTGAGGGATTTTCTAGTGCTGATTTTGTGTTACTGCCACCAAGTTTTGATGAATTTACTTGTGGTTTGCCTTCCGGTTTACCTCCGATGCAAGACATGCTACTTAGCTTTGATGAGGAACCCAAATAAGCACCTCCTAGTAATGTGATTCATCATATAACTCTCTTAGATATGGATGATCTCTCTTGGCAGCATCAAGATGAGAAATTAATAGGCTCATTTCTTTGGGAATTGGAATATGTGTAGGTGATCTTGGTTCTAATCTCCCGAGTGGCTTAGAACAAGTTACTTTTCCTCTTCCAAAGAAAATATATGGCAAGGGTAGAGATGTGGTTGAATTTATGAAGGATGTTCATGCTCCCAAGAGGTTCAAGATTGAGAAATTCAATGTCAAACGCAAATCCAAAGCTGATGTGAGGAGGAAGAAGCTGATTTTCAAAGCACAAGGGACCTTGCATGGGTGGTGTTGAGAGCCAGTAACAAACCAACCAGCCGTGTCATGGATACTTCCACTTCATTATTTCATCTTCAAACTTGAGGACAAGATTTCTTTTAGAGGGGGAGTCCTGATGTGGCACATTTAGCTGCTGTCCAGCAGCATTCTAAGTAGTGTGTCTTATTTGTAATTGTTTCTAGAAGTTTTAGATGTAGCTAATATAGTTAGTTAGTTAATAGAGTTAGTTAGAAGGGTATTTTGGTCTTTTCAAGCATTAAGAGCTTATAAATAGGGTTGTAATCAGTTGGTTTAATTAGTTTTTGATCATTTACCAGAATCGTAACAACTTTTAGTTGTAATTAGAGCTTTAAGCTCTTTCTCTCTCTAGAAATGAGAGATTTACTTGATTTTCCTTCATTTTCTCTCTTTCTTCCATTTTCTCACATGAATCATCGATTTGTTTGTGAGCATCATATCACCAAGCAGGCCACGTCTAGTGTACCTTACCATTTTCGGGACAAGAATTCTACAAAAACCTCAAAACATGAAGATTTTGTAGTTGAACATAGGAGGACTTGAATATATATCATCATTGAGAGAGTTATGTTTTCTCTTTATTTTCTCAAGCCTGAATTCTTATGTTTCTCATAAAGTTTGGGATTGTGAGCTGGATTGTAACATGATATAAGTCAGCAAGACCAGACTTGTCCCTTACCTTCTCTTGTCTTCTTTCGTTATTTTATTTTATTTTCTTTATTAATAATATTTAGAGTTGTTTGCACTAAGATGTGAACAACTCTTTCTTAATTAAAAAAAAAAAATTAAGTAATTTTTTGCTAGAATAGTTTTCTATTATACTTGCATAATTGTACAATCTATTATAAGAAATAATCTTTTGTGAGAAGTCTTCATCAGTTATGGGACAAGAATTACAAAAAAATAAATAGTGGTTGGACAGTAAAATTTGGTTTTATTCCATTTGCTATTTATGTATATCCTTTGATGGAAAGGACTCATTGTATATATTTAGAAAGAATAGATCTTGATTGTAGTATTCAAAATCCTAGAGTAAAAATGCGCAAATTATGATTATTTAGTGGATTAATCATAATTAATTGGGTCAAGACTCAAGAATTGACTGGCCGGGCCAACTGAAGCAAGGGCGGCCCTAAAACCCTAAGATTCCTCACCCTAGCCCAACAAGAGGCCTCTCTACCATCACTTGGCTGGGCTTAGCTTTCTGGGAATCGGGGAGAAGTCTTGAGGTTTTGGAGCATTCTTCCTCTGTGGCTTGGATTTTCTTCTTGATTTGGAGTGGATTCTTCTCTTCAATCTATACGCACCATCAAGGGTATTTTCTAACTCCTCTTAACATGAATCATATGAACATGAGGGCTGAAAATTCTATAAATTTTTTTTTGATATTGCTTCCACTTAGTTTTCGAAACCAACAAAATTTACAAATGCAGTGAATGGAGTTGGAAAGAGATATTGGCGCCTGTCAAATCAAATTGGGAGAGAGGACCAAAGAGTTTCAGAAACTGAGAATGCCCACTTGTAGGTGTGGGGGAGACAAAAACACTCTCTAGTGAGTGATGCATTACATGTGTGCCAAAGAAGGAAAAGACCTTTGAGTAATTGCAACCCCTTCCAAAGAGCAATGGCAAAAGGTTTCACGTAAAGATAGAACAAAAGCACCTTCTCTCTAAAATAGTAATATACATACAATACTCGAGGAGATATGTATGAAAATAAAATCAATGCTAGGATGCATAGGCCAAGATATGAGAAGTACCTTTAGTTGAAGGTTCATCTAAAGAGAAGAACTTCCTGTCCAGAAATAGAGAGAGGATGTGGGGAAGAATGTGAGTGATTGAATGTGAAATTTTCATCCATGTAAGCAAAAAATCCCCCTCCCCCATATCCACCCAACTGCGCACACACACAGATACAGAGGGAGAGAGTCAAGAAAGGTGACACAGACCTTAATATTCTGTGAATCAGTCAACAACATTGTTAGACGATCAATACCCTGTAGAGAATCAATCATCCTCCCACAAAGACACAAGTTGACAAAGTCAGCCCATACCTCTATCTCCTAGCTGGCCTCAATCAAAGAACACTCACGTTTGTGTTCTTTGATTGAGGCCAGCTAGGAGAAAGAGGTATGGGCTGACTTTGTCATCTTGTGTCTTTATGGGAGGATGATTGATTCTCTACACTTTGTGCCTCGATTTCATCTGCTTCACAGAACTTCGAACCTTACTAAAGAGTTCAATCAAGCCCTAGAAAGCTTCGATCACAAGATCATAGAGGAGTGCAACTTGACACAGCCTTCAAGTCCATCGTCGCTCCAAAGGAAAACTCCATAATGTGATTCGAACAGAAAGGAGGTTCGAATAAGTTGTTGCTGAAAAGCCAATTCAATTGCTTCAACAGAGGACTGTAACAAGCCTGCATTCTTTTGTTGAGATCAAACCCTAGGTGTGAAAACAAACATCAATCATTGCTACTCAAGGCTAAGACTCACTTCAGCAAGCCCTAGATATGTGCAACCAATGCTGTGGTTTCAATCTTCAACTGGATTCAGAAGAAAAGAAGAAAACAGAGCTCAACCATGGCTATCAATGTGTTTCGAACAACCCTAAGCAAACCCTAGGTCTTGACCATGGATGAAACTTTGTTCATTATGACAGCAGAGGGAAAAAAACAGAGGAAAGAGGGCTCCACAGGGATTTGAATCAGAGGCTCTAATACCAAATAATGTGTTGGTAACCAACAAGTCAATGATTCATGCAAGAAAATGCAAGAAAGAGAGGGAAAACGAAAGAAAATCAAGTAAATCTCTCATTTCTACATAGAGAAAGAGCTTAAAGTTCTAGGTACAACTAAATGTTGTTACAATTCTGGTAAGATGATAAAAAACTAACTAAACGAACACTAATCAACTTGTTTATAGAGAATTACAAGCCACAATTACTAAAATACCCCTATACAACCAACTAACTAACCATGTAGGCTAATACAAACTAATATATGCTTCTTATAAACTAATACAAACTATTGGCAGCTTATAACTTGGCACATCAAAATGAAGGAAAACCAATGAGTCTCTTATTCCTAGAGAGAGAAAGGGCTTAACAATAGCTGTCTCTAACAATAGCTTATTTATAGAGAATTACAAGCTGAAAAGACTAAATTTTCCTTCTAACTGGCTACTAACTAATATGCTATTGTTACACTTAGGGGGTGTTTGGCAAATCAAAGGACTAGGTCAACTGAGGATACTAACAGCTGGTTTTATTTTACATGTGTTTGGTAGGTATTTAAAGATGGTATGGAGGTTCACTTTTGTTTTGAAAACATGCCTAAAAAGGCATGAACTTCAAACCAACTTTATGTTGGTTTACAATAAAACCGGATAGTGTGTCAAGGTAGGACCTAAACTGAACCACATTCACAAAATCCCAAAAAGCCCCTTAGGTATGAAAACAAAATAATAATAAAATGAAATAATAGCTACTAATTCTTGTATATCACCAAATCTCTTATATGAGTGAGCTTTGGCCAAAGCTCCCATCAAATTAATGCCTTTTTTGTGCCTTTTTTGCAGCTACAGCCTGCTGGCTGGCTTTGAACTTTTTTGTACCCTTACCATTTATATAGTATCAGCACCCATGTGAGTATGTGACTATGGCCCTTACCCCTTCACTTTTTATATTGGTTGATCACTTGATCTAATGGATGACATATGGCCAACTACTGTAACAAGAACAAAAAATTAAAAACAAAAAATTTAAATTTAAAAAAAAAAAAGTGTAAGAAACCTAACTTTTCTCCTCCACTTTGGACCATGGGTTTACCAATAAAAAACACAATGTTGTAATTTTACCACTTTGAGTTCAAGGCATCGTAAGGATAGGGATAGGGATAGGGATAGGGGTGATAGTTTTAAGCCATCTAGGAACTCCATGTGGTACTAATTTTTGTATATGACTTTGATTTATTCATCTACCCCTTATCAAAAGAGAAAAAAAAAAAGATTTATTCCTTTATCATTGTGTAAATGATATATGTATTTTAAATATTTAATATTATGTGGCATTTAAATGTTGATTTTTCATAAATTTCTATTATATATTTTCTCAGCTTGTCACATTTGTATACCCTACATGACACATGCTTGTCTTATACACATTTAAATTGCAATCTTTTGATTCTAAATTGTGTATTAGGTTCTAAATCATTGTTTTCTAGAGTTTCAATGAAACTTTTTATGTTTAACTAATAATACCCGTCATATCTCTAATTGATATCGATTTTTTTTTTTTAATTTAAAAAATATCCATTGATATATTTGATATATCCATGTTTTTGGACCCTCGATATATCCATCGATATTGATATTTAAGTCCTTAGGTAAAACAACCTCAAGCCAAGCATTGGTTGAGTTGGGGTTGGTAAGAGGCCTTTGGAGTTTGGACAACCTGAAATTGAAAACAATCCCAATCTAATGTGTGATTATTCATAGATATATTTGATAAGATAGTAGGTTTTAATCTCCCTCTCCCTCTCCCTCTCCTTCTCCCTCTTCTTCTTCTTCTTTTTCTTCTTCTTCTTCCTCTCTCTCTCTCTCTCTCTCTCTCTCTCTATATATATATATATAAAATATTTTGGGCAATGAATTTATTGTCTTTCATGCTAGGAAATCCATTATCGTCAACGTTATTTGGTTTTGATGTTGAATTTGGAGGTTCGAGAAATACTCATAACCCGAGCTAAGATCATTTAATATATTAGAAGCTTTCTTGAAAATCTCAAATTCGTGGAGGTGAGTCATCTGTTCAGCTGTTCTGATGGTTCCCTATGTTATGATTGCATTAGCCATACATTAACTTAGCTTCATTTACGTTTTCTGGTTCATTCATGTAACTTCCTCGACTTTACGTTGAAACACCTATGATGAACATGATTGCTGGTGGAGTAGCTGCTCGTCCATTTGTGACCCATCACAATGAACTGAACATGAGGCTGTACATGTGCATTGCGCCTGAACTCTACCTTAAGCAGCTAGTTGTTGGAGGAATGGAGCGCGTTTATGAGATCGGAAAACAATTTAGGAATGAGGGAATTGATTTGACTCATAATTCTAAGTTCACTACATGTGAATTCTATATGGCTTTTGCCGACTACAATACCTTGATGGATCTCACAGAGAAAATGTTAAGCGGTAAGTGCCCCATTTTGGATGTTTTCATTTGTGGTGATTTGATTTATATATTTTAAACTACTAATGTCCTGGATTTTCATCTTAAAGTTGTTGATTTGAAACAGGAATGGTCGAGAAACTTACAAGTGGCTACAAAATTAATTATCATGCAAATGGTTCAGATAAGGATCCAATTGAGATCAACTTCACTCCCCCATTCAGGTCTCTATGCTGTATTTATTGGAAATGCAAAGCATTGCCTATATGTCTCAGCATAAATATCATTTGGGAAAAATTTATCTGATGGTTAACTGTTGCAGAAGGATCGACATGATAGAGGAATTAAAGAATACGGTGGGCCTCAGCATACCCAAGGATTTTTCGAGTGATGAAGCTAACAAGTATTTGGTGAATGCATGCATGAAGTTTGATATCAAATGCCCCCCTCCTCAGACAACTGCTCGTTTGTTGGACAAAGTAATTTCTTTTTCTTTGTTTTATCTTCTTGTGAATAAATTTACTGATATATAATTTTAAGGACATTAAAGAAAGAAATGATTTGCCTTGTGTTGTAGTGGTATGTAGCTGCCTTCTTGGAGGTGTTATTTTATTGGAAATGGGATACCTGTCTTACTTTTCTAAGTTAGATTGAGGTGTTTGTGAGATTAATACTGATATGGTGAGGACGACTTGGTTTTGTTTCTTGAAATCTCCAGTGAGGTGGAAGTGTAGCCTTTGGGCCAGTGCTTAGGGTTAGATTTTCCATAAGAGGGAAAGTAATAGAAATGAGTCTTCTGTATACAGAGAGGACAGATACAGTGGTTAATGTTGGATAGCTTGTGGAGTCTGGGTAGATAGTTGTTGCCTGTTCTAATAAATCATTGTCAAAGGCATCATAGTTGGCGATGGAGCTGTAAAGTGGGCGAGTTATTTGAGCTCAACTCATAGTTTGTCTCACAAGAAGCCCGTCAGAACTCACTTTTTGCATGTTCAAGATGAGCTCAAGTTTGAATATCAAGCTCGTAGTATGAGCTGAGCTCAATCAGTCAAAGACTGGGCCGGAAAAAGCTCGGCAATATTGATTATTATGTAATAATACAATTTTCAAGGGTATGTCAACTGGTCAACTTGTAGTTTTAGTGTACTTTTGATGGCAATATTGCTTGATGGTTGTATTTGAATTCTTGCACAAAGCTCTTGTAGGAGATGCACTATATCAGAAGTTAACAACTTAAAATATTATCTGTTATTTAAAGACTTTCATAATTATTGTAATTTTTATGAAAAATCTCTTTGTTAATTGTATGCCCACCAACAAATGAATGACAAGTATATGTATGGATAAGCCTCGATTTCCAAAATTGGTATCTGCCTGTCTCTGGCCTCTGGGACTCCTTTAAACTTGAAACAAATGAGCTGAGCAAGCCCAAGCTGCTCATTAACCCATCGAGCCAAGCTTAAGCATTGATGGCCTAATTCCAGCTGGCCTTGAGACAAGTTCAAACATTACTCATGGTCAACCAAGCTGAACATGAGTACACTAGTACTTGGCTCAGCCCGGGCTGCTTGGCTTATTTACACTCCTAGCTGATGGTAAAGGCATCTGTTTGAGTGGGGTTGGGTCTGGGGTTAAAGTCTTGTTGTCCCATACAGTGAAAAATCATTACAATAGCTTCTGATTGATCCCACTGACAAGCTGTAGCTTTTGTATAATCTAGAAGTATGGAATGAAGCCTTGAGAGACTAAAAAAATGAGCACTGGATAGTGATGAGCTTTGTGGGAGGTGCGATTTCCCAACAATACACACACACAGAGACGCATATAAATATCTCTTTTTGTATGTGTGTGTGTAAGCACACATGTGTCTCGCTCTCATAAGTATTTAGTAGATGTATTTGTATGTTTCTCGAAAATATGTGTTGTAATTGGTTTATAATATTTAAGTTACATTGTATATAGTTTCATGTGATGTTTGTTTCAATTCATGACCCACTCCCAAATGCTCTAAACATAAAAACAAACTTATATTCCATTTCTAGTTTATGTTGTATTAGTTCATTATTATTTTTCCATGATTGCAGCTTGTGGGGCACTTTTTGGAGGAGAAGTGTTTAAACCCTACTTTCATTATTAACCATCCAAAGATAATGAGTCCCTTGGCAAAGGAGCATAAATAGGAAAAAGGCCTTACTGAACATTTTGAATTGTTCATCAACAAGCATGAAGTATGGTTATGTTACTTCAAGACTTCTATTTCTATTATTTTTCTTTATTTTTTATTTTCTAATGCATGCTTCTTTCTGTCATTATTCTTTAACTGCTCAGCTTTGCAATGCATACACGGAATTGAATAATCCTGTGGAACAATGCCAGCGGTTCGCTGACCAACTCAAGGTATTACATATCATTAGAAGTGTGAAATTCTGCTCTGGAAATTACATTTTGTGGAATTTTTTCTTAAGATGCATGATTCAAATTTCAGGATTGACGATCAGGTGATGATGAAGCAATGGCTTTGGATGAAACATTTTGTACGGCTCTTGAGTATGGGTTGCCTTCTACTGGTGGCTGGGGATTGGGTATGTAGAGAATCAATCATCCTCCCATAAAGACACTAGCTGACAAAGTCAGCCCATACCTCTGTCTCCTAGCTTGCCTCAATCAAAGAACACTCACGTTTGTCTCCCACTACTAGTCCATTTGAAGCTTCTATCGTCGAAAATGAGTTCGTTGGCTTCCGACAAGATCATGAATGGTGAGAAAAGGGTCAAAGGGTTCAATTCTGGTGTTTTAGTTGAAGTTTCCACTTCAGATTGCAAGCAGGCTTTTGTGATACTGTGTTTCGTGGTTGCTGTTGACCGCAATTCCTTTACTTTTTGACACCTTGCAGTGAAACTGGTGGCTGCATTACCTTCAGTTCAGACTTGTCTTGGCTTTAAATGTTGTTATGGCTCAAAAGGGAAGAGGTAGAAGGGATTGGGAAAGAGAAAATGTCATGAATTTCGACATTAAAAAAGAAAATTATCTACGTATGGGTAGAGATGCTACTAACGAATAAAATCAATATTATAGAGATAAAATTGATCGAACCTACCCTTGGGTAGCCCAGTTGGTAAGGGCGAACTTGTGATTGTGTGGTTAGGCGACAAGATCACGGATTCGATCCCCTGCTAGGACAACCTAAGATTTAAGTGGGGGCCATGGTAGTGGGTTGTTGTGCTAGTCTCCCGGGGGTTTAGCTTCCATGGGTGGGTTCATAGGCCCTGCTATGGGATAGTTCCACAGTTATTTAACAAAAAAAAAAAAATTAGAGATGAAATTGATCGAATGAAGAAACGAGTTGAAGCTTTAATAGAGAAAATTCAGCACCTCCACCCTCCAAGTGAGAGTGAAGACTCCAAATGGGAGTATAAAATTGAAGAACTTCCAAAATTTCATGGAAGTTTTGATTTAGATGAATTCAAAGATTGGTTGAATACAACACTTGAGGGAGTATTTGATTATTATGAAGTTCCAGATAGCAAGAAGGTGAAGTTGATCTCTACTTACCTAAATGGGTGGTGTTAAGGGAGAACTTCAACAAGTTAACCAATACCTGCTTCAATTTCATTATATAAACTTGAGGACAAGTTTTTTTTTGTTAGAGGGGGAGTCCTGATGTGCCAAGATATAAGCTGCCAATAGTTTGTATTAGTTTATAAGAAGCATATATTAGTTTATATTAGTTTGTATTAGTCTACATAGTTAGTTAGTTGGTTGTATAGGGGTATTTTAGTAATTGTGCCTTGTAATTCTCTACAAATAGGTTGGTTAGAGTTGGTTTAGTTAGTTTTTGATCATTTTATCAGAATTGTGACCACTTTTAGTAGTACTTAGAGCTTTAAGATCTTACTCTGTCTAGAAATGAGAGATTTACTTGGATTTCCTTCATTTTCTTTCATTTTCTCCCTCTTGAATTTTCTTGGATGAATCCTTGACTTGTCGGTGAGCAACAAATTACATTTTCTCTTCCATTTTCCTTCTCTTTCTATCATTTTCTTGCTAGATTTGCTGAGTTTATCTCAGAACTCATCATGGGACACCAACATAGTTGGGATGCAAGATCCTCTATGATGCTTCTACTTTTTTTTTTATATAAAAAAAAAAAAACAAAACAAAACAAAATAAAACAAATTATATAACTCAAAGCTATGGCAAGTTTCATGCACAAAGATGCGAAATAAACATAAATATACATTCACCTTTTAACGGTAAATAGGTGCATGCATACGGCACACAACAAAATAGAATAAAAAATGAAGAGAAAGTAAAGAGTAATAAGAAATTGCAATTCTTCGAGTTTCTTTAGGAAAATATTCATTAAAGAAAATCTAGAGAGTATCTTATTCAAGAAAAAAAAAATGAGGATAACAAACTGATATGTTAAAAAAAAATCTGAAAAATAAAGTGTAAATCCATTTTTAAAGTTGACATATATTTGGTCAATACCTGATTCTTTATATTATACATTTCAGGATTCCTGACACTTCCTGGAACCCACACATCAGTTTTCTGTACAATCATGATAAATATTGATGTCAATCAAAAAAATCAAGCAAGCATTAGATCAGCCACACAACAATATCAGTTTTGTTCACCTTCAAATTGGCATTATCTGAAGCAGGACCAGCTTTTTGTATTGGCATCATATGGAGACAAGGGGATAAGATTATGAATGATTTTGGATATATACTCAGCTCCCCAATAGTTCTTCCTGGAAAAAGGTAAAAGAGAAAACAGCATAAAAAGAAAAGAAAAAGGAAAGGAACAACAAAAATCACCAACACCAATAAAATGGGCTAAGGAAAGGAAACATAGGATGGTGGTAAAGGCTCATGTAGGGGTGGGGTGGGGTGGGGTGGGATGGGTTTGGATCGGTTCTTGGGAAACAAATAATTATTCAGCCCTCCTTGGACACAACTCCCAAAATTCAGGACAATCCAAATTATTATCCTCTTTTCAAGGTAATATTCAGGATCATATTTTACAAAAATTGTGTATATAGATGTAATGCAGTAATACCTCTTCAATATTTTTTCAATGTAGAATTGTGTCAGAGCCATTTATGGGACCATAGTTATTAAACCCGGACCGGACCGGACCAGGCAGTTCAACCAATGAACCAAACCCCTGTCCGGTTTGGTTTTGTTATCGGATCGGAAATGTAATCAGACCGGAATGAACAGGCTTAAACTGCCTCAAACCGGTGGTTTTTCTATAAACCGGTCCAGTTGGACCGGTTCAGTACTAGTAGCCTGTGGAGTAATGTGTATAAAATCAGCATGTTTTTGCTGCCATTGGGAATCGAAACAAAGTTAAAGCGAGTGAAGAGAATCTTAACCATTAAACCATTTATGTTGTTGTGAAATAACTCACAATACATATTATTTAATGTCTAAACATACACATTTCATTTTTACCACTTAGTTTTATTTTTTATTATTTTTTAAATTATCGGACTGGTTCAACTAGTGACTCAATGGTTGAACCAATGACCCAGTGACCCAACCTCTAGACCGGGTCAATGTCTGGTCCGGGTTTAATAACTATGGGGCCCATATTGACACACAGGTTCCTATGAATAAACAAATACATTATCATGGGGAAAAAAGTAGAGCCTACTTTAATATTGTGTGTGCATATTCATTCGATATGCGGTTCACATATGTGTGGCTGGTTGGGAAGGAACATCAAATGACTGAATGTGTAACACAAATACAGATAATGAGTTACACATACCCCCATGTGGTAAATAGACATACCACATTCTTTTCATGAAACATTTTCATTAGGTGTATCGAACATGCATTATTATTTTTTTATTTCAGTGTCTCATTGTTTCTGGGTACACCAACAAGCCTGGTTTCCTTTCACCATATCATGGTGAGAGATATCACATGATTACAGGAGAGGTCATTATCCTTCTGGCCTAGAAGAGATTTCTAATTATAAGCATTCATCATTGAGAAATGTGGAGAAATGTGATTGAACAGTGTTTTGGAGTGCTAAAGGCCTGTTTTCTGTTGAGGCAAATGCCTCCATTTAGTTTGCATATGCAACGGCACATTGTTGTTGCGAGTTCTGTTGTTCACAACTTTATGCCGGGGAAATTAGGAATGCCACCAGGGAACCCTGTTTGATGAGTACGGGCAAGATGATCTTGTTGTATGGGGGAGTAACTCGCGCTTGGGCACAGGTACATCTAAGGATACACTAGAGCCAATATTGCTCAGAGTCAATTGCGTCATATGGCTCGTGTTCGTGACCAAATTGCATGAGATATGTTCGCAGCTAATCAACCATAGGCTCATTGGGCAGATTTCTTTTAATGACAATTTTTTTCAGTATCATTAATATGTGTAGATTATATTTTAACATTTGATAATTATGTTGTTAATTTTAAGTATTAGGGACTATAGGGATTGCAAATGCTTTTAGACTTCATAATTGTATTAATCTAAGGATATATTTTTCCTTTCTTTTACTATGGGATTCTATTAATGTTTAAACTGTTGCTAAGGTCCAATCTCTCTCTCTCTCTCTCTCTGTATATGTACGTACTGACATACACATAGTTGTGGGGTCTTATATGGACCCAAGGTTTGCCTGAAGTGCTTCCTCGTTATTAATATATATATTTAATGTTATGTTACCATTTTTTTTTTCATTTTTTCAAGACAAGTAACAGATAGTAAATATCAAATCTGTTCTGTTTCAAAAAATTTGGAAACACAGAAAACAATGGTCATATATATATATTTTAAATGTTATGTTACCAAATTTTTTTTTTTTTCATTTTTTCAAGACAAGTAACAGATAGTAAATATCAAATCTGTTTTCTGTTTCAAAAAATTTGGAAAGACAGAAAACAAAAATAGTCATTTCCAGTTTTTAAAAATAAAAACGACAGTACATCCAAATGCACCCTTATGTGTTCTTGTGGAGGTAGTGGTAGTGGTGGCACTTTCCTGGTGGGGATAATGAAGATTTTGTTTTCTTCTATGGACCCAACATAATGCAAATTAAAAGTTTATAATAACTTGAAAAGAATATTCTAATTAAACAAAATTTATAATACTCCCAAACCTGGAAACCCAGTGATAACAACAATATCACCATGCTTCACACCAACATGGAACTTAGAAAAATCAGCTTCATCCATGTCTGAATCCCTGCAGTAATGGAAATAAATAAAGCCTCAGTGGTTTTGATCAGGGGAAAACAAGGGTGAATAACTAATCATTCAGATCTTAATGGAAACCAAAGTAGTAAGTATCAATGTGAAAAGCCTCCCTAGGCAAGGCCTGGCCCATGAGATACACAAGAAATTCCTATGTGGCAAAAATAAACCTTTTGTCCCTTCATAGCAGCTTTGCAAACTTGAACAAAAACTTTAAACATGGAAAGAAATACAAAGTGTACCGTATTGTATCCATTAGCCTCTCCCTTTATTTGTCTTAAACTTAAAACCATGAATATCACCCCATTGAATTAAATCTTTTACTAATTTTACTTAAAAGCTTAATAATTAATGAAAGTAAGTCTCTATGGGTGCTTCTTTAAATGAATATACAAATGGGAGACAACTCATCAATTTTGATATATATAAACAAAGAGTAATGCTATTGATCCCTAAATTTTATCCCTAAATTCTTTTCCTAATAAGGTGGCTGCTGGCACATCAGCACATGAATCTTTTGGTGTCCTCTAAATACTTGTCATGTCATAACTACATCATTAGAGAAGGAAATTAATTAGAGATAAAAATTAGGAATCTATAGAATTTTCCATAAACAAAAGAGCAATGCTATATTGTCAAAGAGTTTATCCAAATCCTCTTATCCAAATGACATGGTCTTCCTGGCTTTGTTTTAGGTTTCAGTGATTAAGTTGTTTTGTGGCATCCCTTTACTTCTTATTTCTGCTGATTGGAGGAACCTATGTTACATGGACTTGGGTGTGGGTATGTGTCTATATGTTGGATTCGTCTACTTCCCAAAGATTTCTCACTATTTTAAAGTGTCTGGTAGGAGTACCCACACCCATGTCACATGTGTCCGACACGGGTACTTCACACAGTTTGAAGTGTCCATGTAACATAAGGAGGAACAATTGTGGTCTATAGAGTTTTCTTTTGTATGTATTATCCGCTTTTCTTTTCTCTCCATTTGTAGGACTTGTACTTTTTTATTCTATTAGCAAAATTTTCTGTTGCCTATAAAAAAAAATGTAGCAATTCTTTAGTGGAAATAGTAATTCCCTATATTACATAATATTCATCAAGATTTCAGTTCTAATGGTTCGTACTTATTGCCATAATTAAAAATATTGTGAAAATATTCTCTCCAAACAGAACCAAACTGCATCAACCCGAATTTTTCATGGGTTGGTTTGGTTTGGTTCTACTAGCATATATATGGTTTGGTCCTGAGTTAATTGATCATGAACTATATTAATTTGAGTAGGACAAAGAAAAGTTATAGAATATAGATGCAGCATATAAATATGCCTTTAAGAAGAATGCACAAATGTACATGCAATTATGTCAAGTCTACAGAGAAGAGTACAATAAAAACAACATTTAGGAAAATTAAAGAAATATGTTCCATAAAATGTTTTGGTTTGACATATTGCTTTATAAAAAGAATAGTTGTGTATAACAATTTACTATATGTAAACCATAATACAAAGCTTAGCTATTTCCATTTCAATGAAGAGAAGCATATTTGCCCCAGTGACCCAGCATGCCAAAAGGAATTCAAACAAGAAAGATGTGCACACTGTAAAGAAATGAGAAAAAAAAAAAAAAAAAAAAAAAAAAAAACGAATGATTAGATACCTTGCATCAGCCACTACTTGGACTTTAGAACCACCACCAAGCAAATCATAAAAGAACAACTTTGATGAGGAAGAACGTTTGCTCATAATTCTTCCTTGCATGAATGATCATTAAAGAGGTTAACCAAAAGAAAGGAGTTAACCAGCACTACCTACATATATTGAAGTTCCTAAACTTGAATAACAGCCAAAGATTTTGGGATTTCTTGATGAGTCTTAATGTCTGCATACTCCTTTACATACTCGGCGATAGACATAGAAACGGAAAACTTAGGATATGGACCTTTCGCAGCTGCAATAGCTTTTAGCCTATTTTCAAAGTATTGCTGCAGGACACAAAAATAATTAAATAAATAAATAAAGTTAAAAGGTTAACATTCTAGTCTAGAGCTTTACAAAATAGTCCACTGAGAAACCAGATGGTGAGAAACTATTAATTAGGCAAAAGTTAACAGGGTTGTACCGTTGGATCCATAGCTTCATCATCAGCTAATTGACACCTCTGAACCTTGGACTTCGCCATGGCAGCAGCCTGGAAAGAAATGTGATTTTAGGCCACTATAATCCATCAAAAAAAAAAAAAATGGAAGAATAAACTAAAGGCTCTACTCCTGGGGCCTAGGCCCAAGGTGCAAAAAAGAAGAAGAAAAAAAATGGACAGGCATGAGTAAAGTAAGCGCATGTTTCAAAGAAGAATAAATTTAAAATATGTAACTACATACAACAAACCAAAAAATAAATATACACATAAAATCAAAGATCTAACACAAACGAAAGCACACAATGATGGCAAGTAAATCAGAATAAAACAAGAGAACATATATACATAAAAATAGCAGAAGCATTAAAGTATCAGATTAAAACATACGCTGCCTGCAAAACAGAGGTTAAATTGTCTAGAACGTGCAAAGCATGTACGTGCATTCAGAATGCACATACGAGCATTAAGCAAGGACGTACATACTTCACTTAGATACAGAATTCGAAAAATGCCTCTTACCTCACCTGCAAAACAAGGGTTAATCTGTCTAGAATACACAAAGCACATACGTACATCTGGAAAGCACATACGTGCAGCAAACAAGCACATACGTAATTTACCTAAATGCAGAATTCAAGAAAAGCACATTTATCTCAATTCAGCCACCAATGCAGTGATATCCGACTACATTTATGAATGATATCATGGCACACATATATCGACTATTGAGGCATGTTCGGGGACAATATAAAACCCTAAATCTACATGAAATGACCAAACAGGAGAACCACACAAATAAATGGACTACATGATCTAACCAGTGAATAATATGGCATGATAATCATCTAAATGAATCATGATAGAGTCCTAAACATCTATGAATGAAAAATGAACATATTTATATGATTTAATGACCTAGTCTATCATGCTATAATGACAGATAAGAAACACATGAAATCATAAAAGCCACTAATCATATGCATAACAGGAGAGAAAGCGACATAAACCCTATATCTATTCTACAAGGAATAATCAATCAATCATTCCATAGACCAAAGTAAAAATATATATATATATTAAATAAGAGAAATTATGGTTACCCTCAGGTTCAGTGGTAGCAAAGCTTGAAACTCAATGAACTCCTTCCACAAAGCCTCCACAATCGTAGCCATGTCTCTCTAGGTCTTAGGGGTTTTTGAGGTGGTGGCCAAAAGATCAGATCCAAAGGTCCCAAAGGGTTCCCCCTTGGATTTCTCAGTCTTCGTTGCACGTGACCAAACCACCTTAGACCACTTTCATTTATTTTCTCAGCAATTGGTACCATTCCTACATTCTCACGAATGCATTCATTTCTTATTTTATCTTTCTACGTATTGTCACTTAAAACAACAAGGACTCAATACTGATGCTTTATATAAGCTTATTGTGATTAGAAATCCACTTATCTCTCCTCCCATCGGTCTAAAGCTAGTTGCAACTGCATTATTCATGTCCTTGATTATATCAATATATCCAATAGATACTCATTTCCTTTCTAACACCCACCAAGATATTCCCTATGGACCATATCATGTGCTTTTTCTAAGTCAATGAGCATTGTATGAAGGATTTTTTTCTTCTCTTTACATTTTCAAGGTTACCCAGCATCTGGGGAAGGGAGGGCGTAGAACAGCTTGGTTCGAATCTCATAGCCCGGGTAACAGCTACGAGGGAGAAAAGTGGAAACAACCTTTCCATTTTTATTACTAACTTGACTCAGCTTGACCTACTTGACTCAGTGGTTAGAGTATCGCTTTCATACGGCAAGAGTCATTGGTTCAAATCCAATAGTAGGTAAAACCAGCTGAAACCCCTGCTTTTGCCAGCATGACAGCAAGACTAATCACCAAAGCAAGAAAATGGCTTCAATGGTCGATCTTACTAGAAACCAAACTAATTATCTTACACTAATGTTTCATGTCTTAATCTTTGCTCATTCTCCCCTAAAATTACATTGTATGAGTCATCAACTTAATACAATGATATTTTTTTTTATCAGCAACAAAAAGGAAATATTATTAATGAGACAACTTAATACCATGATAGTTAGTGCAACTTTGGATATCACCTTTTTTTTTATCCCGTACTTGGTGCACACTACCACTTGTGGGACTAGAGCACTGTGAATGTGCCACATGTCCTACCATAGCCATACTACCAAACAAGACAACTAAACCCCTCAACACCTTTATTGCCTAAGCATCATCAAGTTCTCTATCCGCAACAACTCATTAAGGCTTGATCCAAGTATTAGGGTGTTCTACTAGGAGTAGCAATTTCACTACAATGTTAGCCAGGACTCTTAAAGATGGACTTGAATTTGCTATAGATTTTCATAGCTATGTTTCAAGAATACTAGCCAAGTTTTTGGGTAGGAGAGCTTGACACAAGCCTAAATCAATATGAACCCCGTCCAAATAAAACTTTAATCAACCAAGTGGAGCCCAAGCCAAACACGCACAAAGATTACAAGCTTAAGCAAAGCCAAGTCTACGCTAACTGTTATGAGCCTAAGTGGGCAATGCAAAGCGGCTCAACTTGGTAGGTTTACAACCCATTTTTAGATTAAAAACAATTAATCGAACTCTGCTCCAAACTCCAGAGAGAAACCTCTAGAGACCCCCTACATCTTTCACATCAACTATATTGTATATTTGACACCCAAAAAATATGTATATAAATAAGGCAAAATGTGATATTGGATCACACTGCCTTATATATTTTAGATAGTATTTTCATCTGTGCAATAATAATAAATTCATGATCATCAAAATTATTCTCATAAAAGGCATACTGATATACGCCATGCTGGGTCAATTAAAAACCCTCCACTCCAGCTAATTGCTTTTAGAAACTGTGCAAACACGAACAAACATGATAAAGAATAGTTCCTGTGATAAAATCTGAGCTGAAGAAAGATGTAGGAGTTGAAGGTGGAAGACGAAGATCAAAATGATAAAATTTGTACGAAGTAGAGATTCAAAACTTCATAAACTTCATTCTTTAACAAAATTGTTCTGCAAAATACACATGAAAAAAGAACAATCGTGCCACGGATCGCATAATGGTTATTTCACTATTGCAATCCGAAAAAATAAGGGCCAGGCTATTGCCCCCACATAAAATACTTTAAGCCCCTGATTTGATTTACATTTTTAAGGTTTTATGAAAAATATAAAAAAAATTTTATAAAAACTAATCACATAGTCTACTAGAAAACATCATTCCGGACAACTTTGTAGAAGAGAGTTTTTCCAAAATCTGTCATTTAAGTAGACTTTTTGGCAATTTTTCATGGAAAATGAAATAGAGATTGTAAATGGCCAAAAAGTCTGCTTAAATGATAGATTTTGGAAAAATTTTCTTCTACAAAGTTGTTCAGAATGATGTTTTCTAGTGAACAATGCTATTGGTTTTCGTAAAAACCTTTTATATTTTTTTATAAAACCTTAAAAGTGTAAATTAACGCGGGGCTTTGAGTACTTTATGTGGTGGCAATAGCCTCACTCAAAAATAAAATCCCATTGGAGCCTCTCACCGGTCACCCAATCAATGCCCAAAAAATTATAACCAGATAAAGAAATTGTAATTAGTGATTACATAAACCATCACTTTATTATATTCAAGTGCACCTCTTTCTCTGCATAGGAAATTTTATTAGTTCTTTGTTAACAACATTCAAGTCAAATAAAATCAAGACAACTTAAAGAGCATAATCATTTCATACTTCGACAATATAAACAAGAATAAAAATAAAGACAGGAAGTATTAACTGAGACTTTGCATGCATCGCAAAAACAAAATCTAAAACGAAAACTTTAAAGAGTTAAGCAAGCTCGCCAGAAAAAAAAAAAAAAAAAAAAAAAAAAAAAAAAAAACCATGGGGTTCCTTGAAATACAATTACATTAACGATCTGTTGGAAATCAAAAGAACAGAGAAAATTAATTCAAATATTGTAATCTTTTCGTTTCCAACATTTTCCTAGCAACCAAACAGAGGATTTAGAGATTTGCAAAGGCTGAGTACCTGTCTCACCTTATCCTCCTCCTTGCATCGCCTTTCCTCTTCCTTCTGCTTTATCTTTGCTTCTCTCTTGCGAGCACTTCATAAAATCAAAGCAATCGATTCAAAAAAATCAAAAAGAAAACAATTTTATTAAAACACTTACACTTTTTAGTTGGTTGCTAAGAAAATGATTTTTCACTCTTTGGAACCTGAAAACCATAAAATTTAAAACCTCATTCTCATTTTCATTTATTTTCTTCAATATTCTTAGCAAGCAAACGAAGGAATATAGAAAGAAATAAGAGGGCAAAATGGTGGAAACATACTTTTTGCTCAGAGTTTCTTCAGAAGCTGCGGGCTCAGGTGGAGAAGAAGTGTCCATAGAGAAGTCTGAAAAGCCAGAAGGGATAGAAACACAACAATTATAATAGGAGTATCCATAATCATCAAAACAGAGTATAAAAGAGAAAACAAAACAGAGTGGTTATTCTTACCCAAAAAAAAAAATTTATAAATAAGAAATACGAACACAAAAGAAAATATACCAAATTTGTGCTCTCAAAATCAAATTCAATGTTTGTTAAAAAAACAAGACATTAAATATGACCTTTTTTTCTAAGCCATTGGGACTAACCTAGTGGTGAAGGAGGGTAGGGTAAAGGATAAGTTAGGGCTTCGAATCCTCCAATTGTACCCCCCAACCCGCGACTTTCTCTGTTGATGCCAACGAAGGGTGGCTGTGAAAGACTGGGCAGGAAGCAAGTGCCGCCGACTGCTGTTCGTTCCGCGGGAGTATCAGAATATCTCGGAATTTGAATTGAAATTGGGTTGCTCGTGTTGCTTCATTCACGGAATTCGCAGTTTTCCCGTGGGAGTCCATTTCTCGCCTTACGCGGGAGATGAAACTCCCATCTAAACTGGGATGCATTGACAAATCCCGCTCTTTCGATTGACGCGGGAAATCGGAAGGAAACGCACACGACTGATTTTAAGAGGTTTAAAGCATGAAATTTATGGCACAAATATTTGTGCATGCTTTTCTACGGACAATACTTCGCACCTCCGAGCATAGAATTTCTGACACATAATACGTTTGGGAATTTCAAAAAATGGATTTAGTTAGTTTGAAAAAACCAATGTTTATATATTATATTTAAAATAAAATTGAACTGATTAATTGAAAAAAAAATTTACCAACTAATAAGAAATCAAAATTGATCAGACTTATCCTTAGATTTTGAGGTTTGTCAAACAACCCATATTTGCATAATTGTGCATAATTTTTTTGGACAAAACTTGGCTCCTTAAATCGGACCAGCAGATCCTCCATTATGAAATGGTTCATTTTTGAGTTGACACAAGTCCCACCTCACCTGCTTCTCATGTGAAATAATAGAATTAAACTAAAGAACCATTCAATTGTTCCATTGAATTTGTTTCTCCCTCCACTGAACTGGCCCGTTCTATTAATAACTCAAAGTTGGTCATCCATTTTCGTCTCCACGAAAAAAAAAAAGGTTCTTTTTGCAAAAAAAATTTGTGTTTTGAATTCAACTTCAAAGATAGCGCAGCCAAAGCATGTGAAATCCACTACTTAATACTAGTATTCATTGCCTTGGGGAGTTGGGGTCATTGGTTTAGTTATGGGCTGTAAGTGAGAGCTTTATTGTGTTTGCATTTTGGTTTTCGATCTGGATGTGTTTGGTTTTCTAAATCAGTATAATTATGTCAATTGTTGATCAGAAAATAAGGTACTTACACAAGCTAGATGTTCAATGAAATGTCTTATTGAAAGTTGTTTTGCTAAATGCCATGATTTCCATATCAATGCCTGCCAATATGCAACATAGTTGCCACCTACCTTGTGTGCAAAGCTATTTTCTACTTATTTTGTTGCATCCTCTATGCAAGGAAGCCCAACATAGGAAATTAAAAAATTTACCAAGTCTAGGAAACTGAGCTATTTTTAATTCCATGACAAATCCAATTCTATATTTGAATTGAGCTGAGAAATAATGTCCTTCAACCATCTTACCAAATCTGGTTATAACATTTGAAATGGGGAAGAAAATGGAACTAGCCAACATTTGTAATTTGTCAAAGTGTGCTATGCGGACCATAGAGTCTTAGTTGTCTGCGGTAACCAATAGCTTAATGACCGGATAAAGAGAAGAAGATGGATGCGCTTGATTATTATTAACAAGCTTGTCAACAGCTGAATTGATCACTATTAACCAACTTGTTAACAACAGAATCAAGCTTGATGCTAATAGGGTCCATCATCATGTAGACCTTTGCCCAAGTAATCATCAAGACATAGTTAAGGTTATTTCCTAGTCCACATCAGTTGACGCTTAAGGATGAAAGTGGTTGGTAACTAGCCTCGGGATGAGTGTGAAGTCAAATGAGGATTTTTTACATATCAAAGTATTAGTCCCAGGACATAACCATTTGGTTATGATTGTGTTGTCAATTTGATAATCAGTGTCGTTTTATTATTGTATATTCTTTTCCCTCTATTTTTCTCGTAACAACCAAACAAAAGAAAAAAAAGACAAGGAGAACACTTTCCTCTCATTTTTCCCTAGACAACTAAACACGGGAATTTTTTATATTTTTTTGCTTTCCTTTTCTTTTCCTTTCCTTTTCCACCCTTTTTTTTTCCTTGCACTTTTTGCAATCCAAACAAAACGTTAAGGTTTCCACTTCCCAGTGCTATTTGAATTCATCCAGTGATTTCCGATACACATGCATCTCACGTGCTTTGTTACTTTTTGGGAGAAATACTAAAAGCACCTCGTTTTATACATGTTCATGATGGCTACGTGTTTTAAAATATTGCTAAGAAGATAAATGTTGATAATGGAATAAATGAAGACCAAGCCATCACTATCCCACATACTTTACCCTTGTAAAACGCATATTTATTTATATTATTATTTTAAAGGGTTGGGAGGTCTTGGTCTCTCACTTCCCTATCTATTTATTTCTTTTTTTATTTATTTTTTGTTAAAACCCCAAAATACCATTACAATAATTTATAACTAGAAAATTAAAGGGGGTAAACTAGTAATATCATATCTATTTGAATTCAAATTCATCAATATCTAGAAACCCACTAATTCACTATTGGGTAAATTACAAGAAACCCCCCCCCCAAAAAAAATGTTTAGCCCTATTTCACATAACCCCCTAAAAAAATTGATGCAATGTCCCCCCCCCCCCCCCCTTGCTAGGTTTTGGGTGAAAAATCGAGTAGTAATTGAATGAAAAATCATTGGGGAAATATGCCAAAAATCCATTTTGAGAAAATCATCAAGCCAGCAGTTACAATTATTTTTTTATATTGCCCCAAGTCTATATTCAAGCTCAAACGTTAACGTTTCAAGAAAATGTTGCCTGATCATTTTCACAAATACCAACCTTGCCCATCTCAACTGATATGGTAAGCAATCAATGTGATTTCCCCCATTTTTGCTGTGATTTTTTCCGTTTTTTTTTCTCCCATGTTTTTCGATGCAAATAATAGTTTTCCTATTTGATTGTAAATCAATGGATTTTGCCATTTTTGCTGTGATTTTTTGCCATATCAGTGCATTGCTTCTCACACTAATATGGTAAATAATCAACGCCATTCCCATTTTTGCTGTGATTTTTTCCATTTTTCTCTCCCATGTTTTCCGATGCAAATATAAGTTTCCTGATTTTATTGTAAATCGATGGATTTTATTGTAAAATAGTTACAAAATAACAATTATGTAACTATTTGCTCCGATGTGCATTCTAATGCCTTAACAAACAAAAGTCACAGCCAAAAATTTGTAACTATTTGCCCCGATATGCATTCTAGCATAACTGTTTTCTATACCCCAAAACGAATTTGTTTAAGATTTTAAATCCTAATTAGAAAAAGCCTTATAACTATTTAAAATTATGAAGTAATAATATTTCATTCCCATGTTCTACAAAATTGTTTCAAAAAAATAGGGTTCAATGATGGTCTACTAACGTTTATTTCTCCATTCCTTGGAGAAATATGCATTTTTTCTGTAATGCCCACATCATTTAATTAGGATAATCTCACCTTTGAAGCATAATTTGTATGAACTTTAGTTGATTTGTCGGGTATTGTCACGCGTAGGCATTACATGGGTATGATATTGACATGTTTACGATTTCACACTTTTAGACTGCTAAAATTTGGCTAAGTGTTGGGAAAAAATGAATTTTCATAAAACTTCATTTTTAAAAATAATTTTTTGCGGTAATGGAAGTTTATAATATTATAAGACATCTGTGATTTTATGGGATTTTATTACCACGATTCGATTGGTTTCCTCGTATGTTTGTTTTTGAAAATCTGTCGGGAGTCGGATTTTGTACTAAAACTTGAAAAAGATTTTGATATACTTGGAATTTGATTTTTTTGATATTTTATTTGGATTCAAATGGGGGGTTATTTGCTTATTTTCATTAAATAACTTAATAAGGTAGTGATAGGTACTGTGGGAGTTTATACACATTTGCCTGAGTTACTAGGCATTTTCAGCAAGGGACGATCGATCGTGCCTCGAGGACGATCGATCGTAAGCGCCCTAGAAATGTTATTTAGCTTCTGTTAACCACGATCGATCGTGCCCTCAACCCACGATCGATCGTGCATCGCAAAATCTGGAAATTTTTTTTAAATGCGTCAAAAGACGCATGTTCCCCTCATCCCTTTTAAAACCCTTATATCACGACTCTAACACCCATTTTTCAGCATTTTGAGTGTTAGAGAAAGAGAGAGAGAGGAGAGAGAAAGGGCTTGTTTGGAGAAAGAAAATCACATTTTTCTCTTACATACATGGGTTTTTGACTCTCTCACCTCATTTCAACGCTTGGACTCGCATTCTAGGGGCTGGATTTGAAGATCTACACGTGCTTGGAGAAGATTCAAGCCTAATCTGTGGAGTTTAGAGCTTATTCTTGCATTCTAGGCTCAGATCCGACCCTCCCAACACATTTTCTCCACGTTTGGTGCAACATATTTGAGGTAAGTGTAATTTTCATGGGTTTTAACTGTAAGGATGATAATGGGTTAGGATATAAGCCCATATATGTTGAATAAAAAGGTATATTGTTGTTATTTATGAGTTTACGTGATTTTTGGGTGTATTATCATGTATATTTTGTAATGCATGTACTGAGGGGTCTAGTTTACATAACCCTATATTTAGGAATATTACATTTGGGAGTATATGGGTTGATATACTTGTTATATTTTGGTTCATTTTGGATGTATATGCTATGTAAATTCTTGTTGGTCTATATTTTACATGTTTTACATAGCTCCCACATATTATATAATTATGAAATAATTATATATTGTTGATTTCTGGAATAACTGACATGTGTATGGGTTTTTATGCTTTTCATGACATTCATTGGCATAAAATGAATGAAATGGACTTAATTAATTACTTGGTAAAAGTATATTAAAGGGTCATTGGATTTGGACTACTAGCGGTCAAGGGACTTAGCGGTGTTTTCCATTCCTTTGGTCCTGGTACTTTCTGATTCCAGGTAGGAACCCTTGTGTTCCTGAATCAGAGGCTACTTTCTGGTTCCAGGTGGGAACCCTTGTGTTGTCCTCTTGGAGGTGGGTTTAAATCCTCCGTTTCCGCACGAAGATCGACTCCTGCAGGAGTGGTTGGTAATTATGGATTATCTTAAATGAACATGAGTCGCATATCATTCTTGACATTGTATGGGTTTTAATTATTTTAAGCATGGTTTTAATTGGTTATATTATCATGCTTTGGTTATTTTTATATGAAAATTATATCTACTGAGTTTTATACTCACTCCTATGTTTCATAAACCCTTTTCAGATGATTTCATAGCTGGGGAGACCTCGCATTGAGGTGTTATGCTTTGATGGGAAAAATTTTAATATTATGGATATGTATTAACTAAACACTTTGTATTCGGCCAATGGGCACTAGACACGTAATAACTCATGATTTGTAATATTTTAATTTCATAGGTCTCTTTATATGGTTTATTCAGCATGTGATGATACCAATGATGGATGACAGGAACTTTTATAACCATTTTATACAAGATTTTGTTACGGTATGTTCCATTTACGAATGGGTTATGCCGAAATTTTAATTGAAATTACTGGATTTCTAACACGTGCCATTCACGCGCTTCCTAAATGATTTTCTTAATTAAACTAGATTTATTAATATTGATCACGGTTTAATTAATTTGGGTCATGCCATTTTCTTCCTAGATTTTCTAGGTTTTCATGGCATTCATATTTGACAATAGTCATCTTCTTTGTTGGAAGTTTGCTTCTTAAAAAAACTCTAATTTGTGTTATACATAACGTGGATGGAGACATTAGATTGAAATCACTTTAATTGCTTTAATTGTGGAACAATTTTGTAGAGAAGATTCCATAAAAATTAATGCCTTTAATGTCACCATTATTTATGGAGCAATAACTATATCTAGGTTAGTGGTTTGTTTGAGAACACCTATGGATATTTTTGTCCTTCCGTATATTAGTAGACTTTAGGCCGTATAAGATTTTAGAAAGAACTTATGCCTATATAAGTCCTATATTATGGACTTGTGGCCAAAGAAAGGTTAGTCCTCCACATCCGATCATGAACCTTCCCAAGTCCCAACTTTTAAGTCGTAGAAGTCCATATCTGCCAAACAATCGTTATCCTTGTTTCCATGTTTCAAAAACTATTCAAGCCGCAAGTCCACATTATGAAGACATGACAAGAATGCCCCTGCATTATATGCGGAGCTTGTGCATAAATTTTAGAAACAAATCAAGACTTGATTCTTGGAGAGATATTCAACCCAAAAAATCTTTGAAAATCACATTCTCTTGGATCCAAAGATTCTGCAACTAATTTAAAGGCCATAAAATGTCTCTCTCCACGTAGATCGTGGTTCTTGTTTTCTAGCGTAAAGGAGAATTGGAGCCGATCTGATTTTGCTAACCGACGAATACAATTTAATCTCTTGAAGGAACAACTTGTAGACCAAAAATGGCAAAAAAACGTAGGTAGCCGATGGTTAATTAGGTTTATGGAGGTAGATCCTTTGATTTGAATACAAACATTGGATTTTTTTGGTTTGCTTTTTCACAAACGGTGTAATTGTTTTTAAGGTTTTGTTTGAGGGCAAAAAAATTCAATTTTCTCAAGGATAATTGATAGTCAAGGGTGTTTTTCTACAATTTGAAACAGTTACAAGATAAATTGGGAGCATTGGGGGTTGGGGGTATGTATAATTACACATTGCATGTACTCTTAATATAACGTTAGGTTTTGAGATTTTCAGTTTTATCATCCTTTTGAATTGGGGGTTGGTGGATTTCGGATAATATATGTTAGTAATATGCCCGAAATCCAATCATAGAGATGATATTTTAGGGATAATGAACAATCACTATTTCATTGATTACTTATAATAAACAAAGGGCAAGTTAAATATCATGTGTATTCGGGTTTGCATAATACGTCTATAGGATAATTGTGGCGAGATTGATATCTCAAGGAGTTGAGATGTTGAGACTCATTCTTTCTATACATTAATCCTAAAAGGTTCCGAACTGTAGGTTTATCAACTGGGCATTGATGAACCAGATAAAGTTAGTACAGGTTATGTTTACTCAATAGGGAGGATGGCTAGTCTCAAGTCATTTGTGTAGAGACATTAAAACAAACCTGTAGGTGCTTGTTAGAGAACAAGTTCACTGAACGTGACCAAATTTAGAGCAAGCTATATGGAGTTTTACTACATGTCAAATAGCAGCTCTTAGTTGCAGTGATGTAACTAATCCTTTGACTTGAGGTACCATCGATATCTTGTGTATGGGTTGTTAAGATTTAATGATGCAAAGTGTAGGTTCTGACCATGGACCTACAAATGTATTCATTGGTCCTAATGAGTCATGCATGGAGGTATGTGATTACACAATATGGGATCCATCACTCTCAGTAAAGAGAGGGAATGCTCTATGTTATTTTCTTGAATATAACTTATTGAAGTCTCTGGCCAGAGCAAGCTAAGGTAACTTAGAAAAAGAGTTTTTCTAAGTTCACCATATGAGTTGATATCAAGATAGATTCATATGATTAAGTTAGGGGATTGACAGATTTCTATACCCTATTGACTCAATTGGGGCATTGGTTGATGGAGGGATCGAATTGCATCATAACTGTAATTGAAGGGTTCACTATGTACCTTCACTCTATCTAGGTTACGTCATGACATATTGCTAAGTGTCACTCATGACTAGTAGAAGCCCTGAGAATAATAAAGAATTATTATTATCATATAGGGAAATTAGAAAGCGTTCTAATTGAACCCAAATAGAAAGAGTTCTATTGGGGCGCCTATAGGTGCTCATTCCTACTACTAGATAGATTGTGAACCCAAGGGGTCACACACCGATAAGCAAAGGGGTATTCTAGGTTTTGAGAGAGTGGGCAAAAAAAATCCAATTAAAAGTTAATTTGGATGCCTTTTAATAAAGTGATTATTAGAAGGACTAGGGAATAATTTTGGAGAAATTGTAAAACCCTAATTGGGTTAGGGTTACCCTAGGCCAGTCACTCTAAAAGGGAGATTATAAGCATGCTAGCACATGCTCTCCTTTATTATGGCCTCACTCTATCTCTCTCTTCCCTTGTTATCTTCTTCTCTTGTGATGCATCAATGGAGATTGATTGAAGGAACCTAGGAGCTTTGCTTGGTGTGGATACCTTTGGAGGCCGGACATGTGTGCGGCTCATCATCCACAACATCATGCGACTAAAAGGCTATCAAAGTGAGTTTTTGATTTTATTAGTTGCTGCATTTTATTGTTGAATCTTACATGAACATGGCTTGATCTTGGTTATTGGAATTGTATCATCAAAATTGTTTTGTGTGATTTTTCGCTTCCGCTACTGTTTTAATAACAATTCCTTTCAATATACAATAGTATGAGTTATTCTATTACCAAGTAGATTAAATGTGACTTGATAAAGATTAATGTTGAAGCTGTTTTAGTATTGATATGTATATTTCCTATATACTGTATATATGCATTTAGTTTAGTTTGTATGTAACTTTAGGCCGTAACTATTATTTTGTTTATGAAAACAGTTACTTAAGAGTTTAAGTGTTTTGAAATAGTTACCCCAAACTTAGTGGAATGTGTGGTGTCAATGAATTTTGGTTGCAAAATTTTTTTAAGTTGCATTTATCATTTGTAAGTTTTGTAGACATATTGTAGTAATTGAGTTGGATTTAGGCATATCTTAACTAGTTACCTCGTAGCAAATGTGAGTTTTAACACTTGTCTTGGTTAGGTGTTTTTCTACAAAACAGTTTCATTGTAGTCACATTTTTGGGTAGTAGTAACTATTTTAACTTATTAAATATATCCATGTAGCATTTGGTTGTGTAAATCTTTTCATTTAGCTATTTGCACATTGTAACAGTTTTTGATTAACTATATCCATAAAGTTGTTCTAATGTGTAACGTTGATACAACATTTAGCATTCAATGAATAAAATGTGTAACTTTCTAATATATGTTCATGTAGCTGTTTTGAATGTGCAACAATTATAACATGTACCTATATATCCATGTAACTGTCTGAATGGGATGCTTTGAACATTGTCTTTTATGTGTTGACTTGAAGTGTTCGTTTATTAAATTATGTGAAATGCAGCAATATGGACTTAAAATTTTGTTTCTACAAATTTTTGACATAGTGTAACTAGCTATTATATTCTAATTGAACATTAATATAATAGTTACATTGCACCTTTACAGTTATGTTGTATGTGTTTATGACATTATATGTGGCTATTTTCAGGGTTTTTTTTTTTCTTAATACAGAAATTGCTAGGAAGAAACCATATGCCAACAAAGTTACTAAGGCAAAAGATGTAACATCGTCTGGCAAAGAAAGAATACGGATCGAAGAAGCTTTGGTGACATGTAGCACAAAGAAAATGTGAAGGGCACACAAAACAATTCAGATCACATTGCAAAATTAAAGAAAACTCCTTTTCGGTGTATTTTTTTATGTATTTATATCAAATAGAGTGCATTCTCCGGCCACGCGTAAGTTTAACGACAATCTGCACAATAAACCCACCACAAATCATATTAAAACATAATAATGAATTGAACCCAAGTGGATTCTTCCAAATAGTGACCTATGAATGTCTTGAATTGGTTCATTATAGTGCCCTATTGTATGTATCGTATGTATTATAGTGGTCATAACTAAAATATTAAAAAAAAACTGGTATTTTATAAGTATGAAATCAAATGAAAAACCCAGAACAGCCCCAATGTAAACATGGCATAACAAACTATGCAAAAAATAAGACAAAATTAAGATGACGGAAATGCTATGTTGAAGAGACAAATCAAAATAAAAGAAAAAAATCAAAAGAAATGAAGCAATCCAAGACTAAAACCCAATACCTGTTATCAATGAATAACCATTTCAGTGCCCCAAAACATAGAGCAACCTGACCAAAAAACGTTGGTGCACAACAAACTAAGGCAATTGTTATTTTTATCACAAATCAATAAGAATATTTTGAAAAAAACAATCAGCATAATGTGGAGAATCAACTTCAATATTTACCATATTGGGGGAGATGGGCAATAATGGTATTTACCCGATTAAAGAAATTCCACATGGATTGAAACATAACTATTTCAACTTGAAAATGAACTTCCGACTTTATAAAAAGTCTCTTAGTATTGGTGGCTGAATGTTTTTGCTAAAATGGACTTTTGGCATATTTCCATTTATTTTAATACCTTTTATTTTTCTTTCCATTTCCTTTAAATAACCACATTTCCTCCTCCTCTAATCTCTCATTTTATACGAGGGGAGGCATCCATTTACACTCGGTGTAAAATTTTTTACTTTTACACCCTTTAATAACTTTTTGTAGGATCGATATTTTTCAAAACCAACCGTTGGATTGAATACTACTCTCATGGAGATCATGCATTCCAAATTTCACATTGATTAGGGATTAGGAACTATTCCATCGATAAAGCAGCCTAAATTATAGTTTTATTTCCAAAAAGAGATAAAATCTCATTGAGGATAATTGTAAATGTATTAAATTGAAATATGATTAATTAATAAATTATAATTTTTTTAATCTTAAAACATAAGATAAAAAAAAAAAAAAAATTGAACAAAACTAATAACCAACCAAAATTCTTCTCTTTGCTATTGCTTGATGAAAATCTTTTATATTAACATAGAAATTGTTTATAACTTTGGTTGGATGTATAGGGTGAAGTACCAAAAGGTCCTCATAAGTTCTTAAGTTGAAACAAAAAGATAAGGTTAAAGTGGTCATTTAAGATAATGAAGGCAATTTCTTTCTATCATAACTACCCTCCTATTCTCTATCTCCTTAATTACTTAATAGCAGTTTTTATCTTTAATTTGAATTCAAAATTTAAAATTTTTTTTTATCTCTTTTATCATTATTATTTTTTAGAAGATTTATTATTATTATTATTATTATTATTATTATCATCCCTAACGCATGTACTCCAAAATCTAATACGGAGTATAAAAGAAAGAGCGTCTGTATTAAATCTGTGATAGTAACAGTAGGGAATATTTTTTTTTATTTTTTTTTTCATTTTTGGTGAAATGGATACTATAATAGCATTAAGGAGCAGAAAATATAACATCCTTGGGGTAAGTGACACCCCTACAATCTACATTAAGCTGATCAACCAAACCATATTGGTGGTGCATCAAAAATATTACAATTATAATCAAAATTTGCTCCCTTACGAGCCAAAAGGTCAGCACATTTGTTTAATTCTCGAACCTTGTCTTGTAGATGTATCTCCATAAATGTGTCCATGAGCCACCTATAGTAAAAAATTACAGAACTTCATGGGTAAGCCTGAGAAATTTCACTCTAAATAAGGGAGATAGCCGCACTTGCATCCATATCAACATAAAGCTTCCTGATGTTATATTTTAGTGCAAGTTCAAGGCGATCACAAAGTCCCCAGATTTCAGCTTCAGTGCTAGTAATAGTCCCTAGCTTACGAGAATAGCCTTTGATCCACTGACCCAAATGATCTCTGATTAGCCCCCCAACACTAGCTTTCCTTGGATTACCCATAGAGGATTCATCTGTGTTAAGCTTATAAACCGGATTAGTCGAAGGCTCCCACTTCACCATGATCCGCCTCGATTGACTTGGGGACTTGAATTTCCCAGAAATATAGAATTATTCTGTGGCTTTGATAAGCATGGCCTCACAATTATCCTTAGGCACTAATATATTCTATTCAAACACGAATTTATTTCTGTTATGCCACAAGGCCCAACATGCAAAAAGAAATATGATCGAATGAGGTATTTGTCTATCCAAATCCTTAATTTGGCCACTCATATTATGGAGAATCCATGCATCCAAGGACAAACAACTATTAGATAGAGTATCCGAGTGGACCATAGCCCAAAATTCCCTAGCATACTCACAATCTCTCAAAACGTGCTCAACTGTTTTCAGTTCATTAAAACAAATGGGGCAAAGGTTGGAAAAGGCTGCTTAAACAAGACCTCATTACATGCAGTTTTCTTCTGGCAACAAAGCCATAAGAAATTTTGAATTTTCGGTTAAGTGTTGATGTTCCATATTTTGGTCCAAATGTGATTAGGAGAATCACATCCAAGGAATTGTTGGTGAGGTTATAAGCAAATTTAGAGCAGAATTTTCCAGATTTAGACTCACTCCAAGAAATACAGTCATCCCCATTAGCAAAACAAAGAGTAGAAGAAGGACCAATTAAAGCAAGGATAGTAGGAGGGAGAACAAAAAACAGCCCATCAAATTTCTATTCCCTATCTTCATTGATAAGGTCACAAATTTTGGTAGTATCCTCCGCTACATTAAGAGGGCCCTCAATTCAATTCTTAATGACCCCTTGGCCATTCCATTTATCAATCCAGAAGTTAATTATATGCCCATTCTTAATATTCCACTTCATGTCTTTTTAGAATGTATCAAAGCCTTTTTTGATCCCTCCCCAAACACAAGAACCCTTACCAGTTAACATGTTATGGTCTCTCTTACCCCAGTGATATTTGGCATTATGAAGTTGAGCCCAAGGTTTGGTTTCATAAGCAATGTTCCAGTTAAGCTTAGCCAAGCAAACTTTGTTTGCAGTCTCAATGCGCTTGACACCAAGCCCACCGTTCTTCTTAGGCTCAGCAACTTTATTCCAACCCACCAAATGAATTTTCCTATGATCCACAGTGGACCCCTAAATAAAGTCACGACTCATTTTGTCCAAATTATTACATGTAGTCACAGGAAGGGCCATACTTTGCATATAATAATTAGGAATAGCTGCTAGCACAGAGGTGACAAGGGTAATCCAACCAGCGATTGAAAAGAGGCTGGCTTTCTATCTCGTAAGCTTCAGTTTAGCTTTCTCTTCTATAAATCTATACTCTGCTTTGGTTTTACGACCATGGAGTATAGGGAAGCCAAGATATTTACTTAAGTTGTCAGTATTGGGTATGCCTAATTTCTCGCTAATAGATTCAACAAGGGCAATATTAGTATTAGGGGAGAAAAATATTTTGGACTTGGTCAAGTTAACTTTTAGCCCAGAAAGATAGCAAAATCTATCCAAAACAAAATTAATGGCCCTACTCTCTTCCATAGAAGCTTTAGCAAAAAGTAGTAAGTCATCTGCAAAAAAGTTGTGAGTGAAGGCAGGCCCACCCCGGGATGCTCGAATGGCACTCCACTTGCTGATTTTATAACTTTCCTCAATAGATAAGAAAGATATTCCATACATAAAATGAAGATGTATGGGGAGAGCGGATCACCTTGTCTAATACCTCTTGAAGGGGTAAAATACTAAGAGGGTTTCCCATTGATAAGGGCAGCTGAACTAATTGTCGAAATACAAAGACATAATAAGTTGGAGCGTCCTACTAGGAAAATTTAACCATTCCAAAGCCTTTTTAACAAAACTCCACTCAAGCTTATCATAAGCCTTTTCAAGATCAATTTTAATGGTCATAACACCTTTATGCCCTCTTTTGTTCATTATTGTGTGAATGAGTTCTTGGACTAATGTAGAACAAATCTAGTTAGATTCCTAACTAGGTTTGTTTCCTTTCCTATTTTATTGCTTTCCTAAGTTTAGTAGAATTCTTTTTCCTAGTTTACTTAGAGTTCAAGTATTAGTTTGCTTTCCTAAGTTTAGTAGAATTCCTTTTCCTAGTTTATTTAGAGTTCAAGTATTAGTTCTTTATAAATAGGTTTGTAGCCTACGAGCAAGAAGACAATTTTTATCAATAAAATTTTCAGAGTTTATTCTATTTTCTTTGTTTTTATTTTACAAGAAGATGGTGCTCTTCTTTTGCAACTTCCGCTACGCCAAGTTGGTATCAGAGACAACCCCCATGGACGGTGATCAAAGGGAACGAGCGATTACCTGGGATGCGTTTGAACCCGTGAAACAGCAGCAAGAAGCTATAATGGCGCAATTGACTGAACAATGGGAGGCTATCACGCAACTTACACAAGCCGTGACTTGTTTGCAAATTCCTCAACACAATCAGGGATTGCCTAGTGGTGGGAATCCACACGTGCTCAGGGTTAACCATCAATGGAGGCAGGCTTTAGAGTTTAACTCTAGTGATGACGAAGATGTGGAACGAGTTTTCTTTCCACATGAAGATAGAAGAGTTGGTGCACATGAAAATAGAGGATTTGGTGCACATGGAAATCAAGGAGGAGGTATGCAGAATTCAGAATTTCATATAAAGGTAGACCTTCCCTCTTTTAATGGTTAACTTGACATTGAAGGCTTTCTTGATTGGCTTTATGAGGTAGAGAGCTTCTTTGATTATATGAGGATTCCAAAGGAGAAGCAGGTAAAGCTTGTTGCTTATAGGCTGAAGGGGGGAGCCTCTGCCTGGTGGGAGCAACTGCAGACATAGCGGGGGCAACAATTTAAAGCACCAATTAGGTCCTGGCCGCGAATGAAGAAGCTTTTAAGGGGGAGATATTTGCCGGCCAATTATGATCAGATTTTATTTCAACAGTACCATAACTGCAAGCAAGGAAATCATCCCGTACGAGTTTATGCTGAGGAATTTAGTAGATTATCTGTTCGTAATAATTTGGTAGAAACAACGACACAGCAAGTGGCACGATTTAATAATGGGCTGCGTCTCAATATCCAAGATCGGGTCATGTTGCAAACAACCTATTCCCTTAATGCCGCCATTGACTTGGCGACCCGGGTCGAGACACAACTGGAGAGGTCTTCTTTCCGAAATCAAACACTAGGAAGGCCTGCACCACCGCAGTACACAGATTGGGGAAGGCCACCAGTACGTGCTAATACCCAAGCCCAAATAGTGAGCCAATCAGCTGTTAACCCACTGACTGCGAATCGTGACTTGGCAAGTAGCAGCAATCAAGGGCAACAAGGTGCAGGAGAAAGTAACACTAAAGGCCCTATAGCCAATCCATATGCTCGACCAGCACCCGAAAAAAGTTATCGCTGTGGTCAGCCAGGGCATCATTCTAATCAGTGTCCAAATCGAGCGGCTGCTAATTTGGCTACACATGCCGAGTACACTGAGCCAGAATACAGTAATACAGGAGAAGGCTTTGATGGTGAAGACAATGATACTGGGTATCAATTTGAGGATAGAGTCAGGGCAGATGATGGGCTTTCTTTGGTGGTGCAGCGGTTGTTATATGCCCTAAAACAGGAGATTGATTAGCAGTGACACAATATTTTTAGAACAAAGTGCATAGTGAATCAGCATGTTTGTGATTTAATTATTGACAGTGGAAGTACAGAAAATATTGTGTCAAAGGAGATGGTAGAAAAGTTGAAATTGTCAAAAGAGCAGCATCCTATGCCTTACAAAATTGGTTGGATTAAGGAGGTCGGTGAGGTTAAGGTAACAGAACGTTGCAAAATTCCTTTATCTATTGGCAAAAATTATAAAGATGAAGTTATGTGTGATGTGGTAGAGATGGATGCTTGTCATATGCTCCTTAGGAGGCCATGGCAATCGGATGTTGATGCACTCCATAGGGGACGAGCTAACACCTGTCTTTTATTAAAGATGGAGTTAAAATTACCTTGGTTCCAATGGGCAAAGATGGTCGGTCTAAAATTCCTATAGATAAGGGGTAGTCGTTTTTATTAGTACCAGATGTTGAGTTTGACATTGAGGACACCGGTGAGGTTTATGCATTAGTAGTGAAAGGGGATGATGTTCAGCCAACTGGTGTACCAATTGAGCTACAGCTTCTTATAAAAGAATTTAGCCATATTCTCACTCCCGAGCTCCCCAATGGATTGCCCCCAATGCGAGATATTCAACATCATATAGACCTCGTCCCTGGTGCTCGTTTGCCTAATTTGCCCCATTACAGAATGAGTCCAAGGGAGCATGAAATTTTGCAAGGTCAAGTAGAAGAGTTGATTCAAAAGGGTTTATTCAAGAGAGTATGAGTCCCTATGCTGTTCCAGCCTTATTAGTTCCAAAGAAGGATGGTAGTTGGCGTATGTGCGTAGACAGCAGAGCCGTTAACAAGATTACAGTTAAGTATCAATTTCCCATTCCACGATTGGATGATATGCTTGATATGTTAGAGGGGTCATTGGTATTCTCTAAGTTGGATCTCAAGAGTGGCTACCACCAAATCAGAATTAGGCCTGAAGATGAGTGGAAAACAGCTTTTAAGACTAAGGAGGGTTTGTACGAATGGTTGGTAATGCCTTTCAGGCTATCTAATGCACCCAGCACTTTTATGCGACTTATGAACCAGGTATTGAAACCTTTCATTGGCAAATTTGTTGTCATCTATTTTGATGATATCTTGGTTTATAGCCACAATCAGCATGAGCACTTTCAACACCTTAATTCTGTCCTTACTGTTCTTCAAGAGCATAGCCTGCATGTGAACCTTAAAAAGTGTAGTTTCATGACTGAAAGCTTAATTTTTCTGGGTTATGTGGTGAGTTCTGAGGGCATTAAAGTGGACCAGGAAAAGGTTAGAGCAATTCGAGACTGGCCTACCCCGTAGTTTTCACGGTCTGGCTATTTTCTATAGGCGTTTTGTGAAGAATTTCAGCGCTATTGCAACACCTTTAACAGATTGTATGAAGAAAGGACAGTTTGAGTGGACTGATGCAATAGAACAAAGTTTCGCATTACTTAAAGAGAAGCTTACAACAACCCCAGTGTTAGCTTTACCGAACTTTGATAAACTGTTTGAGCTTAATTGTGATGCTAGTTATGTGGGAATTGGTGCTGTGCTTTCTCAAGAAGGTAGACCAGTGGCTTATTTTAGTGAAAAACTTAATGATGCCAAAAAGAAGTGGTCTGCGTATGAAGTCGAGTTGTATGCTGTTGTTCAGGCCTTGCGACACTAAGAGCATTATTTGGTGCAACGAGAGTTTATTCTGTATACTGATCATGAAGCACTCAAATACCTTAATGGCACTGCTTCAATTAACAGAATGCATGCTCGTTGGGTGGCTCGATTGCAGTCCTTAACTTTTATTTTGAAACACAAATCGGGCCAACAGAATAAAGTTGCTGATGCATTAAGTAGGCGTGCTACTTTGCTCCTTACTTTACATAGTGAAGTTTGGGGTTTTGAGTATTTAAAAGAGTTGTATGCGGGTGATGAAGATTTCAATGAAATATGGGCTAACTGCATACCGGGAAAACCTGGTCCTGAGGATTTTCATATCCAAGATGGTTTCCTTTTCAAAGGTGACTGTCTTTGTATTCCTCGGACTTCCCTTCGTAAATATCTTATTCGAGAGCTACATTCTGGTGGTCTAGGGGGACATTTGGGGCGTGATAAAAGTACTGCACAGGTTGAGGAGCGGTATTACTGGCCACAACTGAAGCGTGATGTGGGATGGTTTGTGCAGCAGTGTTATATTTGTCAAACCGCGAAAGGGCAATCTCAAAATACAGGTTTGTATACTCCTTTGCCAGTTCCTAATGCGCCTTGGGAGGATGTATCTATGGATTTTATTGTGGGGCTTCCAAGGACTCAACACGGGGTGGATTCTATTATGGTTGTGGTTGACCGTTTCTCCAAGATGGCACACTTCATTCCCTATAAAAAGACTCATGATGCTTCAAATGTAGCCAACTTGTTTTTCAAAGAAGTGGTTCGTTTGCACGGTGTGCCAAAAGCCATTACTTCTGATCGTGACAGCAAGTTTCTTAGTCATTTTTTGGCGTACTCTGTGGAAGCGACTTGATACCACCCTTCAGTTTAGTAGTACTTGTCATCCTCAAACTGATGGGCGGACGAAGGTCGTGAATAGAACTTTGGGCAATCTACTTCGTTGTTATGTTGGAGATAAGCCAAAACAGTGGGATACTTATTTAGTACAGGCGGAGTTTGCATATAACAATATGGTGAATAGGTCTTTTGGTAAGTCCCCTTTTGAGATTGTTTACCATCGAGTTCCTACTCATACCTTGGATTTGGTTCCTTTCCCTAAACTGCCTGGGATGAATGTTACTGCTGGTCATTTGGTGGATAATTTTGTAGACGTACATTCTAATGTCAAGAAGAAATTAGAAGAAGCCAATGCAAAGTACAAGGCAGATGCAGATAAACATCGTCGTTTGAAGGTTTTCCATGAAGGCAATCAAGTGATGGTTCATCTTCGCAAGGAGCGTTTTCCAGTTGGCACATATAATAAATTGAAGATGAAGAAAATTGGGCCGTGCCAGATTTTAAAGAAGATTAATGACAATGCTTATGTTGTTGATTTGCCACCAGAGTTTAATATTTCAAATACCTTCAATGTTAAGGATTTGTTTGAGTTTCATCCTTCTGAGTCCTTACCTGTATTGAACTCGAGGGCGAGTTCTTTTCAAGCAGAGGAGCCTGATGTAGAACAAATCTAGTTAGATTCCTAACTAGATTTGCTTAAGACCAAATCTAGTTAGATTTCTAACTAGGTTTGTTTCCTTTCCTATTTTATTGCTTTCCTAAGCTTAGTAGAATTCTTTTTCCTAGTTTACTTAGAGTTCAAGTATTAGTTTGCTTTCCTAAGTTTAGTAGAATTCCTTTTCCTAGTTTATTTAGAGTTCAAGTATTAGTTCTTTATAAATAGGTCTGTAGCCTACGGGCAAGAAGACAATTTTTATCAATAAAATTTTCAGAGTTTATTCTATTTTCCTTGTTCTTATTTTACAAGAAGACGGTGCTCTTCTTTTACAACTTCCGCTACGCCAAGTAATGATAACATTGTCAATTCTTGTTTTACCTGGGATGAAACTAGTTTGATTTGGGCTAATGATTTTATCAAGATAAGGCTTGATCCTATTGACAAGAATTTTGGAAACAATCTTGTAGACTGTATTACACAAGCTAATAGGTCTGTACTGGGAGATGCTGTGAGGGCTTTGATTCTTAGGAATGAGACATATAAGAGTTTTATTTAACTCTGGGGGAATCTCTCAAATCGAAAAGCTTCGTTGACAACTTGGCAAATAGAGTCACCAACGATATCCTAGCAATGTTGAAAAAACCCTACATGGAGTCCATCAGGGCAAGGGGCTTTGGACGCTTTTTGGCTCCACAAATCTGATTTAATTTCCTCACGCAAAGGAATTGAATCTAACAATTGATGGTCCTCTTGATCAATGTGGCTAGCCAAGTTAGGCCAATCACTAAGAGGATCATTACTATTATTATGGTCAGATTTAAAGGGGTTCCTAAAATAGGTAGTAACAATATTTTCAACACCCTCTTTCTCATAAACCTAGACCCCCAAATTATCTTTTAATCCTTGGATTTTGTTATGCTGTCGTCTCCTGACAGTGGTAACATGGAAAAACTTGGTATTATTATCCCCATGTGAGAGCCAATTCACACAGGATTTCAAGGTCCAAAACTCCTTGATTCAAATGAAAATCATTTTGGTGCAAGCATAAAGCTTTCTGTATGCCCCCGAGTCTAGCATGGATTCTCTTCTCTTTTTTTTGGTGGAAAATATTACCAAAGTATTCACTATTCCATTTAATGATATTATCGATAAAGATGGGAATATTGTTGAGGAGACATTATCTGGGCTTCCCCAAACTTTCCTCACTTCATCCATAAAAGATGGGTGGGACAACCTGATGGACTCAAATCTGAAAGGACGATCACGATTAGAAGCAAAGGAAGGTTCAGTGTCTAATAACAAGGGGCAATGATCCAGGGGCGGAGCCAGGAATTTGAAGATGAGGGGGCCAAACTTAAGAAAAAATCCCAGTAGTATTTTTTTTCCCTTTCGCCATAAATTTTTACAAGAAAAAAAAAAACCCCTAATTTTTTCAAATAAATAAACTAAGCTACAAAAATAAAGCATGATTTCAAGAATAATAAATGATTAAATGATTTTTCCTTTCTTTTTCTTCTATTTTCCCCAATTTTTTTCTTGAGAATCAAGCTATGCCTAAAATCCTAATGAAATTAAATATAAAAAAAAAAGAAAAAAAAGTAAGGAGAGAGAGATTGAAGAATGTATGATACCTGCGATTGAGGGATGAATATTGGTGAGTGGTGACCCAAGAATGGCCTTATGGCCTAATGGAAGTATGATGGCAGCCGAAAAGGTTTCCTCACTTTCCTGCCAACTTTGTTCTCTTGCACAGTTGCACCAAAAAGACAAGAGAATATGTTATATGTAGACTGTGGTATTGTCTTTTGGATTTTTTCCAAAATCCAAAACTCAATTCTTCTTTAGAGAATTAGGGGAGATTTCTTAGTGGAATAGTGGTGGAGATAAACTGATAAAACTCATAAAAGGGGTGTACTGATTTAGCCATTTAGCCATTTAGGGAATTAGGGATTTCACAGTTTCACCAGATGCAAAGAGGGGTTAGAGGGCCAAAGGAAGGGACGGAAGAAGGAAGAGGGACATGACTGAGGCTGAACAAGGATATGGGTATGGTTGTGTCACCTGTGTCCATTGGAAAAGACGTGAAGCTAGAAAGGCATGTGGGTATAGCTGTGTGCATTGGAAACGTAAAGAGAAAGGCATATGGGTATGCTGCCATATAAAGATTAGGGAAAAATAGAAGTGGTTTGACCAAACTATCCTTTTAAACTTATCTTTTTTATCTAAAAGTTGGGTTAGTTTGGTAAAATTCAAGCATTAACTTTGATTTGGTAAGATGCATCCCATCAATTGTGGTGGTCACCTAGTATATTTTGTACACATGTTGCAAAACTATAGGTAGGGTCAATTTTTTTTCCAAAATTTTGCAGGGGCCATGGCCCCCCTTGGTCTCTTGTATTTTCTGCCCCTACAATGATCCGAATGTGTTCGATGTAGGTGGTAAATGGTTGCCTTAGGATACAGGATTCTCCAAGATTGATTAGCCCAACCCCGGTCCCATCTCTCACGAATAAGCCTAGAAGGCTCTCTCAAATTACTCCAAGTGAATTTAGGTCCCACGAATCCAAGATCTATCATGTTGCAATAATTCATGTGAGCAATATATTTACTAGTGCGGTTAAGATTAATTGTATTGCGACCCCACTTCTCATGATTACTAGTTAAATCATTAAAATCCCCGAACATCACCCAAAAAAGATTATGATCTTAGGCAATGGATTCCAAATGGCACCACAATTCTTCCCTACGTGCTACTGTAGGACTGGCATATATCCCAGAAAGAAAGAACGTGTTTTATTAGAGATTTGTCATGGGCCAGCGTTCCACCCCTCCGGGTCGATACTTTCGCCACGTCATTAAGAGATAGAGATGTAGGACCCACAAGATAAAGAAGGAGCCACGCTAGCATTGAAGTGGGACCCATATGACGTTGACCTTTCAAGGGTGGAAGCTATCCGGTTTAACACGTGGCCCACAGTTGGAGGGAGTCTTATGTTTTTAGACAAAGCTTTTGAATTTGATTGCACTACATTCCAGCGCGAATCTATTTTTGACGTCCCATTTCCAATCCATTGTTTTTTCCTATTTTTGGTTGTGTTCCAAATTACCAAAATAGCCTTTCTATAGAGTTCTTTCTATATTTGCGCGAAAAGAACATAGTGATGGGTAATTTTTACAAAGCCATTTTCAGGATAAACTTCTCTTAAACATCAAATACAAGGCGGCAACTATAAAAATTAGTACAAGTGTATTAGGTTCTAAAAAGTACATAAAAGTCTATTTGGGTATTCAATTCAAAATTAAATAATTTCATGAATTTTACATTATATTAAAGGCATAAATTTATCATATCAAATTAGAATATTTAAAAAAGTTAGGTCATCACTATATTCCTACAAGTTCATAAAATACTACTGTTTTGAATTTTCAATTATATTTATGATGATGATTATTATTTTCTTGAATTTATCAATTCTCATAGATTTGTACGTTTGATACTATGTAAAATACCTTAAATCCATAATGTGTAAAGCATCATGGATTTGTGTCTTTGATAATTTCACAAATATTGAATTGAAAACTTCAAAAAAAAATATCATGTGACTTTGAGCTTATTGTAACTCTTTATTTTAAAAAAAATGAAAAAAAAATCATTTTAAAGTTTATAACTTCAATTTGGATTTGGTAATGTAATAACACCGTATTGTATAGATGAGTGAAATTTATTGTGCACAACAAGGTTGGATTTGGATTTGGTGCAGTAAATGTCGGATTGATGACACATGACAAGGAGCAGAAATGAAAGGTTGAAATTCGAAAGATGAATTTGACGCCCAAAACCCAACAACCCTCCATAAAAGTAGGCAACTGCACCGAATCCGAATCCCAACAAGATGTCGTAATATCACCAAATCCTTACACTCATGACTCATCCTAAACAATTGCATGCGGGGGTGATGGAAAAACCTAGAAACGTACTGTACCAAGGCTAGTGTGTAAATATATAGTAAGGTTATAAGGGTAATTTAAACGATGATGTGAACAGTGGCCCTCAGAAAGCGGGGTATTTTACAAAGAGGTCAATGGATGCCACTGGTTGTTGGATCTATATTTATAAAGGTCAAGATAAAAAGGAGATATTTCGTTTTGGAAAAATCAATATAACAGAGGCGGAGAAGAGGTAAAGGCGAAGCTGTGGTCCTCCTCAAAACACCAACAAACCTCATTCTTCCAAAACTGTATTCCCCCACCCTCCTCCTCCATTCTCCTTTTCTTCCCAAACCTCGTTTCACCCTTTTTCATCGCTGCTTTTTGAGAGAGTTCAAACCAATATTTCCCATTTTCTGATAATCATTTTCAGGGTTGAGACTCTCCTCGCAGTCGTGTGCTCAATAGACGACGGTCGGTGGAGGGGACATGGCAGCGGAAGGTGGTAGTAGTGGTGGTGGTGGGGGAGAAGAAACGGCGTCGGTGTCGCCGACGTATAAGGTGAAGTTCTTGTGCAGCCATGGAGGGAAGATACTGCCGAGGCCCACCGACGGTCACCTCAAGTACGTCGGCGGTGAGACCCGCGTCATCGCCGTCCCTCGCGACATCAATTTCTCAGGCAATTCCCATATATATATATATATATATATATATTTCTTTTCATTTTTCACATTATGAATGCTTAAAAAAATTGCAATTAATAAAGCAATATAGAGAGCGTGAAGCTTAAAATGGCGTGCCAACAGGGATATATAATTTTTTTTTAATATATAAGAATAAATTATTTAGTTTACTATCTTAATCTTACGCCTTGTGCGAATCCAGCTTAGGATAGAACCGCCACCTTCACTCCACAAAAAATGGGTGGATCCAACCAATGGGTTGTTGTTGCATGCATTTTGTTTGGAAAGTTGACACATTTCCTGCTTTTCTGGCAGGACAATCCTATTTGGTAGGTTGTGTCCATCCAAGTTTATTGGGAAGTGCCCCATGTAGGGTTATAAGACGAGCTAACCTACCCTAGATCGGCTTTGTTTTCGAGAAAAACTTATACGAAATTATGATATTTGTTTTCGAGAAAAACTTATATGTAATTATGATACAATTGATGTGGTATTACAACCCAATAAAAGTGGAGTAAAATAAGATTGTCAGAGTACTATTTGATCCTAAAATCTTATTTTATTTCATTCTTATTGACCTATGGCAACACATGGCCATATCATAGTTATATGGAAGACTTACCCTCTGTTTTCATGTCACATCATAGGAGATTCTTTTGAGAACGGTTAAGGGTGATCCAATAAAATTGCTGAAATACTCCATAATAATTATGAGATATTAATGTCATACTAGAAAACTTTTAATAATATTTAAATGGAGTATATAAATATTACAACACATATCCATAGGCAATTTTTTTTTAAGATTTTAAAAATCATAGTATCCCATTATTATGCTTCTATTCTTAATTGGGATTCTTTCCAAAATTTTAATACCAATTAAACTTGTTACCTAGTCAGTGGTTGTCCGTTGCATACAATAAAGAAGAAAAATATTATTGGTACCTACCATTTTAATATAATCGATTAATAAAAACGCTTTAAAGTGATGAATTATTTTTCTAAATTTCTAAATATGCATAATCACCCTAACATGGTATAAAATGTTCATAGGATTACGAGACTTAAAAGCTCTCAGTACTCAGGAGATATGTTTGGATTTGTGGAGTGTATTGAACACATTAAAGGCCCCTCCACTGTGCATGTTTATGGATTTTAATTCAAGTGGCATTCTCCATTTTTTCATCATGTATTCATGTCTCATTTGCTGTATACAGAGCTAATGAAGAAGCTGACTACTGTATGTGATGGAGAAATGGTCCTCAAATACCAATTAATCCCTGAAGATCTCGATGCCTTGATCACCGTAAGAACCGATGAGGATCTCCGCCATATGCTCGACGAGTACGACCGACAAGAAAGCGTAGGAATTCCAAAGCTCAGAGCCTTCTTGTTCCCCTCCAACCCAATCGTAGTTGAGAACCAAATGGCCTCAATGGACCCCCATGCAGTTGAGCAGCGCTACATCGACGCCGTCAATGGCTTCCTCCGTACGAATCGTAATCTAAAACTGACCTCTATCAATGCTTACAGACGTACCTTTAGCATTTCCTCAACTTGCTCTTCCCCTAGAAACTTTTCCCCAGAGAAGCGTACCCATGAATCTATGAACCAAGAGACCGTCTCTTTGAACGGATACCAGAGTAGCCAAGTTCATATGCATAAAGTTCAAAGCTCTCCTAGCCTTTGTGGCCTCAATGATTACCAACACCATAACAACAACCACATGCAGCATCACCACTATTACCATCAGAACCATCACCACCACCATGGCTACCAGTCATATAGACCACCACAAGATCCTCACAAGAGTGGTGGGGCTGAACGGTTGGTCTCAACTTTGAAAATCGGCCGTGGTGAGACTTTGAGAGGCCAAATGGGTCAAGGTCCAGACCACTACTACTCTGTAACCAGACACCACATAGGCTGTGGAAGCTGCAACAGATTTGGGAACTTAGATCAGTACGGTGCTCATGGATTTAGAAGGTTTGATAGAGGGAATAGTCTGCCCCAAAGTCCCCGTAGTCCCAGGAAGGCTCCTTGGGAGTAAAGACATGAGAGCAAAGCAATGACAAGGGGTCAGCTGAATTTACTGGCTGAAAGTTGGGTGTAGATGTTTTTGGTTTCCCCTCTTTCTGTGCATAAATTAGTCTGGTTTTGTTTGTTGTATATGGTGGCTGGATAGTTATGTGGATATTACCTTATGAAGACATTTCAAACAGGTTTACAGACAAAGAAAAGAGCTTGCATTCCAACCCCAATTTCCCCACTTCTCTGCAACCTTTTTCCATTTTTATTTTTATTTTTATTTTATTTTATTTTTGGTGGGGGCACGGTTGGCGCTGGGGCTGAACTGGAGGGGCATGGCTCCTAGAACACTTCTCTGCAACTTTAATTAAACATAAATTGTGTTCAAAATAAAGCCATCATTTGTAATTTTACAATGCAAGTATTACCATGATATCATCTCGTCATTCCAATGGATTCATGCAACAGGCCCTTAGTAGCAGTTGGGATTAAGAATTTGTTAAAGAGTATCATGTTATTCCACCAACAATGCTAACTAATAACCCAACAGGGATAATTAAAATGCTCTGCCTGAGAGCAGCGCGCAATGGCCAGTGACGTATGGCTGACCCAAATGGATTAGGTTCAATTAAATTACATGAAACAAGCGGCTTTACAGGAGCAACAGGCACACGTGTTGACTCCATTCAAACCCAACTTTTACTGGCCTGGGAGACCCAAGTTCTAAGCATGCCTTAAAAAAAAGAAAAAAACACAAAACACAAAACAACCACGAACCGAGGGCAAGCTGCGGTTAGTGGTCAGATCCACCCTAAAAAAAGAAGAGTTACTGACTCACGAAAAGAATGGCTACACAAGGACAGAAGAATTCCAGTTCCGACACCAGTTACGATGAGAAAGACAAGTTCACTGAATTAGTCAAGATCTAAGGTAAAAATAATATGTCGACACAATATGGCAAGGCAGCACTTTAACGGTTCAAATTTATAGCCGCTTCCTCTTTTTACCTAATGATTTAGGCCACATTCAAACGTATGCTAGTAAGATTGAGCTCGAGCTTTCCCAAATACTCCACTTGGTTTGCTTGCAGACAACACAATAGGTCAAAGCTAGCTAAGCATATGGTAAAGGGGGCCCCAAAAGACCAGGCCATTGCACAATGACCATACAACATATGCTACTTAAACTACAACAGCAACACAATCTGTACCATTTTTTCCACAAAATATAGAATTAGTGAATTACTGATAAACCAATCACAGTATTATTGAGCTTCCAGAAAATCAAGCTGCTATATATTTATTTTCATACTTCAAAACATTAAAAATAAGTGTCAGCGGGGGAAAAATTAAAAAGGGGACAGACACTAACTCTAAGGGCTAAATGCATGCATATTTCTCAAGGCAAATTCGCCACATTGCATCTGAACAGTACCTTTGCTATTATGGGTATTCGTTAAGACAATATAATCCTCTATTTTCCTAAATAACAATTCTTTCTCATACCCCACAGAACAAAAAATGACCAGAGCATTAACCCCCAAATTCCAAACTCAGTCCCCACAAAATCATTTCTTATACACATCACCAATAAAAGAGAGGAAAAAGAAAAAAAAAAAAAAAAAGGCTCACCAACAATTTTCTTCCCTCCTTGTATCTCACTTGCTGTCAGTGAAGTCGGCATCAATGACATCTCCATCAGGTCCCTTACCTGATGATTCTGAAGGCCCAGCATCAGCGCCAGGTGCAGGCCCAGCGCCAGGTGCAGGACCAGCACCAGATGCACCTGGCTGGTTATAGAGGGACTGACCAAGCTGCATAACCTCCTGATTTAGGGCAGCCATGGCATCCTTTATGGCCTGGGTTGATCCCCCTGAGATTGCATCCTTGAGCTCTCCAAGTTTTACCTCAACCTTCTCTTTCACTGGGCCTGGAACCTTGTCTCCCAACTCCTTAAGCTGCTTCTCTGTCTGGTAGACAACAGAATCTGCCTGGTTCTTTGTATCTATGGCATCTCTCTTCTCCTTGTCCTCCTTTGCAAACCTCTCAGCTTCGTTAACCATTTTCTCAACCTGCATATATTCATTCAGTCAAATTCAATCACTGCCATTCTTTTACGAGCGCCTTTTGGCATAGCATAAGGAAAGCATCCAATCATTTACCAGGCAAAAGAAGCCATTTAAATCACTTTGGGGTTTTAGTTTTAATATGGATTCAGTATGAGGGAAGTTTACCTAAATGCTCCAATAAATTTAAATGTGTGATTATCAACATTCTGGTTATAACAAGCCATAAAAATGGCAGGCCAGCTAATGGCTTTCAACCTAATGTTACCAAACATGAAAAGGGGCCAAAATGAACCAGTCCAGAAGGCACTCTCAACTGTAGTTCTAAACGCAACCTAAATCAAGTAAAATATATCACAGAATGTTTTCAATTAAGTAGCTTTAAATACTTGCATTGTTTAAGAAAACATACCTCATCACTGGGCAAAGTGCTAGCACCAGTAATGGTGATGTCTTGCTTCTTTCCTGTGCCTTTATCAACGGCAGAGACAGAAAGAATTCCATTGGCATCAATGTCAAATTTGACCTCAATTTGTGGAACTCCACGTGGGGCTGGTGGGATACCATCAAGACGGAAGCTGCCAAGAGATTTGTTGTCCCTAACAAATTCTCTCTCACCTTGAAGAACATTTATTTCAACACTGGTCTGTCCATCTGCGGCTGTAGAAAACACCTCTGATTTGGATGTGGGTAGGGTAGTGTTTCTTGGAATGATTTTTGTCATAACACCACCCAGAGTTTCTAGACCCAGAGATAATGGTGACACATCCAACAGCACAATGTCACTGACATCTCCAATCAAAACACCAGCCTAGAATTAAATAAGAAAACACATAGAAGATAATTAATGCAAAACCAAATACTGGATAGAATGTTAACTCCACAGAAAGAGTCCAAAAATTGCTTTCACATATAAGTCTCCATTTACGACAGTAATCTGAGAGTTTTCAGCAAGTATTTCGCCACTCAAGAGAAAAAAAAAAAAAAAAAAAAAAAAAAAAAAAAAAAAAAAAAAAAAAAAAAAACCAAGAGGATTCAATTGAAAGAATATAAGATAGTTGATTTTGTCAAACCCACCTGAACAGCAGCTCCAAGGGCAACAACTTCATCAGGATTGACGGTGACATTGGGATCCTTTCCAGTCAACTTCTTCACAAGATCCTGAACAGCTGGGATACGTGTTGATCCACCAACAAGGATAATTTCATCTAGATCTTTGAAGGAGAGTTTAGCATCCCTCAAGGAACTTTCAACTGGTGTTTTAAGCCTGAGAAAATATGTGAAGATATGAGACCCTAAGCCTAGGGCCTAACAAGCTCCATAATCATGAAAGAACACATGAAAACTAACAAAGCATTGCCAGAAAAATTACCATTCATTCTCTATATATACACTGAGGCAACTAGAAACTGAAGAACCCCACCCGGTACCAACCAGTGTCATCATATATTGATGCACACGCATCTAATTAAAAACTTAATTGAAAACATAAAAAAAAGGCAGGAGGGAGGGGGTGTTTACCTATCAAGCAGGTCTGAGCACAACTCCTCAAATTTGGCCCTTGTAAGGGTTGTTTCAATGTGCTTGGGGCCATCAGCAGTGGCAGTAATGAAAGGCAAACTGGAAAAACAGAATAATTTCATCAGTAAAAGTTTTGTTCATCACTTAAAAAGAGAAGAGAGTGGTAAATAAAGATTAGAGAAAAAGAAAATAATGGTTTGCACTTTTCTTTAGTTAGTTTATGCAAGGAAAAAAAAAAAAAAAAAAAAAAAAGAAAGAAAGAAAGAAAGAAAGAAAGAAAGAAAGAAAGAAAGAAAGAAAGAACGGAGAAGAAGAAGGATAGGACCCACCCAAAGGCCTCATGTAAATTAATTGTACAATATGCTGAAAAAATTCCCATTTTAGTTCTCTCCAAATCACCTTCACTTATGAGGTGAAAGATTCTGCGGGCCTGAAGAGAGTTTTTCCTCTCTAATCACAGCACTTCTCTTATCTCCTCACTCAAAGGCTCCATTTGGAACTCGGAAAAGGAAAATGTCTAAAAGCAATAAAAATGATTCATGCCTCCAGCATTTTAATCATTTTCCTTTCTGTTCCCTTGCCCTTTCAGAGATCCAAGAGGAGAAAACAAACCAAATGCAGAAAGCTAAGTTTAATTTCTATTTACATATATTCAAAGTTTTCTTCTCTTTCTCTTTTATTCTCTCCTACCAAACAGAGTACTGGTTTGTGGGTGTGGGTGGGTGGGTGGGTGGGTGGGTGTGTGCATGAGAGAGAGAGAGAGAGAGTGAACATACCTGATATTTGTCTGTGTTAAAGATGATAGCTCCATTTTAGCTTTCTCAGCTGTCTCAGTTAGACGCTGAAGAGCTTGCTTGTCCTTCAAAAGGTCTATGCCCTCATCGTTCTTAAAACTTGCAGCAAGCCAATCAACAATTCTCTGCACAAAGAACAGGACACAAATGATCTTCAGCACTACAGTACTAACTAATCACACCAAAAAGTAAGCGAGAAGTTGCTTATTGTCGCAGATATGAAAAACAATCCAACCTTGTCAAAGTCATCACCACCTAAATGTGTATCTCCTGCTGTAGAAAGAACCTCAAACACTCCATCACCAACCTCAAGAACTGCAATTGAAGGAAAACAAAGAAATAAATGGATATTTGCTCACAAATATCTGGTTATCCCTCTCGCTAAAAACAAAATAGACATTAACTTTGTCATAAACCCAGAAGGAAGCCCTTGTTGTCAATTGACTTTGTCAAAATGTCGATGCAAAATTGAAAAAAGTCGAGATTGCAACCGATTGGGACCATTAGATCCTATGTTGATGAAAAGGCAGGATGCCATCTGACCAAGTCCTTTGTGATGATTTTGGGGGCTGAATGGAGATCTAAACCTATCATGCTATAGGTGGTATCTGGTGTTGACCTTTATTGAGGCCTTAGAGAATGGGAAAGGGCATAACTCTTTGAATGTCAGGAAGAGAGTGGTAGAGTGGGAAGAAACACCAAAATATACAATCATACTGATGACATACAAAAGAGAGCACATATTGTGAAAGTCATCACACCTGAGACATCAAATGTGCCACCTCCAAGATCAAATACAAGGATGGTTTCATTGCTCTTCTTCTCAAATCCATATGCCAATGACGCTGCAGTGGGTTCATTGATGATTCGAAGGACTTCTAATCCAGCAATACGACCAGCATCCTTTGTGGCTGTCCTTTGGGAATCATTGAAATAAGCAGGCACTGTGACCACAGCTTTGGCAACTTTATCATTCAAAAACTTCGAAGCATCATCAACCAGCTTTCTCAAAACCTAAATTGAAGAAAAATAAAAAAAAATTATTACTGGTTAACTAAAGAATAAACCATGTGCTACCCATACAACTGATCTACTAAATTTTTCAATTTTTTGCTAGTTAACTAAGCTATTAAATTTATCTCAATATGACATATTGCAAACACAGATATACAGTTAAGACAACATCCCATCCTGTACACTTGCCAATATAACTAGCACAATGTTGATTCTTCAACATGATTAGACAGAACTACAGCATTTTTTCCCTTTGACTCTAGATAAAATTTACAAACGTCCAACTTCTATGAAAATAAAATATAAAACTAGAGAAGTTTAATACATAAGTATACACACACACACACACACACATATACAAGGTTAGCCAATTTCATCACTTAACACATAACACCCCAGATTGTCCATTTCATTGAAATCCTAATGGTCTTCAATCCACTCTTGCAAACAACTTAATTAAGTAACAAGACTCCTCCTTTAGTAATAAACCATAACACAGCAGTTTTCAATCATAAATAGCCAGAAAATAAGATTCAAATATTCACAGATTATTAGTTGCTTCACCATACCTTCTCATTTGTGCTTCACTCTTAAAGAGTGTTGTTTTCATAGATTAATCACTAAAATTTTGTACCATAAGAGAGTCATAGATTAATCACTAAAATTTTGTACCACAAGAGAGAGAAGATCAAGAAAAATAATCCTTCAAGAGCGGGGAGTGATGCCTTGGGCTACAAAGCCTGCTGGCTTGGTGAAGTTAGAGCATGTGCATGTTTTTTTAAAACGAAATTATGCTACAGGTCATTTATTTTTAGCACAACATGCTTGATTCAATGCCAAGCCTTATTTTGTCTAAACTTTTCAATTATTTTTCACTGAGTGAATTAATTTACATTTCATTTCATCAAATATAAATGTGTAACTGATAAATTGATCACTGGAATAGCCAATTTTTCATTTTAGAAGGGGGGAAAAAAACTATTATTACTATAACAAGCTTCCTGTGCATCGCACAGGTTATCTGCTAGATATATATAACTATGTATACATGCATATGCTTACTCCAATCTCCAGGAAAGCACGTTCTCGTATATTTCCAGTCACACTCAGATGAAGCTTAGAAATGCATTATGCAGCAATAATGCTCAATAACATCACATCATTTGATGCTATATGAAGAATTTTATTGCCTTAAAATGTTTAGAACCCAAGAAAACTCCACTCAACTAACCCAATACAAGTCAAATGTCAGACTTAGCGTAGTTACTATTATTCCTAGTTGAGTGAAGTTCCTCTTTTTTTTCTTTTTTTTTTTTTTGGGGAGGGGGGGGGGGGGGTCGAGATTTTTTTTTTTCATTTCCTTTTTCCTCGCTTTTCTAAGTAGCGAATCAGAATCCTAAAACTCAAATTCATTCAATCCTAGAATCATGTATACATACACATACACATATACAACATAATGAACTTACTCCTAAGAACTCCAAATTAAATTTTCTCAGAAACCAAACATGACCCCCAATGCAATATACCTGAGCCGAAATCTCCTCCGCAGCAAACTGCTTCCCGATAGCAGGGCACTCAAGCTTGACATTCCCATTCTCATCGCGCACAACTCGATAGGAGACCTGCTTTGACTCCTCGTCGACCTCCGACATCTTCCTCCCGATGAACCTCTTCACCGAAAAGAAGGTGTTCTCCGGATTCACCACAGCCTGCCGCTTCGCAATCTGACCCACAAGCCTATCCCCATTCTTCGTGTACGCCACCACAGACGGCGTCGTCCTCTGACCTTCCGCGTTCGTAACGATCGTCGGCTTCCCTCCTTCCATTGCCGCCACTGCCGAATTCGTCGTGCCGAGATCAATTCCGACCACTTTCTCGTTCACAATTCTCACCGGTCCAACTGAGTAAGCTCTTCTCGAGTTCTTCTTGTGAAGCTTCAGGAAAGAGGATTTCGGAAGGCCAAACGACCCCGTGCTGGAGTTCAACTTCTGTCCGAAGAACACTGTTCTTGAAGATGGACCATTTGGTTTCTTCGAAGATGAAGCGAAAGCTGTGGTACCGAGACCGTGAATCTGAGCCGTAGATGAGGCCATTTTCTCGAGAAAATGAAGGAAAGTAAGCAACCAAAACCCTGCCCCCTAGGCCTAGAAGTTAGGGTTTGTGAGAGAGAGAAGAGATAAACCCTAACCCTAGAAGAGGTTACCTGTGTGTGCGTGAGTTCTTAGGCGTAGTTGAAGAATGGACTAACAAGATAAGAGAAGAGACGAGAGACAAAATGGGTTTTTGAAGGGAGAGTGAGGGTTAGGTGATGACACGTGGACGGTTTCTAGAAAGATCGAACTGCCCGTCGGATTACGGGCAGTGTTTGGGGGCCGTTGGATTGGAATGGGCTGCCCGGTCGCGAACAATCGAAAATGTTCTCTGCATGACCTAAATGTGGGCTGCGCTTTGGGTTATGTGAGTCGAGCCAACTGGCCAAGTGACGGATAGCGATCTGAATGGACCCAGCTGTGAGGTCCATTTCAAGGCGAGCTCATTCAGGTTAAGGGTGCATTTGGTATTCTAGAAAGGGAAAGAGATTTCCATTCCGGCTTGGCCTATTAATTTTTGTGGGTAGAGAATGAAGTTTTTTTTTTTTTTGGTAGATGACAGTCAATTTTCCCTCAAACTAGATCTATTTATCAAATCTTTCTATATAACAACCAATATTTTTGAAGGAAAACTAGATTCCCATAATCGATTACATTTTACAGTATATCCCAACTTTATAAGAGCACCAGCAGCTTTATTTGCTTCTCTATACACATGATTAATCTTAATATCCATATTATTTTCTATAATAATCTACCTATAATCATTCATTATACTATAAATCGTCCAAGGACAATTATCCAAATGATGCAAACTATTAATAACCAATTTAGAATTACCTTCAATAATCACCTTGTTACAATTTTTTTTCTTTGCTAATAACAAACCATTCCTTAATGCAATAGCTTCCATTTTAGGAACAAAAATATTCTCCTCAAAATAACTACACTGATCAGGAATTATTGATCCCGTAGTCCCATGCTTATTTTTAACAGATCCATCAAAATTCAATTTAAACCACTTATCGTCAAGAGGAATCCATGTTAAACTTTGAATTCTTTTTAAATTTTTTGTTTTCACTTTCTAAGGATTTATCAAAGTTAATATCATTTCTTGAAAATTTAATCACATAGTCAGAAAAAAGATTAGTAGCTTTCTCTATAATTAAGAATTTATTAAAAGTCTCATCCTTAAAAATAACATTATTTCGAGCACACCAAATTTGCCAAAGTAAATTAGCAATTTTATCCATCTCATAATCTGCATTAATACTTTTTCGAGAAGAGCATTTGTTCAGATTCAAAATTCAATTAAATAAATCTTTATCATTATCTGTAGGTATCGGACAAGAATTACTAACCAAATTCCACACTTCTTTAACTCTAGTACAAGTGATAAATATTTGCTTAATATCTTCAATAACTGAATTACAAAGAGGACAAGAACGATCCACATTTACTCCTCTAATAGCAAGAAATTTTTTACTTGGAAGTTTACTATGAATTAACAACCACATAAAATTCTTTATCTTAGGAGCACTATGAAGCTTCCAAATCCAATTGAAATTTTTCTTAGTGCATAATTTTTTCACTTTCTTTCTACACCTCAGCTCCCTATGAAACCACGTAGCTGATATAACCGAAAAGCACCCATTGGATGCAGGACCCCACCAAATCTTATCAGGAATATCCATAGTTGGGATAGGAAAATTCAATATTTTTCTTGCTAAAGACTCCCCTACAAGGGATATAATAAACTCTTGATTCCATGTCTTATCTGAACAAATAGTATCAGCTACTTTCAAATCCCAATTGATATTATTAAGATACTATCTAGGAGTAATTTCGAAAATATTAGTTAGCCATTTATCCACCCAAAAATAAATATCTTTCCCATTTCCTAAAGTCCATCGAATACCATGACTAATGAGATCACGCCCTTTGAGTATATTTCTCCACACCCATGAATCTTTATTTTTTGGGAGAACTTGAAAGAAATTTTCCTTATTTAAATATTTTGCTCGAATTAATTTGACCCAAAAATTATCTCTATCAAACAATATACGCCAAACAATTTTACCCATACAAGCGAAATTGATGTCAGAAGTATTACAAATACTTAAGCCTCTTTCTTTTTTAGGAGAACAAATGTATCCCAACTTATTAAAGCCATAGAATTTTTCTCTAAATTATTACTCCAAAAAAATTGTCTTTGAATTTTATCAATATCATCTCTAATCTTCATAGAAAGGAGATAACAATTCATGACATAACACTCGAAGAGACAGATTTAATCAAAATTTCTCTACCAGCTCTAAAGAGTACATTTGCTTTCCAGTTCTGCATTTTATCTACAACACGATCAAGAACTTAATTAAACACTCTAATTTTATCTTTACCCTCAATTAAAGGAGTGCCTAAATATTTTCCTATTGAAAGATTATCTAAAATTCCCAATTCACCTTTGATTGCATTTCTCATTGAATTAGGCACATTACGAGAAAAAGAAATAGTCGATTTATGAAAATTTACCTTTTGTCCTGAAGCGTTGCCAAACTCCTGTAATACCTTTAAAATATTTCTGCAAGTAGATATCGTAGCATTAGCATAAATTAAGCAATCATCTGCAAACATAAGATGACTAATAATAGGAGCTTTTCTACAAATTTTAATACCAATAAGATCACTTTTTTTACTCCTTTCTTTATTTTGACAATTAGTAAGTGCTGAAGAAAGCGCTTCCATACATAAATAAAAATATAGGGAGATAACGGGTTACCTTGTCTAATACCCCTAGTGGATGAGAAATTAGCTTTTGGCACACCATTGAGCAAAATAGAAAAAGACGCAGATTCAATGCAGCTCATAATCCAGCTGATGAATTTATTATCAAATTCAAATTTAGCCATAACAGCTTTAATAAAAGGCCATTCGAACCTATCATATGCTTTCTCCAAATCGAGCTTAACACTCATCCATCCTGTGTTACCTTTCTTATTTTTCATAGCATTACATATCTCGTGAGCAATAAGGATATTATTAGAAATGAGTCTTTTCAGAACAAAAGCACTCTAATAAGGAGAGATTAATCTCTCTAAAAAAGGTTTCATTCTGTTAGCCAAAATTTTTGCTATGATCTTATAACTAATATTACATAAACTAATAGGTCTGAAATGATTTGACTTTGTAGGATTAACAATTTTCGGAATCAAAGTAATATACATTTTATTTAATTCTTTAAGTAAATAACCTCCATCAAAGAAATCAAACACATACTTCTAGACAGAAGGAGCTACAATATGCCAAAATTTCTTAAAGAAAATAGCTGGAAGAACATCAGGTCCAGGAGCTTTCAAATCTTGCATTTGGGAAATAGTTAAATCAATTTTTGTTGTAGTTATTGGAGCAACAAGACAATTATTATCTACATCATCTAACATAGATCGAATACACTTAATAGCCATATTAATATCACAGCAACCTTCAGTCCTAAATCGCTTAGAAAAATCATTTATGAGAATATTAGCAATCTCCTCTTAATCATCATGCTAAATATCAGATTCATCTTTAAGTTTCCATATTTTATTTCTAGATCTATGTTTTAACGTAGTAATATAATAAAATTTTGTATTTTTATCACCGTTAGAAATCCAATTAAGTCTGGATCTTTAAGCCCAGTAAATTTCCTCACAATTAAGCCAAAACTCATACTCTTTTAAAGCTTCCTTTTCTCTATTATCCAAATCATTAGGATTGACTTTATGATTTTGAATAGCCTGAAGTCTATTAAAACTATCATTAACATTATTAAAAAGATTACCAAAAATATACTTATTCCAAGTCTTAGCTTTTCCTTTAAAAATATAACATTTGTTAAAAAATTGCAGACCAGCTGGTCCTTTGATTCTTGATCTCCATGCTTCTAGAACAACTTTATCAAAATTCGGATGATTAAGCCACATAGCTTCAAGATGAAATGGCTTAATTCCCATAATTGGGTTAGAACAAGTATCTAGTAATATAGGAGTGTGATCTGAACCAAGAAAGGGCAAGTGAGACACAAAACTATTAGGATACAGCGTCATCCATTTTTGAGTGGTCAATGCTCTATCTAATCTTTCATATGTAACCCCTAAACCCTTTCTTTTATTTGTCCAAGTAAAAGGAAAACCTTTAAAACCAAGATCAATTAAATTACAGGTATTGAAACAATATCTAAATTTATTAATTTGATTCAGAAAACTAGGAGACTTACCAAATTTTTCTGAGGATGAAAGCATTGCATTAAAATCTCCCATAACAAGCCAAGCGTCTCCCATGATAGGGGCCACTTTTGTAAGTTCTTCCTATATAAGTTCTTTTAATTCAACTTGAGGAAAACCATACACAACAATTAGATTCCAAGAAAAGTTCAAATTTTTATCAAACATTGAAGCATGAATTATTCTATTAGAAGAAGCTAAAATATTCACATCAACATCATTAGAATTCCAAAACATCCATATTCCACCAGAAAAACCTATAGGATTTATAATATAGTTCATATTCATGGGGATTTTGGATACATATTTAACACTATTTTGAGTACCCACACGGGTCTCTAACAAAAAATAAATACTTGGTTTAAATATTTTCAAAATATTCTTAACATGGAGGATACAATTTCTCCTCCCAACCCCACGAACATTCCAAGAAACGATCTTCATCAACACATAGAAGGATGATCGAGCTGCATAGAACCCCCTCTAGCTGCCCGCATAGAAACCGCTTCATCGACCTCCATGACATTCCATTTAAGTTGGTTTTTGTTTGTTTCTACTTCCATCATCAGAGTGTCGGCTATTTGGATATTTTCTTTAACCAGATTCCCCACTTCATCTTCATAAAATTCTTCATCTTCCAAATCATCTTCTTCCTCATCCTCTTCCCCAATAGAACCCACCTCATCAAAGATCTTTTTTCTTTCCGCTTCCCACGTTGATTCTTGAAGAGACTTGGGAGCTATACAAGACAGATTCCCAGATTCAGTACTTGGAACCACCTCTTCAGTAGAATTCCTTATAGTATGAATAGGCTTGGGCTATCAAGACATAACCTGTTCCCTTGAAGTATCTACTGACTAAGGCCCAAAAGCCCCACTACCCATCTCATATTCAATTCTACTCAATAAGAGCCTACTAGAAGATAAAGTATCCTAATGGGAGGCCCGAAAGCCATTGCCAATATCTTTCTTTAAGCCTCTTCCTTTGTCCTGGACACTAAAATCTCCAGCTCCCACATTACTTATGTTGATAGTTCCTCGAGAAGGAAGCATAGGAAAGCTATCATGCACATCTTGAACATCGCTTATTAACATACGCCTAGCTAAATGACCTCTCTATTCTCCCCGGCCTCGCCTCCATACTTGACCTCGAATTGCATATTTAGAAGATGGTAAAATAACATTTCATTGCTCTCTTGGAGCTCTCTTGGACACAACATTGGTCCATGATGGATCATCAGAACCTTCTTCATCACTTTCTTTATATGACTCCACCATTTTACTTCCATTGAAAGATTTTTGAAGTTCTTGGAGAGATTTTCAATTTATATCTACCTCAGACTTTGGCATAGAAGGACAGTCAGCGATTTTATGACCTAGTTTAGAGCACCAAAAACAAACTGAAGAGATGCATTCATAAAAACATTTAATATTTTGACAATATCTCTCTTCTTCAGTAGTAATCAATTGAGGTAGAGGCTGTTCAAAATTAGCATTCACACAAACCCTGACAAATTTGCCTCATTCTTTAGTTTCACTTTTATCATCCAGACGAATAAATTTACCAATAGGACTTACAATTTCAGCCATGATCTCAGGATCCCAATATTCTAAGGAAAGGTGAGGGATTTTAACCCATACCAAAGCATTAGTTAATTTTGCTTCATAAGGATCAAATCTTGGAACCCACGGTTAAATAACAAAATATTTTTGACTCACAATCCACGGACCATTGTTTCTAACATTCTTATAATCTGCCTCTTCTGCAAACTTGATTAGGTAATAATCATTACCTAGATCAGTGAAATCAATTTGACCAACAATGGGGTACCAAAGCATTTGAACCTTTGCTTTAATTGCATCCAAAGGAACCGATTGACCCCTGATTTTACCAATAAGGTATAGTTTCATTTGCTCAATACTAGCTTGAAGCAAATTTTTAGAAATCCTTACCTTGGCCATATGGACATTTTGAACCTTTTCACTAAAGGAGTATTATCTGGATATACTTCCTTCTTTGCTTCTACAACCCCATAGGAATCAAGCATTGATGATGTCAACGATGTAAGTCCCTGCTCTTCTTTCTTCTTCGCTTCATTCTCTTTAATCAGCACTCCTTTTCTCTTCACAGCAGCAAGATCTTTCTCGTCCATTGTTGAGTACGTTGATTCCTCCTGTGGTCAAGTCTTACGTTGCACAATCAAAGCTTGAAAAAAAATCCAGCTGAAAATTGCTTGAAAATCAAAAGAAAACACTCAGATTTGAGCTAGATAGAAGAAGAAGAAACTAGAAGACCCACGAAAACCCCATAACCTACTTTACCCTTTCTAACCTGATAGCCCTAGCAGGCTGTGTTCCCAATGTTTTCCCCTGTAGAGAATGAAGTTTTGTGGGAATAAAATACACTCAAGTGTGACTTAAGGGGGCTGCGAATAAATTAAGCGTTTATGATCAAGTTTGATAAAAATCTGTGAGCGCAAGCGGGAGTCGCCACCCAATTTAGCTTTGGGAACTGTGTTTTTTGGTCAAATTCGAGGTCCAGAGATTCAAGTCCGGAGCTAGGGTACATTATTGGGAAGGTATTAGGCACCCAAAAATGCCCGATCGAAACCGGCCTCCGTGAATAATTGTTGGCTTTAATTAATCAAGGTATTTAATCAAATTCAACCCTAAGCATGCGAAAATGCAACAATATGCCAAGCACGCGAATGATTATGCAAATAAGAAAATGATCAAGTGGAGAAATGGTTAATAGCACATGGCATGGCAGAATATACAAGAGATAATAACTCACGGAAAGCAAAAATAAGTAAACAGATAAAAGAGTGCCTAGACTACAATGCGTACGCACCATGTATTGGTGCGTACGCACCATGTGGTGGTGCGTGCGCACCAAGTGGATTCAAAATGACCATTTGAAGCAGATGAGTTTTTTCTGTCAGAGCACATGGTGCGTACGCACCATATAGTGGTGCGTATGCATCAGCAAGACAATTTCCCTACATTCTCCACTAACATGCATTTTACAAATAAAATACTAACACCACTAACATTAATTTAATCTACAAAAATACCAATCAGCATACACTAATATTAAACAAAAGATACAACCATTAAAATACACCAAAAATACTAACACTAACATTAAATATTCTAACCATACTTAATAAAATAACCTAACTAATATTATAATGATATAATCTAATCTATTTTAACCAAAACCAGAATAAATTATGATAAACAATATAACCCACACGTACTCACATTAAACTCATGAATATAATATTAAAATTAACATTAACTAATTCTCTACCAGGAGAAATGGTGCGTACGCATCACGCAGTGGTGCGTACGCATCATGCAGTGGTGCGTACGTACCAACTTAGCTCAAATGATGAACGGTCAAAAGTTGGTCAAACTGTGGTCAAAATGACCAACCAAAGGTCCCACATGATAGGTCTCAATAAGACGAATCCACCTGTCGAATTTGGAGTCAATCGGGCCAACCTAAGGTCTTCAAATGCTAGGGAACACGGTACCTGTGGGTGAGTACGCCCACACTGGATCACTGTCCACTTCACCTTCAACCTCAGAACGGGTTGAAACTGAAAAACGCAGTGTTGAGCTTTGTCCCGTGCTAACTTCTCCCTAACTTATCTTACTCATTTCTTAACCAAATTTAATGATTCAAAAACCAAATTAAAGCTCTTGCAGAGCACTACAAGCGCGCATAAATCGTTCATCCAAAAAACTTGCAGAATCATGATTATTTTTTGGGTCAAAGTCTTGAGTTTATAACCCGGAAACCCGTCAATTCAATAACTCATGACACGGCTATTTTCCTTCAAATCTAACATTACCAATGATTTTCTTGACCTTAACAGTGTAACATGGCATCATTATATTAGACAATAACTCATGAAAACAAATATGCAGTATAAATTTACAGTGCATACATATATAGGTGTATGTATGATACGTACCCCTCAGGTTTGAATGCTTCCAATATCAACGCAGCAATTCCCTTCTCGCGGCTTAGGATCACAACATTCAACACTCTTTTCTCTCTTCTGGTTTTCTGGTGTTTTGGTGGGTATTTGATTTCTCTCCCTCTCTCTTTCTGGCCGTTCTCTCTTCAGCCTCTATTCAAAAAAGGAAATAGCTCTATCTCTAAAAAAGGACCTCCCCCCGACTGATTGATCCCTTCTCCAGTCCCATCAGTAGAGTATAAATAGGGCTCAATTAGGTTTTGAAAACATCCCCTGACTGGCCCATCCCCTACCCATGCGGGGAACACCCGTGGGAATCTCCCCACTCCCCCCCCATACTCTCCCCCATGCTCTCATGTTTAGTGGGAGACAGATCTGAAGGGGCCTGAAAAAGGCTTAAGGTGCGTACGCATGGAAACTTGGTGCGTACGCACCACCCATTGGTGCGTACGCATGAAATGTAGATGGACAGTATTTTCCTGTTGTAATCTTGGCTACTCGTCGGGAATTGCTTTGTCATTATCTCAAAACATACAATAAACCTCATCATTGGGTTTCCAAAATACGTGATTTCAAATTAATTAGGTGGTACAAAATGGGGTGTCTACAGTTGCCCCTCTTTCGATTTCACTCGCTCCTTCGAGTGGTGTCGAAAGATTCCATAGACCCAATCATTTTGACCGCCTAACAACTCAAAATCAAATGTAACCATGCATGGGGTCGAATTAGGGATCACCTAACTACCTACGTACCCTTTTGTAAGGGATCAGACCCGCCGTAGTTCATGCATATGTGAGAATCCGACCTCGTTTGGGCTATAACGAGGATGGTAATAGGTATAAATCAATGGATGACAGTTATCTTGAAGAATAAAGCAGACCCCAGAGCGGGTTAAAAGGATACATCGGGCCCCAGGGTGGGCGTAGATTCAGTCATATCGGACCTCAGATTAGGTACGATTTCCTTCGCATCGGACCTCAGATTAGGTACGATTTCAGTCGTATCGGACCTCAGATTAGGTAACATTTCAGTCGTATCGGACCTCAGATTAGGTACGATTTCCTTCGTATCGGACCTCAGATTAGGTACGATTTCCTTCGTATCGGACCTCAGATTAGGTACGATTTCCTCCATTTCGGACCTCAGATTAGGTTTCGGACCTCAGATTAGGTACGATTTCAGTCGCATCGGACCTCAGATTAGGTGCGATTTCAGTCGTATCGGACCTCAGATTAGATACGATTTCATTCATATCGGACCTCAGATTAGGTTTCGGACCTCAGATTAGGTACGATTTCCTTCGTATCGGACCTCAGATTAGGTACGATTTCAGTCGTATCGGACCTCAGATTAGGTACGATTTCCTTCGTATCGGACCTCAGATTAGGTACGATTTCCTCCATTTCGGACCTCAGATTAGGTTTCGGACCTCAGATTAGGTACGATTTCAGTCGCATCGGACCTCAGATTAGGTGCGATTTCAGTCGTATCGGACCTCAGATTAGATACGATTTCATTCATATCGGACCTCAGATTAGGTTTTGGGACCTCAGATTAGGTACGATTTCCTTCGTATCGGACCTCAGATTAGGTACGATTTCAGTCGTATCGGACCTCAGATTAGGTACGATTTCCTTCGTATCGGACCTCAGATTAGGTACGATTTCCTCCATTTCGGACCTCAGATTAGGTTTCGGACCTCAGATTAGGTACGATTTCAGTCGCATCGGACCTCAGATTAGGTGCGATTTCAGTCGTATCGGACCTCAGATTAGATACGATTTCATTCATATCGGACCTCAGATTAGGTTTCGGACCTCAGATTAGGTACGATTTCCTTCGTATCGGACCTCAGATTAGGTACGATTTCAGTCGTATCGGACCCCAGATTAGGTACGATTTCATTCGTATCGGACCTCAGATTAGGTACGATTTCATTCCTGTCGCACCTCAGATTAGGTACGATTTCATTCCTATCGGACCTCAGATTAGGTACGATTTCATTCCTATCGGACCTCAGATTAGGTGCGATTTCAGTCGTATCGGACCTCAGATTAGGTGCGATTCCATTCCTGTCGGACCTCAGATTAGGTGCAATTTTATTCGTATCGGGTTTGTCACACGGCGACGCGATTTGAGGAATACGTGGGGAAGGCTTGATGCGTACGCATGAACAACTGGTGCGTACGCACCCGTATTCAGTGCGTACGCATTAGATGCAATTCTGCCAAAATTTTTTACCGAGACGGCATCGTTTCTTTTAAGGGGTGTTTCAAATTCTGAAACGACCTCTTCTTCTCCGGCGACGCTTCCCATTACCCCGAAAATCACTCCCCACTCCTCCATAACTCCCTCTCCCACTCACTCCTATTTCATAAAAAACTCATTCTCTTGCAAACCCATTCCCAACCCACTGTTCTCCTTCCTCTGTCTCTCATTCTTTCCATTCTTTTCTTCTTACTTTCTCTCTGCAACTTCCCGCCGGCAAACATGCCTCCCAAGAACAAACGGTTTCGCGGCGATGATGAAGGGTTCACCATCAACCGTTGGGATCCACGGCTCAACCCGCAGCAAATCCCCGACATCACCTTCAGGCCACAGGAGCATCTCTCCCACATTGCACGGCAACAAAGAGTAAGTCTTGAAACCCATCCCTCCATTGTTGAATATGCATGCCTTCAAAGATCTGATTTTTATCTCTCACCGTCCATAAAAATGTGAACTTTATCCTCAAATGATCATAGTATGTCTGTATATATCATAAAAACTGGAGAAAACTTGTGAAATCTGAGTTTGGAGGTTGAGGGGGTTCACGGTCCCGAGGTTGAAGACGAACCAGGGTCCTGAGTGCGTACGCATAAGTCCCACATGCGTACGCACAAGCCCCGCATGCGTACGCATTGGGGTGTAGTGCGTACGCACCTCGAATTAATGTAACAAATAAAAATAAAACAGAAATCTGATGGACTTAAGCATCGATGCGTACGCACTGCCTTGCCTATTCGTACGCAGTCGCCTCCTATGCGTACGCACTGTGACCAATGCGTACGCACCATAGGTCATGCGTACGCACCGAACTTGTGTTTGATAGAATTGACCTGAACCTGTACTTACCTGTATCTGTACTTACCTGGGTTCTCCTTCTTTCCAGATTCCAAAGAAGAAAAGTGGACGTGGCAGTCTGGAGAGTTTGACTACTTGGTGGGACCGGTTGACCCCCGATACTCAGCAATTGGTGTCGGATGTCGGGTTTGGGACCGTGGCTGCAGTGACGATTCATCGGGCTACCAGCAACACCTTGGTTTTCTGCCTGGCAGAGAGGTGGTGGGACACCACCCATACCCTTCATTTAGCGGGTAGGGAGTGGACTCTCACCCCTTACGACTTCCACCGTCTGACAGGTCTACGGATGAGGGGGAGGCCCTTCACTTTTGAGCTGACGGAGGATCAGAGGAAGGCGTTGACCCAGCGTTTGTTGGGCATGCCTTGCCCCAATGCCACCATGAAGTATCCAGCTTTGTACAATGAGTTTCTTGGGAGAGGGCAGGACTCTGTGGAGGAGCGTGTTATCATGGCTCGAGCTTTCATCCTCTACCTTATAGGGGCTTTCCTAGTCCCTAATGCTGCGCAGACTTTTGAGCCAGGTTGGCTCTTAGCATTGGAGGACCTTGAGGCTGCATATGAGTATGGATGGGGGTCGGCTGTCTTGGCACACCTTTATGCCACCACGGATGCCCTTAGTCGGGTAAAATCCGACTCTTTGACAGGTTGCTGGAGGCTTTGGGCGGTAAGTAACCGTATATGGGTTCCATTCTCTTCTATTTTCATGCTTTGCTCTTTTCTCAAGATGTTTATTGATTCTCTTTGTTTGTCTTGCAGCTATGGGCCCAGGAGTACATTGACTTGAGACCTCTGGGCGATCAGGAGGACTTGTCCCACATTGGAGTCCGAGAGTTCCTAGACAGGCTTGAGCGTGTATGGGTCCACTTTTTGCTTTCTATTGTTCTCTTTCCCCTTTTTGTTTCCTTTTGGCTGATCATGTCCTGACAATAGGTGAATCCCCGCCCTTGGGTTGGTCGAGCCGAGGTTGGTCCCCCAGAGTGGGAGGAGGACGCGCACGCCATGGCTGAGGTGTCCTGTTTGCTGTCCTATCCCCGTGCCCGGGCCTTTTACTTTGCCGAAAGGGTCGTGCCCCAGCTGACTACAGATCTTGAGTTGTGTGCCCGAGTCCCCTATGATCCTCCTGCCTTCTCCTTGGTGCCCTATCAGATGGGTGAGCTAGATTTGGATGAGTGGCGAGGTGGCATTCATTACATTTCTCGTCTGCTGAGCCTAGAGCATGACTATGCCACCTTTGCCAGGGAGCGCCTCATGCCCCGCTTCATTGGTCACCAGGTATCCATTCTGTTCCATTCTTGTCACTGTTTTGCTTTCCATAAGCTTGCCCCTGTCATTGCACTTTTTTCATACCCAGGTTCCTGATGCGGGCATTCCTCCCGAGGGACTTCCTCCTGCATTCCCCTCGTGGTCGGTTCCTCTTTATGATGAGAAGGGCGAGGCGTATGAGGAGTCCATTGTCCCCGACCCGCGAGCGCATCCACTCCCTTTCCCTCCTGGCACGCGTCAGGTAGCATTTCTTCTTTCTCTTGACAGGTCCTGCAAAATAGTTAGTTCGAAATATGCATGCCCTAATCGCACTTTGATTTTTCAGCTTACCCTTGCGGAGATGGAGCTTGTATACCAGATGTTTGGTGGGCTCAAGCGGATGTTGACTGCTCATTCCGCGACAATCTTGCGCATGCGGGGAGGGCCGGCACCCGGAGGTGCAGCAGATGCGGGTGGAGGTGGTGATGATGATGAGGGTGGTGATGATGGTGGGCAAGGTGGTGGTGGGGCTGGTTCATCCAGCGGTCCGTCTTATCGCCCTAGGGGCTTTTAGACTCTATCTCTCTTTTCTTTGAACAATTTACAATTTCAATTTCGGGGTTATGTACTTAAACATTTGCACTTGGTTTTTATTTCAGTATGTGCTTTTCTTGCTTTGAATTGCTGTGTGCTGCCTGAAATTATTTTGAAGTTGCATTGATCTGCTTAGTGTAAATACTGATGAAACCAGGTGGCTTGGTTGCTGAAACAGGGTGTTCTGACAGTGTAGGAAACACGTAATGCGTACGCACCCACTATTAATGCGTACGCACTTGGAATTAATGCGTACGCATCTCCCACAGATGCGTACGCATCAAATGAAATTCTGTCCTTTTTTAGGGCCCACAGCAGTCTCTCTTGTTTGTCTCTTTCCCAAAAGGGCATTTGCTGTACTTTTTCTTTATAAAGGCCTCTTCTTCATTACCCTAGCCGCCACTTGAACTCTACCAGCGTCATCCCTTCCACCTCCTATTTTTCACTAATGGCGAACCTTTCTAACTGGCTCAAATCTTTGGATGGCCAATCTCGCAGGGAATTTAAATCCCAGTTTCAACTGTCTTCTTTGCTTGATTATTCCCAAGTGCGGGTTAACCAAGACCTTCTCAAACTGGCTACCGAGTTTTGGGATCCTTCTCGTCATGTGTTCCGCTTCAATAACACGGAAGTGTGTCCCACCATGGAGGAATTTGGGGCCATCCTTGGGCGTCCAGATTTCGACCATATATTACTACCATCCGTAGTACCTCTCAAGGCCGAGGGCCTAATTTCTTCTTTATTCGGTATTCCAAACAGGGTAGCTCGGAGATGGTTTTCAAATTCAAGGATAGACTTCCAACTTGTAGTTTCGCACTTCAGCCAACTTCCTCCTATAGTTACAGGTAATCAACTCCCACACCGTTTGAATGCCCTTTGCTTTTGTATCTTGGCATGTTACTTGTTTGTAGATGCCCCCGACTCCGCCGACGTGGCCCTATTGCAGATTCTTCCTTTATTGAGGGAATCCAATCCAAGCATGATGGTCTTAGCCGGAACTCTCAATGCTCTAGATAGGTTTGTGAGGGGCGAGGTCCTCTTTGTTGGTGGCAGTCCCTTGCTGTTGCAGGTAAATTCCCCTTCATTCCCGTCCATCCTTTCTTTTTCATTCTGCTTTTGGCTTCTTTTTCCTTCATCAGTGCGTACGCATGTTGATGGGATGCGTACGCATTGAACCTTGATGCGTACGCATAAAGGGTTTGATCCACTTTTCCCAATTTTTCAGATTTGGTTATTCGAACGCTTGCAGCTCATAGTAGAACCCCACGTGAGTCCTTGGGCGTACCAACCACAACTTTACCGCCGTCGGGCCTTGATTAAACCTTTTCCTAGCATCGAGGAGCTTCGCGGCATGCTTTCTAACCTTTCCTGTCATGGTATTCGGTGGAACTGTCCTTGGTGGAGAATATCCGACATGACTCTAGGTCTGATTTTTTCTCACAGCGTGATGCTAGCTGGCCTTCGGGAAGTGTCCTACTGTCCCGTGCTTCGCATCCAACGGCAATTCGGCAGGCCTCAAAGATCGCTGCTTAAAGAGCACATGGGATATGTCTGTCCACTCGGGGCCCGCCTTGTTGAGCGCATTCAAGGGGCATGGCCCAACAGGATGCGGGTTTTATCCGTCGCCGCCCCTGAGCTGATTAGTCCCTCTGCTGCTTACTACGGCTGGCTCGCCTCCGACATTGGGGGATCGAAAGAGGATGAAGTTCATCGTAAAAGAAAAAGACTGAATCAAGACGGTCATGATGGTAGTGGATGAGGGAATGATTTCCAACGCTGAGGCGTCTCTTGTTGATTATATTGCATTTCATGTCATTTCCATTTTAGTTCACAATAACAAGGCAAAATGTACCATTTGTTCCCATTTAATGGATGAAACTTATTTCAATTAACTTTACATTGATTTAAATTCCTTCGTAATACAAGATAGGGTCTACATCATATATAGTATTTGCGCAAACGATCCAGATTGACAGGTTGCATAAACTCATTTCCCTCTTCGTCCATTAGCCTGACTGCTCCTCCTGACAATATAGCCTTGATGATATACGGGCCTACCCAATTGGGCCTAAACTTGCCCCTAGGATCCGATACCCGAGTCAACATTTCCTTGAGCACTAGGTCTCCTTCCTTCAGATTTCTCGGCCTCACCTTTTTGTTAAAAGCCCTGGCAACCCTCCTTTGATACCCTTGTACATGGTACAGTGACTTAAGTCTTCTTTCGTCCAACAGTGCCAATTGTTCGTACCGGTCCCTTTTCCATTCAACTTCAGGGATTTGGCTTTCTACCATGACCCTTAACGATTGAACTTCTAATTCCACCGGTAAAACTGCTTCCATCCCGTATACCAACGCGTAAGGCGTTGCCCCAGTAGACGTCCTTACTGATGTTCGATATCCCCACAATGCTCCTGGCAACTTTTCTGCCCAATCCTTGTAAGTCTTTGCGGACTTTTCTAGGATGTGCTTTATGTTCTTATTGGCTGCTTCTACAGCTCCGTTGGTCTGTGGCCGGTAAGGGGAGGATTTGTGGTGCTTAATACTGTACTTCTCGAAAATACTTTGGACTTCCCCCTGAAAATGTGATCCATTATCTGAAATGACCTCGTGTGGCACCCCATACCTGTAGATAATGTGAGTCTCGATGAACTTAGCCACGTGCTTGGCTTTCAACTCCGTGTAGGCTTTTGCTTCTACCCATTTTGTGAAGTAGTCGATGGCTACCAATATGTACTCGTGTCCACCCGTAGCCTTCGGGGTAATCTTACCTATAACATCTATGCCCCAGACAGAGAAGGGCCACGGCGATGTCAATTGGTGTAACTCGACCGGAGGTGTGTACTGCATGTTGGAATAGACCTGACATTGGTGACATTTTCTCACGTACTCCACGCAATCCATTTCCATGGTAGTCCAGTAATATCCCAACCGAATCAGCTTTTTAGCTAGCATCCTCCCGTTCATGTGGGGTCCACAATCCCCTCCGTGTACTTCACTAACCAGTGTTTGGGCTGCTTCTTTATCGACACACAACAGATGAATGCCATTGGCTGACCTTTTGAACAGGTTTCCACTGCATAAAACATACTGTGTTGCTAACAACCTCAGTGCCCGCCGGTCTTTCCTGGTAGCTTCCTCAGGGTACACTTCTCGCTCCAGGAAGTTCAAAATATCAAAATACCAAGGTTTCCCATCGTCAAATTCTTCTTCTATGAACATAATGGTGGCTTCATGGGCAGGTCGAGAGCTCTGTTGTATGATCAAGGGTTGCAATTGGGCTTTTTCTGGGATGTGGATCAACGAGGCTAAAGTGGCTAGGGCATCGGCAAATTGATTTTGGGATCGGGGTAGAGGAGTGAAGGTTATTTTCTGGAACTTTAGAGCTAATTTCTCGAGGTAGCTTTGGTAGGGTTTCAGATGTTCTTCCTTGGTTTTCCAAATATTTTGAACTTGAGCGATCACTAATGCCGAATCTCCATAGACCTCGACTTCTTCCACATTAAGGGCTAGCAACGCCTCCAATCCCGCGATACAGGCCTCATACTCGGTAGTGTTGTTTGAATTGTGGAAGTTGAGTTTAATTGACAAGGGTACATGCAGGTTGTCTGGTGTGATCAAGATAACTCCAACTCCATTCCCGTATTGGTTCGATGCTCCATCAAAATACATCTTCCACGTTCGTACACATTCAATGTTCAAGAGGTTTTCGTCGGGGAAGTCGTCGTCGAGGGCCTGTCCTGGGACTGAATGTTCGGCACAAAAATCGGCTACTGCTCCCCCTTTAATTGCCTTCTGGGTGACGTAAGTCAATTCAAATCCTGCGAGGAGGAATAACCAACGCGATAATCGCCCATTGAGTGTTTGTTTCTCGAACAGGTACTTGAGCGGATCCATGCGGCATATTATCCACACCTCATAATTTATCAGGATATGCTTCAACTTCTGAACAGCCCAGACTAGCGCGAAGCATGATTTCTCCACTGCAGTATACCTCACTTCGTACTCGTGCAACTTTTTGCTCAGGTAATAGATAGCATGCTCACGTCCTTGGTCATCGTGCTGAGCTAACATGCTCCCTAGAGCCTCCTCAAATACTGATAGATACAACAACAGCGGCTTTCCAGGGCGTGGTGGGACTAGTATCGGTGGTTTCAACAAGTATTCCTTTATTACTTCGAAGGCTCGTTGACATTGATCGTTCCATTCCTTGGGTTCCCCTTTCTTTAACAGTTTGAAAATAGGCTCGCAGGTCGAAGTGAGTCCTGCTATAAATCTGCTGATGTATTGCAATCTCCCCAGGAAACCCCGAACCTCTTTCTCTGTCTTGGGCGGCGGCATCTCCATAATTGCCTTGATCTTAACAGGGTCAACCTCTATGCCTCTGTTTGTCACCATATACCCTAATAGTTTCCCTGATGTTACTCCAAAGGTGCACTTCTGCGGGTTCAACCTCAGTTTATACTCCCTGATTCGCTCGAAGAACTTTTGAAGGTTGTCTAGATGACTCTCCCTGGTTTCTGACTTTACAATCATGTCATCGACGTACACTTCCACTTCTCGGTGCATCATATCATGTAACAAAGTAGTAGCCATTCTCTGGTAAGTGGCCCCGGCATTCTTTAACCCAAACGGCATAACCGTATAACAGTAAGTCCCCCATCCCGTGGTGAAGGTTGTCTTGGTCATATCTTCAGGTGCCATCTGAATCTGGTTGTATCCCGAGAATCCATCCATAAATGACATTAGCGCACTTCCCGCAGTGTTATCCACTAGGACATCAATATGTGGGAGGGGGAAGTCATCCTTTGGGCAAGCTTTGTTGAGGTCACGAAAATCCACACATACTCGGACTCGCCCATCTTTCTTCGGTACTGGCACTATGTTGGCGACCCAATCTGCTTGATCAACTGCCCGTATGAATCCCACCTCTAATAACTTCGAGACTTCTTCCTTTACTTTGATTGACCATTCAGGTTGCATTCTTCTCAACCGCTGCTTGACAGGCTTAGATCCTTCTTTGACGGTGATGCGATGTTGCACTATCTCCGGATCTATGCCAGGCATGTCTGCGTATGACCAAGCAAATACATCTTGGAATTCCTGCAATAAGGTGCTAAGACTAGACCGTTCTTGCGTGGATAGTGTAGACCCAACTTGTATTTCCTTAGGATTTTCATTAGTGCCTAAGTTAATTAAAATAGTTTCGCTTTTAATGGGTTCAAAATTTCTTTCTTGGTTGTCATTGATTATTTTGTTTAAATCAGGATCCTCAGACATTTGTGCAATATATTCCTCAAGAGACACGTCAACATAAGCAAAATCAGAATCCATTTCATTGGCAATAGGGGTGGTTACAGCAGTAGTGTTCTCGAGAAACTTAGGAACAGAGCTAGTGGTGAGTTTGTCCTTGGCCGGAGGGGATTTGTCACCCGCGTTGGAGTACGCGCGGATCTCAGCTCCTTTCTTCCAAACCCACAGGCTTGTGCCCCCATTTGCTTCAGTGATCAGCTTAGTCAAGTTTGTGACGGCCTCTTCTTCAGTCAGGACTAGTATATCTAAACCCTGCTCAGACAGTAGTAGACTCAGATTCCCCAGATTTTCAGCCCAGTCTACTTCTAGCACTTCTTTCCCTCGAGGTTTTCCTTTGGTGATGCCCAACCTCAGTTCTGCGGCGAAGAAAACTTCCAGTCCCGGCACCCTTCTCTTGCTATATTTGTCAAACCATGGCTCGGGGAATCCGCAATAGGGGAAGTCTTCCCCTTCCTTGACGAAATTCCCGTTAAGGGTATTCTTGTTTTTTGGCAGTTCTTCCTCCTCGGCATAACCTATTCCCTTACGGTTTGTCTGCATGCGGAAATCCGGGAGTTCAGTGACTCCTTGACCTCTTTTTCCCATCCCCATACCTGGCATGTACCCCATCTTTTTCATGATGTGAGCTACCGTGTGTCTGATCCCCTCCCCGAAATCAGGGTGAACCTCTTCCATCCCTTCATCTTTTCTTTCCAGCATTTGGACCAGTTCGAAACCTCTCCACCCTGGATTTTCCTCTCCTGCTTTTATCCCCGATACTTGGCCCGTGATTTCTCCATCGCCATGAATTATCAAGACACCTCCTTCCCATGGCAGCTTAATCTTTTGATGTACAGTGGACGGGACGGCTTCTAGTGGGTGCAGCCACGTTCTCCCCAAGAACAAATTGTAATTGGCGGGTATGTCCATGACACAAAATTCAACAATGGATATAACAGGTCCCACCTTACAGCATGCTTGGAAGGTCCCTAATACTGGTCTGGAGCTATTGTCATACCCCCTTACTGTTATTGCAGATGGCGCCAAATCTTCATTGCCAAACCCTAACCTGGTTGCTGTGCGCATGGGGCATACATTCAAGGCTGATCCGTTGTCCACCAATACCACTGGGATTTTCAAGTCTTTGCATTCAACAGTAATATACAAAGGTTTTGCATGCTCCGATCCTTCAGCGGGGAGATCTTCCTTCGAAAAAGTTAAGATGACCTCGTCTGGAGACTCCCCCACCCTCATTAGGGAGAGGATCTGCTGAGGTGTAGTTTCAATTGGAACCTCTTGTTTCGCCAATGCATCTAACACTGCCTGTCTGTGTTTTCTTGAAGCCACTAGTAGCCCCCATAGACTGATGTTTGCCTGTGTTTTCTTGAGTTGCTTCAGAACCCTATCCTCTTCCTCTTCTTGCCCCAAGATCCGCATTCGCTGCCTTAGTTCTTCCCCATCCCCTTCTTGATTTACTTCTCTCCCTGGATGGTCGCCTTCTAGGTGAGAAGGTTTGAAATGTCTCCCTGCGCGGGTGAGGTGCATGGAGTCTTCGGTGTCATCTGCCTTGATCTCGGCCCAAATATCTTTTGTCGTCCCATCTCTTTCTTCGTCGCTGTCTTCCCATGGTGCACATACAGCTATTATCAAAGCCAACGGGTCGTAACCTTCCGCACCTTCCGCAAGCATGTTCACATATGGCGGTGTGGCACCTTTGTAGTTGGGGAGAGGATTCTGATGTATGTTGGGCTTTTTCTCTTCCCCGGGGGGTGGTAGCTTGCCCGTGTCAATAAGATCTTGGATCTCGTGCCTTAGTCGGACACAGTTGTCAGTTCGATGCCCGATGCGCTGGTGGAAATCACAGAACTCGTTTTGTTTCCAGAATGATGGAATAGGATTAGGCAATGGCCTTACTTCTAGTGCTTGTAGATGTCCTCTTTTCATTAGGTTAACAAAGGCTTTGGAGAGAGGGACCCCCAAATCATGAAAAAACCTTGGTTTCCTTTCAGCTTGTTGCACGGCACTGACCGTAGTTTGCGTGGACCCATTAGCCCGATTTGCCCCACTTGGAGCGCTGTTACTTGCCCCAAATACTCTTCTGGGCTTGCCCTCTATCTGCCCCTTGTGAATTGCATCTTCTATCCTTGTTCCACACTGGTACAACTGTTGAAAATCCATAACTGATGAAGTCAACATTTTATCGAAGTAGACCGGCGTCAAGTTCCTCAGTATCATGTTGACCTGGTCTATTTCAGCAGGACGGCTCACCATTTTTACTGCTTTTGTCCTCCAACGGCTTAGGAAGTCTAAAAAAGTCTCGTCTGGCTTCTGCCTTGTCATTTCCAAATCTCTCAATGTCACGTCTAACATGGTGTTGTAGTTGTATTTGTCCGTGAATTCTTGAGTCAATGCCTCCCAAGAATCAGTGATCTTCTTGTCCACTGCGTAATACCATTTGGAAGCGTCTCCTGATAGTGAGAGGGGGAAGGCGCACAAGACTTGATCCGAATTTAGCCCCCTCATTTTAGCTATGCTCAAGTATTGACGCAAGTGTTGCTTGGGGTCCCCGGTTCCATCAAATTTCTCATAATCTGCGATCTTGAATTTTTCCGGAAGCTGAGTCTTTGATTCAGAAGTGATCCCATCCATGGAGAACATGAAGCTGTCTAAGCCTTGTGACTTCCGCCAGGCGGTTTTCATTTGGTTCATCTGTTCTTTCATTTCTTGGTTTTCTGTTTCCAGTTTGTCCATCCTTGGATCTTTTCCCTTTGCCCTCACATCCCTCTTGGCTTGGTATTCTTCATAGTCTCCGTCATCCCATATGCCATCAGTGCCTCCGGTTCTTTGGATAACTATTCCTTCTCCTTCCTCCCTACTGGGTGCTTCTGGGCTTTTAGGCTTGTCTTTCCCTGTTTCCAAGACGCTCAGCCTCTCACTCATCTTGGTAACCATTTCTTTCATTTCAGTTCTGTCACGCACCATCATGGCCATGAGTTCTGCCAAGGTTGGTTCTGTCGTCTGTCCGCGTTCCATCACTACTAGCTCGGTTTCTGCTTTTCTTAAACGGTTCGATGTAGGGGAACGGACCCAAGCCCAGCCTGGTGTACGCAAATCTGACCGTGAGTGCTCAATTCTTTACTGAAATTTTGACCAAGGCAAGTGATTAAGTTCATGCCCCTCTTATTGAATGAGAGCTTTATTAGGCTTTACCCAATTCTGTCCTATCATACCTTGGGCCTCGTCATGTTTACTAAATCTTTCAAGTGCCCAAGGTTTGACAGGTACACAAAGTAGATCATTTTCCAAGCTTAGGCCCATTACAAATGCTCTCATCTCACAAACTCTTTTGGATCCAAGCCCATCTTTTTTTTTTTTTTTTTTTTTTTTTTTTTTTTTTTTTGGGCTTGAGTCCAATTTCAAAAATCACACACCTTACTCTCATTGGGCCTAAGCTTAATAAATAATCAACTTCGAATTTCAATTTTAAATTGGATTTGCTTTTGTTCATCAAATCGGGTGAATCCTAATGCCTACTTGGTCCATGCAGTCCATTAGCCTTTTCAACTTGAGCCCAACATTCGCACACCTCACCTCTCATTGAATCAAAGGCCCAAAAATTTATATTTCTTTTCTTTTTTAGGTTTGACCTGTTTGGGCTTTCCTATTTCCATTGGTAGACGGAAAAATGGGCTAGTGCTCCTCTAACCCGACAACACTTGACGACCCAAAAACTTGTTACGTTCGAATTTAACCCAAACCCGAAAGCCCGTTTGCTCGACAGCCTAGCCCGTGGCTGTCGACCGACGCTATTTCGGCGATTGACAGCCTAAGTATCACTTTGTCAATAAAGTGGCAGCGTCAGCTGCTAACCACGGATCTCGAGGGGATTAATTTAATCCCCTACCACTGGTAGTGTAGGGTTTTTGATAGCGTGTCGGGCCTCCCGACAATGCATCAGCCCTCGAGTCCCTCCCTTGACTCTTGGCTTTAAAAAACGAAAATCGATCGCCGGCGATCCAAAATTATTTGACACTCAAACCCTTACCTCTTCAAATCTCTTACTCTCCTAGACCTATGGCCTCTTCCTCCGCTTCCCGAAATCGTCCTGACCTGAACGCTGTGCCAGAGGCACAACCAGACATATGGCGACCAATATTCCCAACCCAAAATCAACTCATCACGGTCAATGATACCGTGGTACACAACCCTACAAACGCGACGGCGGTAGCCGCGGGACTCGTCACTCCTCGTGATGAAAGGATTTTAAATGCTAGGTCCGATATGGACCTTATGGGGGACGCCATGGCCTTGAGTGTTCGGGCCACCATAGTCACCTCTAGCATGGCTCGGCGTCTCCACACTAAGGGTGTGGAAGTCGGGAGGTTAAATCACCATATTCTCAGTCTTCAACGAACCATCCGTCAATCCGGTCGGACGATAAGGACTTTGAGAGAGGAGAACAGAGTATTGAAAGACATGGTGGACGCTTATGCCAGGGGCGTCACACCTAGGGTTGTGGCTCTAGAAGGGCTCGAGGATCAGATTCGGGACCAACTTGAGAGTCTCCGGAAACGGCCCGAAGCTGGTCCCTCCGATCCTACTCAAAATACTACTAACGAGTAGCATCTTTCTCCTTCTCCGTTTTGTTGTTCTTTTTCTGGGTCTTTGTGTGTTTTTTTTTTTTTTTTTCTTTTCTTTTTCTGGAGTATAGTAAATGAACATAAAAGGAAATTATATTCACATGCATGAACTAAAACCAGACTACATATTCTGCACTACTAGCTACAGTAAGCTAAAATACAAAATACATATTAACTCCCAAAGTAGTGCATGTAAACGGGCGAAAGTCCAATGATTGCCAGAACTGGAATCATCCTCCTGAATGGGATCCTCTCACATGCGCAGAAATAGGCCACTTGGAGGGTAAGCACAGTGAACAGGATAGCGAAGACGACGGGACCCCAGGAACACATTGTGGCGGAGGAATGAGCCTTGTTGGGGCGACAAAAGGGAGCACTTATAGACGATTTTCCGACGACTAGGAATAGTAGGCCTACGAACAGAAAAACCCTTTTATTTTGTTTTACTTTTGGGCCTAGGTCCAATAACAATATCTCACATCTTCCCTCAATCGGGCTCAACTTGAAACAGCAAATGAGTAGCATGGGCCTCGCCCCGTACCCGCGATAAATGCCTAATCATGGATGCATTATGACACACAACATGACACACATTCAAACAAGGTTATGCAAAAAGCGGCTGGTTGGGGTTTTCTATGTGGGTTTAGGCAATGGGTACTTCAACTTCAAGGGTCACCCAAGCTAGGACGCTCAATGAGCAATCCGTTAACGTACTCACTAGCTTATCACAGGCTAGTGGCACAGGCTGTGGGTTAGTGATGCCAACTTTCAGTAACCATAGGCGCGAATGGGGCCCGGTACCTTCCGTCAGACTTTCACCGAGGGTATAAGGGTAATCGTGCCCGTGTGTGCAATTTGTGGTTTCATTCAATTAAATTCCTTTGTTTTAATTAAAGCCAACAATTTATCATATGGAGTCTAGCTCTCAAGTCCCCAGTGGAGTCGCCACTGTGAGCGCAAGCGGGAGTCGCCACCCAATTTAGCTTTGGGAACTGTGTTTTTTGGTCAAATTCGAGGTCCAGAGATTCAAGTCCGGAGCTAGGGTACATTATTGGGAAGGTATTAGGCACCCAAAAATGCCCGATCGAAACCGGCCTCCGTGAATAATTGTTGGCTTTAATTAATCAAGGTATTTAATCAAATTCAACCCTAAGCATGCGAAAATGCAACAATATGCCAAGCACGCGAATGATTATGCAAATAAGAAAATGATCAAGTGGAGAAATGGTTAATAGCACATGGCATGGTAGAATATACAAGAGATAATAACTCACGGAAAGCAAAAATAAGTAAACAGATAAAAGAGTGCCTAGACTACAATGCGTACGCACCATGTATTGGTGCGTACGCACCATGTGGTGGTGCGTGCGCACCAAGTGGATTCAAAATGACCATTTGAAGCAGATGAGTTTTTTCTGTCAGAGCACATGGTGCGTACGCACCATATAGTGGTGCGTATGCATCAGCAAGACAATTTCCCTACATTCTCCACTAACATGCATTTTACAAATAAAATACTAACACCACTAACATTAATTTAATCTACAAAAATACCAATCAGCATACACTAATATTAAACAAAAGATACAACCATTAAAATACACCAAAAATACTAACACTAACATTAAATATTCTAACCATACTTAATAAAATAACCTAACTAATATTATAATGATATAATCTAATCTATTTTAACCAAAACCAGAATAAATTATGATAAACAATATAACCCACACGTACTCACATTAAACTCATGAATATAATATTAAAATTAACATTAACTAATTCTCTACCAGGAGAAATGGTGCGTACGCATCACGCAGTGGTGCGTACGCATCATGCAGTGGTGCGTACGTACCAACTTAGCTCAAATGATGAACGGTCAAAAGTTGGTCAAACTGTGGTCAAAATGACCAACCAAAGGTCCCACATGATAGGTCTCAATAAGACGAATCCACCTGTCGAATTTGGAGTCAATCGGGCCAACCTAAGGTCTTCAAATGCTAGGGAACACGGTACCTGTGGGTGAGTACGCCCACACTGGATCACTGTCCACTTCACCTTCAATCTCAGAACGGGTTGAAACTGAAAAACGCAGTGTTGAGCTTTGTCCCGTGCTAACTTCTCCCTAACTTATCTTACTCATTTCTTAACCAAATTTAATGATTCAAAAACCAAATTAAAGCTCTTGCAGAGCACTACAAGCGCGCATAAATCGTTCATCCAAAAAACTTGCAGAATCATGATTATTTTTTGGGTCAAAGTCTTGAGTTTATAACCCGGAAACCCGTCAATTCAATAACTCATGACACGGCTATTTTCCTTCAAATCTAACATTACCAATGATTTTCTTGACCTTAACAGTGTAACATGGCATCATTATATTAGACAATAACTCATGAAAACAAATATGCAGTATAAATTTACAGTGCATACATATATAGGTGTATGTATGATACGTACCCCTCAGGTTTGAATGCTTCCAATATCAACGCAGCAATTCCCTTCTCGCGGCTTAGGATCACAACATTCAACACTCTTTTCTCTCTTCTGGTTTTCTGGTGTTTTGGTGGGTATTTGATTTCTCTCCCTCTCTCTTTCTGGCCGTTCTCTCTTCAGCCTCTATTCAAAAAAGGAAATAGCTCTATCTCTAAAAAAGGACCTCCCCCCGACTGATTGATCCCTTCTCCAGTCCCATCAGTAGAGTATAAATAGGGCTCAATTAGGTTTTGAAAACATCCCCTGACTGGCCCATCCCCTACCCATGCGGGGAACACCCGTGGGAATCTCCCCACTCCCCCCCCATACTCTCCCCCATGCTCTCATGTTTAGTGGGAGACAGATCTGAAGGGGCCTGAAAAAGGCTTAAGGTGCGTACACATGGAAACTTGGTGCGTACGCACCACCCATTGGTGCGTACGCATGAAATGTAGATGGACAGTATTTTCCTGTTGTAATCTTGGCTACTCGTCGGGAATTGCTTTGTCATTATCTCAAAACATACAATAAACCTCATCATTGGGTTTCCAAAATACGTGATTTCAAATTAATTAGGTGGTACAAAATGGGGTGTCTACAAAATCCATTCAAGTTTATTTGATTAATAAATGAGCCAAGTCTGAACTTGAATAATAGGCTCGTTTATTCTAGGTTACTAGATTAAACTTTAATTCTTTGAAATTTGATTTTAAACTTTTTGAATTCCTATTTTCAACAGGTGCATTTGCAGATTTATGCTATTTTGTAATGAGGTTTACATTATTATGAATGAGAGTTTGTAGACATTGAAAATTTGGTGAAATTCAAATCACCATTTGATTAGTCATGGTCAACAATTCAACAGTGATCTTTTAACTAGTCAAAATCCTACATGTTAAGTAATACGTATCAGGCCCATATACATGACATGTGTCATAACTCATCAAAATAACGCGCATCCATGTCATGTGACACGTGTCAAGCTACATTATTAATTAGTAAGCACCCTACACATGCTAATTCATCTACCTTCAAGCCAAAGAACAACCACTATGAGCTTATTCGAGATCAAGCCTTAACAACCTTCGACTAAACTGCTCATTCAATCTTTGCAAATCAAGAAGGTTGAGAAATTTCAAAATCCAATTCAAGAACATGCATGCAACGCCCTTGGATCAAGACTGCAAAAGTAGATTTAATCAAAGGATTTATTCTTTTGTGTAGAATAGTTTACATAGAATTGTACCAATTTATTTTAAATTAATAATTGTAATTTGTCTCCTATTTTTTGTCTATTTAATTTCAGGACACAAAATTTATGTGTACGAATTTCTAGCATGCCCAGTGGGACCTCTCTGCCTCTCATTTCTATCTTCGAAATCCAACCCCAAATCAACCACGACTATGGCTTCTAAGAAAGTAAGAAGATTTAACTCGCTCGTGAGAACACAATTAGTGTTGTTTCGGCCAGTAACAACACTTCCATGGGGCCAATCACTTGTAGCAAGTCCAGAGCAATCGCTTTGTTAAGCGCATCGAATATGCCATCGACAAAGCTTCCTTAATCTTTCATATCATTGGCCACCTTGGGGGCAAGGAAGGAGACATTATTGACCTAGAAGAAGATAGCTTCGAAAGACTCGTCGATGGAAGAAAAATCCACCTTTTCAGTCTTAGACACCAACTCAAGCATGAAATCTCATTTGGGGTCTTTTCTAGGGTTTTACAAACAAACGACTAGTTCAAACTTCTCAGAATCATTCACATTGTCTTCTTGCATGGTTATGCTAGTTATGTTGATAGTTCTCACTACTATGGAAGAGAGATTTGTTGAAATGGAGTGCATTGTCGCTGAGCTCACTAAGGCAAATAAGGAAAAAGATCTCTAAATCGTGTCCCTCATGAATAAGTTGGAAGTGTAGAAAACAGGTGAGTCTAGCAAAAGTTACACACACCTTCTTGGTTTCACACCGCAAAACACTCTGGTTTTTTACATGCTAAACAGGTTCAAGTCAACCAATTGTTGCAAACTACCTCTATTGCCTCGTTGTCTGTCAAACAGCTTTAAAACATTATAGCGAACACCATCACAGGGCAATATAGGGGTCCAACTCAAAGTACACAAACGTACTCCAAGCCGTATACAAAACGAATCGACAATATGAGGATACCTATTGGCTACCAACCGTCCAAGTTCTTGTAGTTTGATGTTAAGGGCAACCCAAGACATCTTGCTCACTTTGTGGAAACTTGCAATAGTTCAACATAGAAGGGGATCTATTCATTAAGCAATTCGTGCATTCCCTCAAGGAAAGTGCTTTTGACTGGTACACTGAGCTTGAACCGGAGTCTATCAATAGTTAGGAGTAGATGGAGTAAGAATTTTGTAACCAATATTTCAGCACTCGTCGTACTGTAAGTATGGTCGAGTTCACAAACACTAAGCAGCAGAAGGACAAGCCGGTCGTCAACTACAATAATTGTTGGCGTGCACTAAGCCTCGACTGTAAAGACCAACTATTAGAATTGTCAGCAGTAGAGATGTGCATACAAGGCATGCATTGCTTTATGAATCACTTAGGTGTTGGTAGAAGACACTAGTTAGGTAACGAGGTTATGACAAAAAAATTAAATGTGAAGTTCACTTTTAGGCACCAAATTAATTCAACGTTATACTTAAACGCATAATATTATAAGTCGTTAATAAGGTGTATCATAAAAAACCTTCAGATAGCTCAAGGAGGAAATACTTAATTGAAATTTTTTCGAGCGCAATTCAACATAGGAACTAAATTGTGTTTTGGCTGGATTCACTAATAGTGATTGGGGTGTGGATTTATTATCCCTGGTACGGAGAATTGGTATCTTTTACTCGAAAGATAATAAAATGAAATCACATGGATTCTATTATTAGAATAAATGTTATATAGGGGAAGGGCGCGGTGAGTGACACATAGTTAAAACGGGCACACGTAAGGCCATACCATGATCTAACGCCAATATGAGTCTGAATTTAGATGAGAATTAGTACCCAATGGAAGAAATTAGTTAAGAAAACTCAAAGGAGGACACTAAACTAAGGATGATTTTCTAGTTATCTCATATTTGTCAAGTGGGAGATTGAAAAAATTACATTGGTGACAGATCTCCTCTAATCTCTATGTTTAGTCAACCTTTCTCTATGTGTGAAATAGACAAATAGTCTCATGATAAGGGAATTAAATCCACAGGATTTTGGTGATTGTGCTCAACACTCTTCGTAGGTTTTTTGTTCCAATCATTAATAAATGCCCTTACCTGATCGTGTGGATATGGTAAATCATGTTTAGTGAGACTCAGGTCAAGAGCATTTAAGTTTTTGTTGTTGAAGGCCATCTTATCAACTCGAGGGTCATCTATAAATTTGGTTATGCAAGACTTGCAAGCAACAAGCTGATGGATAGGTTTGGGTATGCAAGACTTGCGAGCAACAAGCTGATGGATAGGTGTGTTCCCAGAAATTTTTTAAGACATCAAGCACTACTGATTCATTACGACCATCTGCAGAAAAGTGAAGAACATTCCAGTCTCTCTTGTCAACTAGTTTGCAACAATCCAGATGGGGAGATATAAACTCTTTCCCTATATCCCTATGTCCACGACTAGCTGCAATGTGAAAGCTGTCCTCTTGCCATCTCCGTCTATAGGGTAGGCTGCAGATACATCATGTTGTAGTATCAGCTATAGCATTAATAGACCTGTCAACGGGTTGGATTCGGCCAGATCATGGTATATATGAATCTGATCCGATAAGAAATAACTTCGATTGGATCCAATTTGACAATCCAACGGATCTATAAAATATAAATCCATATCTGAATTTGTTATTTTCTGATGCTCGATCTGAAAATCCGATCCGATCTGATAATCTTACAAAATGTATAGCTAACAAAAAAACCTAGCATGAATTTTAGGAAAAAAATTGAACTTATTTAAAATTTTTATAGTCATAAGAAATATATTTTAAATTTGAGAATAAATTTTAACATTTTTACTATACAATGTTCATAAGAACCATAATTATGTGTTAAACTAATAATTAATCAAACATATAATCTAATATATTATTTAATTCATCGGATTGGATTTTTATCGGATCGCATTAGGTAATATTCATATTTGATTTGTTAACTAATGGATTATTGGATTCGGATTATTAATGGATTATCGGATCACAATTCTCTTACCATATCCTAATTTTTGGATCGGATTCAAATTGGATTTGGATAAAAATCCAATCCATTGATAGGTCTAACCATTAGAACATGACCCAAGTGTGCAGCGTAGTGAAGTAGCATCCACCCTACTTGGTCTGCCTCTTCAATTAGAAGTCCCATCATTCTCAGTAATTCATTCATTTTTCTGTGAAAAAAATTTATAAATGGATTAGTAATGTGAACATGTATGAGCACCAAGAAGACGTCTTTAAGATTTTCTCCGTTGGCCATTTTTTCCTTATTTCTAGTGGACATCTTAAGTAAGAAATACTTCCACAAGAAAAAGTTTCACTACGACCAATGCCATATGGTTCATTTTTTTCCCCACCATTATGTGCAACAAGAAAGCTAGACAAATTTCTCAATTTTGATAACAAACGGCATTGAAAAAGAGTAAATTTTTTGGAAAAATTACCTTTTGGCAACCACTTCCCAAATTAATGCGAAACATAATAAACTTGTAGTCAATTTGTAACAAGTTGTCAGTCATTTTGTAACAAGTTGACAGGCAAAACCTTTGTTTGGTATTAATTTGGCAAATAGTAACCAAAAAGTAATTTCCCCAAAATTTTTCTGTGTCTATAATATATAGCTCAGGGGTCTTTGAATTACTGGAAAAAGCTACTAAAGGAATTCCAATCAATCACAATCGGTTTGTCTAAAATGTGAGTCCTTTTAGTGAAGCAGATGCCTGATACAGTGATACCATATCAGGAAGTGGGCAGCATAACCTTAGTTCGACAAGTTGAGCTTGAGCCTCCCATTACTCCACTTTCTTTGCTTGCAGATAGCCCTCGCAACTGGGTGGGTTTGTGTGGGGGGGGGGGGGTGGTTTTAGATGGGTTGAGTCAAAATGTCATCCAAATCCAACTCAACTCATTTATGAGAAGAACCCATTTAAGTAAAACCCAAACTCACCCCTTTATTAAAGGATAATACTTGGCTCTTCACAGTGAGGAGCAATTATTCCTCCTTTCCACTCATATTATGCCACGTGTATAACAAACAAATGAGAATTAATTATGTACATGTATCCGTATGTTATGTTATTATAGACATGTATTTATGTGTTTATATATATATTTATGTATTCGAATGAATATGATTATGTGTCTATATATTTGTATTCACGTGTCTATGTATTTGTATCCACATATCCATCTTTTTTAAAATTAACTATTATACGTGATGTAATATGAATAGGAGGGAGGAGAAGTTGCTCCTTCACTGTTAAGAACCGAGCATTGTCCTTTATTAAAAACGTAGACCCAACCAAACGCAACCCGTCAAACAACTTATGCCTGAATGTTTTGTGTTGTTAATATGCAAACAAGTCCAAGTTGACACAAACCTAGATCCATATTAAAATGGATTTTGACCCAGGTCCATATAATGACATATTTTGACTCGGATTCATATTTAAACGGATCTTGACCCTATACATTTAAAACTTTTTAAATATTTTATTTTATTTTATTTTTTGGCTTCTTTCGACTACAAAGTATTTCCAAATCTACTTAAAAAAACATAACGTGCACCAACAAAAACAAAAAAACACTCCGCAATAAAAATTAGAATTTGCAGAATGTATGATACATCTAATTCGGGTTGACCCATATCCATTTCAACTGGGTCATGACCCGGATTCATAAAATGGGTTTTTTTTTTCTCCAACTACTACAATAATTTTATCAAAATTACAAAATCTTAAAAGAAAAAAAATAAAGCAAAAATATATTACATCTCCTATGTTATTTTTGGATGCTCGGTCCGAAAATCTGATCCGATCCGATAATCATACAAAATGTATAGCTAACAAAGAATTGGCATGAATTTTAGGAAAAAAATTGAACTTATTTAAAAAATTTATAATTGTAAGAAACATATAATCTAATATATTATTTAATTCATCAAATTAGATTTTTATCGGATCGGATTAGGTAATATCCATATTTGATTTGTTAACTAATGGATTATTGGATTTGTATTATTGACGGATCTTGGGATCACAATTCTCTTACCATATCCTAATTTTTGGATCGGATTCAAATCAGATTTTTATCAAAATCCAATTCATTGATAGGTCTAACCATTAGGACATGACCCAAGTGTGCAGCGTATTAAAGCAGCATCCACCCTTGCTGGTCTGCCTCTTCAATTAGATGTCTCATCATTCTCAGTAATTCATTCATTTTCCTGTGAAAAAAATTTATAAATAGATTAGTAATGTGGACATGTATGAGCACCAAGAAGACGTCTCTAAGATTTTCCCCGTTGGCCATTTTTTTCCTTATTTCTAGTAGACATCTTAAGTTAGAAATACTTCCACGAGAAAAAGTTCCATTATGACCAATGCCATATGGTTCATTTTTTTCTCCCCACCATTATGTGCAACAAGAAAACTAGACAAATTTCTCAATTTTCATAACAAACGGCATTGAAAAAGAGTAAATTTTTTGGAAAAATTACCTTTATGGCAACCACTTCCCAAATGAATGCGAAACAACATAAGTTTGTAATCAATTTGTAACAAGTTGTCAGTCATTTTGTAGCAAGTTAACAGACAAAACGTTTGTTTGGTATTAATTTGCAAAATGGTAACCAAAAAGTAATTTCCCCGAATTTTTTCTCAGTCTATAAATATATAGCTCAAGGGTCTTTGAATTACTGGAAATTACTGGAAAAAGCTACTAAAGGAATTTCAATCAATCACAATCGGTTTGCCGCACATGTGAGTCCTTTTAGTGAAGCAGATACCTGATACCACATCAGGAAGTGGCCAGCAAAACCAAAGTTCGACAAGTTGAGCTTGAGCCTCCCATTACTCCACTTGGTTTGCTTGCAGACAACAGAATAGGTCAAGGCTAGCTAAGCATATGATAGAGGCCCCCCAAAAGACCAAGCCATTTCACAATGACCATATAACATATGCTACTTAAACTACAAGAGTAACACAATCTGTAAAAATTTTCCACAAAATATAGAATTACAGATAAACCAATCACAATAATATCAAGCTTCCAGAAAATCAAACTGCTATATATTTATTTTCATACTTCAAAACATTAAAAATCAGTTTGTTAGTGTGGGGGCAAAATTAAAAAGGGGACACACTAACTTTAAGGGCTAAATGCATGCATGCAAATTTCTCAATGGCAAATTCGCCACATTGCATCTGAACAGTATGTATTAGACTAACTGCAAGGGTATACCTTTGCTATTATGGGCATTCGTTAAGACAATATAATCCTCTATTTTCCTAATAACAATTCTTTCTCATACCCCGCAGAACAAAAAATGACCGGAGAATTCACCCCCAAAAAAATACCAAATTCAATCCCCAAAAAATCATTTGTTATACACATTACCAATAAAAAAAAAAAAAAAAAAAAAAAAAAAAAAAAAAAAAAAAAAAAAGGCTCACCAACAATTTTCTTCTCCCCTTGTATCTCACTTGCTGTCAGTGAAGTCTGCATCAATGACTTCTCCATCAGGTCCCTTACCTGATGGTTCTGAAGGCCCAGCATCAGCGCCGGGTGCAGGACCAGCACCAGATGCACCTGGCTGGTTATAGAGGGACTGACCAAGCTGCATAACCTCCTGGTTTAAGGCAGCCACGGCATCCTTTATGGCTTGGGTTGATCCCCCTGAGATTTCATCCTTGAGCTCTCTCAGTTTTGCCTCAACCTTCTGTTTCACTGGGCCAGGAACCTTGTCTCCCAACTCCTTAAGCTGCTTCTCTGTCTGGTAGACAACAGAATCTGCCTGGTTCTTTGTATCTATGGCATCTCTCTTCTCCTTGTCTTCCTTTGCAAACCTCTCGGATTCCTTAACCATTTTCTCAACCTGCATATGCATATATTCATTCATTAAAATTCTATCATTTCCATTCTTTTATGAGTGCCTTTGGCATAGCTTAAGGAAAGCATCCATTCATTCACCAGTAAAAGAAGCCATTTAAATGACTTTGGAATTTTGGTTTTAATATGGAGTCGCTACGAGGGAATTTTATCTAAACGCTCCAACAAATTTTAAGAGTATGATTATCAACATTCTGGTTATAACAAGCCATAAAAATGGCAGGCCAGCTAATGGCTTTCAATTTTATGCTACGAAACACGAAAATGGACCAAAATGAACCAGTCCAGAAGGCACTCTCAACTGTAGTGCTAAACGCAACCTAAATCTAGTAAATTATATCGCAGAATGTTTTCAAAAAGTAGCATTAAATACTTGCATTGTTTAGGAAAACATACCTCATCGCTGGGCAAAGTGCTAGCACCAGTAATGGTAATGTCTTGCTTCTTTCCTGTGCCATTATCAATGGCAGAGACAGAAAGAATTCCATTGGCATCAATGTCAAATTTGACCTCAATTTGCGGAACTCCACGTGGAGCTGGTGGGATACCATCAAGACGGAAGCTGCCAAGAGATTTGTTGTCCCTAACAAATTCTCTCTCACCTTGAAGGACATTTATTTCGACACTGGTCTGTCCATCTGCAGCTGTAGAAAACACCTCTGATTTGGATGTGGGCACAGTAGTGTTTCTTGGAATGATTTTTGTCATAACACTGCCCAGAGTTTCTAGACCCAGAGATAATGGGGTCACATCCAAGAGCACAATCCCACTGACTTCTTCACTCAAAACACCAGCCTAGGATAAAATAAGAAAACACAGAGACGATGATTAATTCAAAACCAAATACTGGATAGAGTTAACTCCACAGAAAGAGTCCTAAAATTGCTTTCACATATAAATCTCCATTTACCACACATGGTAATCTGAGTTTTCAGCAAGTATTTCGCCACTAAAAAAAGAAAAAAAAAAAACAGAGGAGAGAAAAAAGAAGAAGAGAAATTCAATAGTAAGAACGTAAGATAGTTGATTTTGTCAAACCCACCTGAACAGAAGCTCCTAGGGCAACAACTTCATCAGGATTGACTGTGACATTAGGATCCTTTCCAGTTAACTTCTTCACAAGCTCCTGAACAGCTGGGATATGTGTTGATCCACCAACAAGGATAATTTCATCTAGATCTTTGAAGGAGAGTTTAGCATTCCTCAAGGAACTTTCAACTGGTATCTTAAGCCTGAGAAAATAAGTTGAAGATATGAGACTCTAAACCCAGGGCCTAACAAGCTCCATAATCATGAAAGAACACATGAAAACTAACAAGAAACTGAAAAAATACCATTCCTTCTCTATATGTACACTGAGGCAACTAGAAACTGAAGAGCCCCACCCAGTACCAACCGGTTTCATCATCTATTGATGCACATGCATCTAATTAAAAACTTAATCGAAAAAGGAAAAAAGGTGAAAGGGGGGTGGGGGGTGTTTACCTATCAAGCAGGTCTGAGCACAACTCCTCAAATTTGGCCCTTGTAAGGGTTGATTCGATGTGTTTGGGGCCATCAGCAGTGGCAGTAATGAAAGGCAAACTGGAAAAACAGAACAATTTCATCAGTAAAAGTTTTGGTCATCACTTAAAAGACAAGAGATTGGAAAATAAAAAGAAGAGAAAATATTGGTTTGCAATTTTCTTTAGTCAGTTTATGCAAGGAGAGGAAGGTAAAATAAAGGATAGGCCCCACCCAAAGGCCTCATGTAAATTTTATTGTACGATATGCTGAAAAAATTCCCATTTTAGTTCTCTCCAAATCACCTTCACTTGTAAGGTGAAAGTTTCTGCGGCCCCGGTTAGAGTTTTTCCTCTCTAATCACCGCATTTCTCTTATCTCCTCACTCAAAGGCTCCATTTGAAACTCAGAAAGTAGGAACCAAAGGAAAAGGTGAAATGCATAAAAACGATTAAAAATGATTCTTGCTTTTAGCATTTTAATCATTTTCCTTTCTGAACCCTTGCCCTTTCAAAGATCCAAAAGAAGAAAACAAACCAAACGCAGAAAGCGAATTTTATTTTCTATTTACAAATATATATTTGAAATTTTCTCATCTCCTCTTTTATTCTCTCCTGCGTTTACATGGGTGGGTGGGTGCGTGGGTGGGTGCGTGCATGCATGTAAGAGAGAGACAGAGCCAACACACCTGATATTTGTCTGTGTTAAAGATGACAGCTCCATTTTAGCTTTCTCAGCTGTCTCAGTTAGACGCTGAAGAGCTTGCTTGTCCTTCAAAAGGTCTATGCCCTCATCTCTCTTAAAACTTCTGGCAAGCCAATCAACAATTCTCTGCATGAAGTACATGGCACAAATGATCTTCAGCACTAAGTTACTAACTAATCACACCAAAAAGTAATTGAGAAGTTGCTTATTGTAGCAGATATGAAAAACAATCCAACCTTGTCAAAGTCATCACCACCTAACTGTGTATCTCCTGCTGTAGAAAGGACCTCAAACACTCCATCACCGACCTCGAGAACTGCAATTGAAGAAAAATAAAGAAATAAAAGGAAATTTTCTCACAAATATCTGGGCATCCCCCTTGCTAAAAACAAAATGGACATTAACTTTGTCATAAACCCAGAAGTAAACCATTGTGTCAATTGACTATGTCAAAATGTCGATGCATAATTGAAAAAGTCAAGATTGGGACTGACTGGGACCATTAGATCCTATGTTGATGAAAAGGTTGGATGCCATTGGACGAAGTCCTTTGTGATGATTTTGGGGGCTGAAGAAGGAGGTCTAAACCTCTCATGCTATCGGTGGTATCTGGTGTTGACCTTTTTTGGGGCCTTATAGCATGGGCAAGGATAAAACGCCTTGAATGTCAGGAAGAGAGAGATAGAGTAGGAAGAAACACCAAAATATACAATCGTACTGAACATAAAAAAGAGAGAGCACATATTGTGAAGTAGTCATCATACCTGAGACATCAAATGTGCCGCCTCCAAGATCAAATACAAGAATGGTTTCGTTGCTCTTCCTCTCAAATCCATATGCCAATGAAGCTGCAGTGGGTTCATTGATGATTCAAAGGACTTCTAATCCAGCAATACGACCAGCATCTATTGTGGCCGTCCTTTGGGAATCATTGAAATAGGCAGGCACTGTGACCACAGCTTTAGTGACTTTATCATTCAAAAACTTCGAAGCATCATTAACCAGCTTTCTCAAAACCTAAATTGAAGAGAAATAAAAAATTATTACTGGTTAACTAAAAAATAAACCATGTGCCAACCATACAGCTGATCTACTATCTTTTTTTTTGCTAGTTAACTAATCTACTAAAATTATCTCAATATGACATTTTGCAAACACAGATACACAGCTAAGGCAATGTCAACTGGCACAATGTTGATGATTCAACATGCTAGACAGCACTACAGCATTTTTTCCCCTTGAATCTAGACTAAATTTACAATCATCCAACTTCTATGCAAATAAAATACAAAACTAGAGAACTCTAATATATAAGTACACAAAGAGAGAGAGAGAGACACACACACACAAATATATATACATGGTTAGCCAATTTTATCACTTAAAACATAACACCCCAGATTGTCCATGTCATTGAAATTCTAATGGTCTTCAATCCACTCTTGCAAACAACTTAATTAAGTAACAAGACTCCTCATTTAGTAATAAAGCATGACACAAAGCGGTTTGCAATTATAAGTAGCCAGAAAATAAGATTCAAATATTCACAAATTATTCATTGCTTCACCACACCTTTTTGTTTGTGCGGCATTCTTAAAGAGTATTGTCTTCATAGATTAATCACTAAAATTTTGAACCATAAAAGAGAGAAGATCAAGAACAGTGCATCCACTGAAAATTCTTCCCATTAGACAGAATATAGTAGACATAGTTATTAAAGGCGCAAGGCACACCTAGGCGCCAAGGACTCGCTTAGGAGCAAGGCGCAAAAAAAAAAGTGCGGGCCTGAGGGAAGTGCGGTGCACATTTAAAGAAAATAAATTAAAAATATTTGATTAAATGCAACTAACAAAAAAATCAAACTACAAGCAGCTGTTCACCAAAATTAATTTTCCGGTACAAATTCTAGTCCACTTAAAATTTTATTTTATTGTATCGATAATTTCAATACAAATAATATACTACATATAGATTAAGATAATACAAAATTACAAGAAGAAGAAGATAATACAAATTTTTATTTTTTGCTCCAAGTAATTTTCTGGAAGAATATAAAGATGATACAATTTCAAGAAAAGAAGAAGAAAAAGAAGTTCTTCTTTTGCTGTATAAAGAAGAATATAAACAGAAGTCGTACGAAAGAGAAAATAAAATCGAAGAACAACAACAACAACAGACGAAAATCATACAAAGCAGAAAATAAAAATCAAAGAAGAAGAAGAAAAGCTATGCACTTGTTCGAAGAGGGCTGGAAGCAGGTCTGAAGGAGGCTGTTCGAAGGCAGCTAGGACTAGAAAATAGAGTTTCGCTTTATTTCTACCCCGTATTTCTAGTTTTTTATTTTATTTTATTTATGTTTGATCAATCATTAGGTTGTAATTTTGTAATTAATATATGATATAAAAGGGGACTTATATTTTATTTTTTTGAAAAAACAAGAAGCAAGATAGTCAATCAGGTGCAACTTTTTTGCACCTTGTGCTTTGGAAAAAAGTCCCAAAAAGCGCACTGCCCGCCTGCGCCTTAGGTGCTCTTTTCACAACTATGATAGTAGAGCACTATAAGAACTTTTAATATTTCTTACCTGGCAATGTGTTGTTTAACATTTTCTTTCTAGGATATCTACAACATTTTCTTTGGGGGATTCGAGGTAAAATTGACATGGTTGTTGCCTTTTTTCTATTACTCTTTTATATTTCTATCTTTTCCTGGATTAATTGGAGAGATTGAACAATATTATTTTATTTTGCTTTATTCTTTTGTTGTAGCCTTTAAGGCTTTAAGCTATGAAGTGAAACTTATTTTCTAGACTCGAAGCACAGATATGCTGCACATTCCTAATTTAGTGAATTTTTACGGGGTATCTAAGGGAATCAATTTACCCTATGCCAAAGAATAGAGCCACCCAATCCAAGTATTATATACACATGATATCAACAAAAACCCATTATATCATCCTTCAAGAAAAGGGAGTGACGCCTTGGGTTACAAAGCCTGCTGGCATGCTTGATTCAATGCCAAGCCTTAATCTGCCTAACATTTCAGTTATTTTTCAGTGAGTGAGTGAATTAGTTTACATTTCATTTCATCAAATATAAGTGTAACTGATAAATTGATCACTGGAATAGCCAATTTTTCATTTTAGAAGGCCAAAAAAAAAAAAAAAAAAACTATTATTAATATATCAAGCTTCCCATTCATCGCACAGGTTTCAATTCTGCTAGATATATAACTATGTAAACATGCATATGCTTACTCCAATCTCCAAGAAAACATGCTTTCATATATCTCCATTCACACTCAGATAGAACATAGAAATGCATTATGCAGTGTTGAGAGTCTAAATATGTTAAGAGTTTTTCTACATTATTTAGAGAATATTCTAGACTATTTAGAGTTTCCTTGATTGCCTAGTATTCCAAGTTTCTTTATTTGCTTAGATTTGATTGAGGTCAAATATGGTAGAATATATTGGATGAATATTTTAGAATATTTAGTTTTGCTTAAGTGTTTAGGATTGTAATCTATTTAAACCCTTTTAGGGTTTTGATTAATGCAATTCCAGTCCTCTTTATTATTTAACTTGCAGCAATAGTGCTCAATAAACATCACATCATTTGATGCTATATGAAGAATTTTATTGCCTTAAAATGTTTTAAAATCAAGAAAACTCCACTCAACTAACCCAATACAAGTCAAATATCAGACTTAGCGTAGTTACTATTAAACCCAGTTGAATGAAGTTCCTCCTTTTTTTTTTGGGGGTTCGAGATTTTTTTTTTTTTCTTTTGCACACAATAACAACATATCAAAATCTCTAAATTCTTTCCTTTTCCTCACTTTTCTAAGCAGCCAATCAGAATCCTAAAACTCAAATTCATTCAATCCTAGAATCATGTATACATATACAAGATAATGAACTTACTCCTAAGAAATCCAAATTAAATTTTCTCAGAAACCAAACATAACCCTTAAATGCAATATACCTGAGCCGAAATCTCCTCCGCAGCAAACTGCTTCCCAACAGCGGGGCAATCAAGCTTGACATTCCCATTCTCATCGCGCACAACCCGATACGAGACCTGTTTCGACTCCTCGTCAACCTCCAACATCTTCCTCCCGATGAACCTCTTCACCGAAAAGAAGGTGTTCTCCGGATTCACCACGGCCTGCCGCTTCGCAATGTGACCCACAAGCCTTTCCCTATTCTTCGTGTACGCCACCACAGACGGCGTCGTCCTTTGACCTTCCGCGTTCGTCACAATCGTCGGCTTCCCTCCTTCCATCGCCGCCACTGCTGAATTCGTCGTGCCGAGATCGATTCCGACCACTTTCTCGTTCACTACTCTCACCGGTCCAACTGAGTAGGCTCTTCTCGAGTTCTTCTTGTGAAGCTTCAGGAAAGCGGATTTCGGAAAGCCAAACGACGCCGTGATGGAGTTCAACCTCTGTCCGAAGAACGCTGTTCTTGAAGATGGACTATTTGGTTTCTACGAAGATGAAGCGAAAGCCGTGGTACCGAGACCCTGAAACTGAGCCGTAGATGAGGCCATTTTCTCGAGAAAATTGACCAAAATAAGCAACCAAAACCCTAACCCTAGGCCTAGAAGTTGGGTCTGTAAGAGAGAAAAGAGATAAACCCTAACTGGCTAACCCTAGAAGAGGATACGTGTTTGTGCATGAGTTCTTAGGCGTAGTGGGAGAGATCGGAAAAGACGGTGTAAGTAGGGATCAGGGATGTCAATGGAATGGGGTTTTTTGGGCCCCGCCCCCACCCGGCTCTTAGGGAACGGCTATTGCAACCCCCGATGCACTAAGTTGATCCCTCATATTTTTTAATTAAAAAATTTATAAGGCAAAATTACCAAAAAGGGTTTAAGTACTCTCACCCACCCTATCCCACCCCACCGGCGATGGTAGGCTCCGACACCCTCACCCACCCCACCCTACCGGCGACGGCGAGGCTTCGGTACCCCACCCCACCCTGCCGGCGACCCTTTTCTTCCTTCCTCCTCTTTCCTCTTCTCTTCTTCCTTCCTCCTCTCCCGCAACAGCAGCCCTCACTCCCCTCCTTCCCGTCAGAACCCTCTTCTTCTTCCTTTTTTTTTTTTTTTTTTTTTTTTTTTTTTTTTTTTTTTTTCTTTCTTCCCTCCCGTCGGCAGCCTCTGTTTTTTTCTTTCCTTTTCTTTCTCTTCCCTCCCGTCGCCAGAAAAAAAAAGAAGGGGAAGAACCTCCTTGCCGGAAAAAATGGAGGTTTTGAAATCTTTTTTTTTTTTCTTTTTTCTTCTTTCCTTTTCTTCTCCTCTTCCCTCCCGTCGGCAGCCTCTTTTTTTTCTTTCCTTTTCTTTCTCTTCCCTCCCGTTACCGGAAAAAAGAAGAAAGGGAAGAGCCTCCTCGCTGGAAAAAATGGAGGTTTTGAAAAAAAAACCTCCCTTGCACAGATCTGACCAGCAGAGGAGAAAAAAAAAAAAAAAAAAAAAGAAAGAAAGAAAGAAAGAAAGAAAGAAAGGAAGAAGAAGAGGGAACAGTCGTCGGAAAAAATGGAGTGGCCCTTCCTCGCCGGTCACCGTCGCCGTCGCCGTCGCTTCTTCTTCTTCTCACCAGTCCACTGACATAGGGTGTGGGGTGGGTGAGAATGAGGGGTATTGAGGTCTTTGAGAGGGGTGGGTATGGAAATTTTGGGGGTGGGGATAACAGGTGCGGGCAATTTAGGGGATTGGGGGGTTGCAATAGCCGTTCCCCTGCTCTTATTGGGAAGGGTCTAGGTAGGCTTAGGCCTCGACATCGGGTTGGGCTTGGGTTTTTTTATCGGGTTTCATCGGGCCTCAGGTCGGGTTCTTTGGACTTACACTATTCATCATATGAGGACCCTAATGTAATTTTACTAGGCCGAGTGATCGAGGAGCCAAGTTGTAAGAACCCAAGGTTGATTCATGAGAATATTGGGTTGGATTTTGTTAAGGTATGTTTTGGTGAGCTACATACCTCTTGGTTATACATGCTGAGCGTTATAGTTGACTATAACCCTTTACACTTAACTATAACAAACAAAAATGCCTCTATTTGTGCATGTTGGGTGTTATAGTCGACTATAAGAACTTATAGTCGACTATAACAAACAGAATATTGCAGTATTGTTTATTGGGGAGTTATAGTCGACTATAACTCGACTATAATTTATTATAGTCGACTATAACACACGGGATTTCTGTTGAAAAACAAGATTTTTATGGGGCGAAAAGACTATTTTACCCCTCCCTTAGGTTTCCTATAAAACCCACCTTCTAGAGGGTTCCTCACCCATTTTATCGGCCGATAGAAAAGGAGAGAGAGAGAGAGTAGGGAAGAAGTCGACGGTGGTTCGTTGGAGCACCGGAGCTCCGATACAACACTGGCAAGCGCGGATCTTGTAATTCTTGGCCGATTTATGCGTCTATGGCATGGAGTTTGCATTTTGTTCACCCATTTTTGAGGTAGGGGCATTTTCTCGTCTTAAACCATTGATGCATGGGGGTTTTGGGTTTAAATCATGTAAAAACACATGTATTTGGCATTCTTGGCATAAATATCATGCATGTGGGCATATTTTATGGGTTTTGATAAATTTTGGAAAATCTAGGGTTTTGTATTATACCCTATTTGGTTAAATGCATGTTATATTTCAAACCCTCGTATGATTTGGGATACAATGAGTTGATTTTGATAACCTATTGGGTTAAATGCTTTCAATTAAATATTAAGGGTCATTTTTATATAAATTCTTTTGGAACCATTATTTTGAAAATGGTAGGGAAATTATTACCATGATTTATGGAGGTATCTCATATGGTTTTCAAAGAACAAATCTATTATGCGGTTTTTGGAAAATTTATATATAATTTTCTTGGTTATGTGAGAATTATGGAATTGATAAATGAATAGACAAGTGGTGATGATATGGATGTGATAATAAGGGGTACTTTCCGGTCTTAATGACCGTAGTGTTCCCGAAATGAGGTTACTTTCTGGATCCATATAGGATTCATAGTATTTCCTCTTGAGGTTACTTTCTGGTCCAAGTAGGATCATAGTGTTTCCTCATGATGGGGTTACTTTCTGGATCAAGGAAGGATCCATAGTGTTTCCCCTTATTTTCCGCTCGCGAGGGCCCTGCATGACCTGGGGAGGATTTATCAGTTTGAAAGACTGATGTTATGAATTGCCAGATATGGCAGACGATGGTTATTGGCTTATAAGGCCGTGATATGATATTAGAAAATGATGGTTAATTTATTTGTAAAATAATGATTTTGATAACAAATTACTTGAGTTATTTCTTACCTCTTTAAAAAGAAAAAGGGGTGTTGGTATTTAATGATTTAACTTCCGCAGTTATTTCGTTATACTTGTATCAGTTTTATTTACCGAAAAATTATATTGCAAACTAATCAATGGTTTTGCAGGGCTTTGGAAAAGTACATAAATTATGGTTTTTAAAACCTTGGGTTATTTTGGGAAAATGTTTTCCTACTGAGCGTGTAGCTCATACCCCCACAGTTTTTCTTGCAGGTCATATTTTCAAAATAAAGCTTGGCCTGGGGTTGGGAAGCACATCAGTATGCATGCACTCATATAGAAGATCATTGTATGTTATGTCGGCTTTGAGCCTAGGCATGTATTAATTTTAATTCATGGCCTGTAACAGATAGATAAGTAGTGGATGCAGATATGGATGAGACCCATGTGACTACGATACAGTTTGTAGTTTTATTTATTGTTGGATATTGTGTGGATGCTTGAAAAAGATTATAAATGGGTTTTCTACAGGTTTTATGATTAGTCGATAACTTGGTATGTCCTATTTATAAACGGGACCATGCCGGATTTTAAAAAAAAAATATTTTCAAAAGTATTATTTTTATTAAACATCCACCAAAAATTGGCTTTAAAATTGATTTTCTTACTATATACTAACGGTCCCCATTTTGGGTCGTTACACATCAGGCCGGGCTGGGCTATGAAGGAGAGGGAACGGCTATTGCAACCCCCCAAAGTGATAAGCCGCCCCCACCTGATATCCTAACCCCCCAAATACATATACCAACCCCTCTAAAATACTAAAATACCCCTCTTTTAAATAACCCTAACCCTCACCCACCCCACTTCCCCTCGCCCCCCCCACACGAGACCCCCGAGAAAGAAGAGGAGAACGGCGATGGCGACAGCGATGGTTTTGGCGACGAAAGGTTCTTCTTCTTATCTCTTCTTCTCCTTTTCTTTTTTCTTTTTTTTTTTTTTTTTTTTTTTTTGGTTTCCTCTGCTAGTCAGATTTGTGGGGGGAAGTTTTTCTTTCAAAACCTCCATTTTTTTCGGTGACGAGAGGTTCTTCCTCTTCTTTCTTCTTCTCCTCTTCTTTTTTTTTTTTTTTTTTTTTTTTTCCCCTTCTGCTGGTCAGATCTGTGTGTTTCCGGCGAGGGAGGTTTTTTTTTTCACAACCTTCATTTTTTCTGGCGATGGGAGGGAAGAGAAAGAAAAGGCTGATGGGAGGGAAGAGGAGAAGAAAAGGAAAAGAAAAGGAAAGGAAAAAAAAAAAAAAAGAGAAAAAGAGAAGAAGAGGGCTGCCGACGAGAGGGAGGGCCGGTAAGCCAAAACCTCCATTTTTCCGGCGATGGGAGGGAAGAGAAAGAAAAAGAAAGAAAAAAAAGAGGGGCTACCGATGGGAGGGAAGAGGAGAAGAAAAGGAAAAGAAAAGGAAAGAAAAAAAAAGAGAAAAAGAGAAGAAGAGGGCTGTCGACGAGAGGGAGGGCCGGTAAGCCAAAACCTCCATTTTTCCGGCGATGGGAGGGAAGAGAAAGAAAAGGAAAGAAAAAAAAAAAGAAAAAGACGAAGAGGGGTGCCGAAGAGGGAGCCGTCGCCGCTAGGGTGGGGTGCTGGAGAGAGTCGTCGGTGGGAGAGGGGTGCAGGAGAGGGGATAGGTGGGAGGTGTCCTTTTTGGTAATTTTGTATAATCATTTTTCTAATTAAAAAATAAGGGGGGGCAATTTATCAGATTGGGGGGTTGCAATAGCCGTTCCCTGAAGGAAATTATGAAGCCCAGGCCCAGCCTACGGGCTCGGGCTTTTTCGAGTCTTAGGCTTCGGGCCTCAAGCCTAAGCAAAATTAACCTATTGGTAGTGTTGTAATAAAAGAAAAAAAATGAAAAATTACCTTTTGGTAACCACATCCCATTGTAATACCAAAAAAGGGAACATTAGTAGTCACATTGTATTAAGTTGACTATCTATTTGTTTTAAGGTAATAAGAAACACCCTTATATTGGTATTAATTTGAGAATTGATCACCAAAAGATACTTCTTCGAACAATTGGAAAATATTCAAAATTATATATAATGCTACAGTGTCGGCTTCGGGCTTCAACTAAAGGCCTAAGCCTAGCCCAAGGGTACTTGGGCTGGGCTTGGGCTCAGGCTCAGGCTGAGCTTTTTCCTTCAGGCTTCGGGCTGCCCATGGGCCGTAGGCTTTTGATGAGGCCTAGGTCTAGGACACTACTTAGTGGGGTTGGGATGGGTTAGGGGATTTTTTTAAAAACTCGTCAAGGTTCGGGGTGGGGTTGGGATGTTCTTTAAAAACCCATCTCAAACCCACCCCGATTAAATCCTTACGTTTTATTGAATACACACACACACACACACACATAAATATATATATATAATTGTTACGATGTAACTACTTTTTAGTTGTTACGATATATTTTATTAATCTTTATTTAGGGTTTTTAAGAACTTTTTTAATTGAAAGTGGTTTAATGAATTTAACTAACAAATTTTGAAAGTTTCTCATTAGAAATGTGGGAAATTAAAATGATTTTTTCTCACATTTTTTTTAATATCAAATCTAGGTTACTGGACGTAATGGGTTTTTCGTCCTACCCTGCTGAGTCTCATCTGGCCAAGTATTACTGGACAAGATAGGGTGGGAATGAGATTTTCAAATTTAATCGGGACGGGAATGATAATTTGATATCAAACCCGAAATGGGTTTGGGACGGGATTGGGATGGGGTAATTCCCATTTGGGGTGGGGTTAGGAAGAGGCTCTCCGTTCTAAACCCCCCCCATTGACATCCCTAGTAGGGATGTGCAAAAAATCGCCCAATCTGTCAAACTAAACCAATCCGCTCTATTCCGCACTGACCTAAGCAGTTTGAGAGAGTAGAGAGATTGGTTTGGGTGGGTTGAGTAATAAATTTGGCAGTTCGGTTTGGTTAGTGGGTTGAACTTTGTCAAATCGCCAATAAACCAACCCAACTTGCTTTTAATTACATATATACGGTTATGTTCCCATCAACACGTGTTGATATAAATTATATTAGCACTATGCATTGGGGTTTGTATCCCTTGCATTGGTCCAATGTACCTCATATCCCACTAATGCACAAGTTATAACTCCCAATGCGGGTGTTGATATAAGTTATATTAGCTCGTACTTACCTGGTCATCATCCTACATATATATATATATACACAATATATGTTCCCATTAGCATGTGTTGATATAAGTTATATCGGCACCATGCATTGGGGGTTGTACCCCTTGCATTGGTCCAATGTACCTCACATCCTACTAATGCACAAGGTACAACTCTCAATGCGGGTGCTGATATAAGTTATATCAGCACGTGCTTACCTGATCATCATCCTATATATATATATATATATATAAATATATAATATATACACTTTCTACAAGAACATGTTAATTCATTATATTTTTTTTTTTAAACTTCTTGTTCCTTGATCTATAACTATTTTGTCGGATTTGATATTATAAAATGTTAAATGATTTGGCACTTTTTACCGAAAAAAAAAAAAAAAGGATCACCTCTAAACTTTTTTCTTCTAAGAAATCAACAAACCATCTTCATAAAGATTATAAAAGTATACTTTTTGGCCATTTGACAATTCTCATAAATGTTATGTAAGAAAATGATACAACCCACCCAATCCATTGGTTCAAAACCACCAAAAGAAATCAACAAATTTGCCAGTTTTTAGGACTAACAATTTGGTGATGGGTTGAAAATTTTGCAAACCGCCTTTGGTGAGTTGGTGATTTCTCTCCTAACCACTCCAAACTGACTTGCACATACCCCTAGGTATAAGGTTACATTTGTTATGAGAGAGAATGAGGGAGGGAATCCATTCCAAAGGTGAGTGTTTGGTAACTAAAAGGAATAGAATGACCATTCTTTTGTGGGGGTCTATTTCTTCTTTGGAGGGAATAGCCATTCTCTTCCAAATCAATATAGGAATGACCATTCCCACATTTTAAGGAATGAAAATCATGAAAAGTGGGTCTCTCCTATTCTTTTCCATTCTATTCTCATTATTTACCAAACATTGAAATAGAATGATCATTCTCGTTCTATTCCCATTCTCATTTTCATTCCATTCTCACTTCCATTTCATTCCCTTTCCATTCCATTTCTTTAAACCAAATGTTGCCTTAAAAGAAGAGATGAGGGATAGAAAGGGTTTTTGAAGAGAGAGTGAGGGTTAGGTGTGACACGTGGAGGGTTTCTAGAAAGATCGAACGACATGCTTGTCAAATTACAGGTCTTGTTTGGGCCGTTGGATTGGAATTTTGGCTTGTTGGTCGCGAACAAGGGAGTGGTTGTTGAAACCCCTTTATTTTGTTTGCACACCCTGTTAAATTTAATTTATCAAAGGTTTTATGGAAAATATGAAAGGGAAATGAAAATTGATTACATGATTCATTAAAAAACATCATTTTAAACAACTTCGAAGAAGAAATTTTTTTCAAAATCTATCGTTTAAGTGAACCTTTTTGGTCATGCATTTACCGTCTCTATTTCATTTTTGGCAAAAAATTTTACTTAAACGAAAGAATTTGAAAAAACTTTTTATTGAAAAGTTATTTCAAATGATGTTTTCTAGTAGGCGCAGCTAGTTTTCATAAAAACCTTTTATATTTTTTTAAAACTTTCAAAAATTGAAATTCATGAGTTTGTACAAAAAAAATTAAACAAAATTATGGAATTGCAATATCCGGTCTCGTAGACAATGGAAAACATTCTTTACATGCGATCGAAATGTGGGCTGCACTCTGGGTTATGTGGGTCAGGCCAAGTGACGAATAGGGATCTGAATGGGCCCAGTTGTGAGGTCGATTTTAAGGCAAGCTTCTTTAGGTTAAGGGTGCATTCGATACTCTAAAATAAAATGGGAAAGAGATTTCCATTCCGGCTCATCATGGTTGGCCTATTAATTTTATAATTTGAAAAAGTTGCCAATTATGGTCAAATTGGTCATTTCAGTGGTAATTTTTTCAACTTTTAATCTGAATCATCCAACCCCTCATCAAATGATGTAGATGAACTCGGCAAGATGTTGAATTTTATCAACTCAGCATCGAATCCAAACTCTATCACCACCACCCATCACTAATCATAATCACTTGTAAGTTTCTATCACCACCAAACATGGTCAAACGCTAGTATAGGAATGATCCTTGGCATTCAATTAATGACAATCTCATTTCCAAGAATAAGATTTCTATTCCATCAAAACACTTATTAAGGGGATTTGGCCAAGAGCTAAGATGAACCATGCTTTATTAAAGTTTGACTTATTGCATCTTATAATCTTATATAATCCTAATCCTAATTGTTAATTAGAAGGAAAAAAAAAATCTTCTATAATTCTAACCCAAATTACAAGTGAGAATTCACCATTTATTTATGGGGGAATAGTATAAGGATTTTCAAATTTATTTATCTCTTCTCTAATATGGTGTGAGAATATCAATTCTATTCCACTTGCCTCTAATACAATGTAATTTCCTGCTCAAACGAAACACTTGGAGATTGATTATCATTGTGCTCGAGAAAAAGGACTCGCAATAAACTTGATATTCATTACATTAGCACTGAAGACCAAGTTGCCAACATATATTAGTAAAGGTCTTTTCATTGCTCGTTTTCATAAACTAAGGGACAAGCTCATGGTTTGTCAATGCCGCATTAGCTTATGAGGGTGTACTGGAGGAGATAAATGTACAGCACAATAGAATCCCCACTCCTAACATCTTCCAATTAACTCCAGCATATTTTAATTGAAGTCATTCCTTGAGTGATTAATTTGATTTCACAATATGCATATAACCTAGCATCCTTATGCATAGCCTTCAATTGGGTTTATTGTCCATGGCATGAGTCTAATGACAATCTCCTTTACTTTCCAGTAAGTGATTTCCTATTCAAGCTAATGTACGAGCATTGATGTCCATTGGTTCATATTTAGGGTTAAGATTATGATCGAGTATGTTTTATCCATTGTCAAAACGAAAGGAAATTTGGGTTTATCTCAAACTCAATCTTGTCGAGATATTAAAATTATCCACATGAATTGATCTTGCGTGCATCAATAGGTTCTTGCTACAACCACGTATGTTTGATGAAAGTAACCTCGTCTCCTCATCTTTGAATTAATTATCAATTTTAAGATCATTAAAAATTCAATCAAAAGGTATATATATATATATATATACACACACTATAAAATCTTGCAAAGTAGTTTTCAAGTTTTGGACGGCCTAAATTTTACATTATCCATGAGTAGGCATTTATAAATCAAACTTTCAAAGATTGAAATTTGGATGAGAGTTCACATAAGATTTTTTTTAAAAAATAGACTAGGCATTTATAATTCAAAGATTTCAATTTGGATGAAAGTTCACACATGATTACTTACTTAATTCTGATACAAGATGTAGCAGTAATCTTGTGATTTATCAATATATATAGGATGATGATTAAGAAAGCACGTGCTAATATAAGGTATATCAAAACCCACATTAGGAGTTGTACTTTGTGCATTAGTGGGTTATGAAGTACATTCAACCAATGCAAGGGATACAACCCCCAATGCATGGTACTGATATAACTTATATCAACACATGCTGATGGAAACATAACTGTGTATATATATATATATATATATATATATACAGCTATGTTCTATTTCTAATTTCCTAGGGCACTACGTGATAGGCACAGGGAGGGCTTGGTCAATTTTTGCAGCTATCTTCTATTTCTAATTTCTTAGAAAAATTCATGTCATCTCATGATATTAAATCCCCATAAATCTCTACACTATTCCCTATTTAATCTCTTACTCTCTTTCTTCCTATTATCTCTCTGACTTGGTTACAATATTGTTACATCCCTACTACAATCAACATTGATCCCTATTGAGACTCTCTCCCAATAGATTTCTATTATCTCTCCTAAAAATATTCAATATTTTAATTTTCCCTCTGAACGTCTCTCTAATCCCCTTCTCTCTCTCTCATGCGCACACATACACAACAAAAAAGGTCTAAAAGACTATTAATCCATCCCATGACATTTTTATAGTATATCTAATTGCATGGCATCTTCTGGGGAGTAGAAGACGAGGTGATATGGAGGAATAGTGGGATTCATATGATGACAACCTTCATATACGAGTTACGACTAACAAATAGGTCAGCTACCCTTCTTCTTCTTCTTCTTCTTCTTCTTCTTTTATTTTTTATTTTTTATTTTATGTTGGATTGTCTCTATATATATTTGAAGTGTCAAAAATCAAAAACCAGTGCTTTTAATTATTGCTATGGTGTATTCACATGTCACACGTTATGCAAATTAATCTTCAATATTTAATGTTAATTTGTAGGTTTGTAACAATATACGAGTTCTCCTATGGAAGGGATAACCAAAAATCACAATGGTATTGTATCTTTGTTCTTAAGTTTGTTTTGTATTTTTTGAATATGCCGAGTGAATAAGTTTGTTTTTTTTTTTTGGATATTGAGTTAGAATAGTTTTTGTTCTTGGTTGAGATTTTTTTACCACATTTCTTTTCTTTCTTTTTTTTTTGGATAATTTTTTTTTACCACATTTCGCTTGATAGGGTTTTGATTATACATTAGATTAGTACTTTAGTTTATTTAAATAATGTCTTCGTAATGGAGAAATTTTCTAAACAATTTCTTATTGTATAACTATATAAAATAAAAATAAAAATAAAAATAAAAACTTTTTTTTTATTATTTTTATCTTATATATAATGAGAAAACCATTTAGGCAAATCCGGGATCCATATAAGACCCCACAACCATATAATCCATGCCTATTTTACTCCGTATCTATGATATTTAATTTGTTTCTTTGTTTTTATATTGATCACAATATTTCTTCCAATTATTCATTTATTTTCTTAATTTTAACTTTTTCAACTCTTCCAAATCAACAAATAAGGTAAATAATTAAGTGTTTTTCTCTTTCAAAATTATGATACATGCTTAGAAAAAGTAAATAAAAATTCGAGTGTCAGCGTTTCTAGAATTTTGTTACTATTCGAAATTGGTTTCAAATTTACATTTTATGACATTCTTTTACAATTCTTTTTTTTTTTTTTTTTATCTTCCTAATTCATTTGTTTTTCATTTTGTGGGTACACCAATAACTAGTTGATTGCATAAATTGAAAGTCAAACATGTGAATGGTTTACGATTAACGTTATGGCAACATAATCATTGGTTCAAAATAACTTTTTATTGAACAACTTGACCAATGAATATGTGAAAATCTTAGACCTATAAGGTGAATTCACTTGATTCATATATTGGGTAATAGGTAGGTAGGAAACAAAAAGGAAGATATATATATATATATAGGATGATGATCAGGTAAGCACATGTTGATATAACTTATATCAACACCCGCATTGAGAGTTGTACCTGGTGCATTAGTGGGATATGAAGTGCATTGGACCAATGCAAGGGGTACAACCCTCAATGCATGGTGCTGATATAACTTATATCAACACGTGCTTATGGGAACATAACCGTATATATATATAATATGGGTCAGTGTCACGGGTCAGATCATGTCTGGGGTTTAATCGTAATTTCGATTGAATTCTATTAGGTGAGCTAAAATTCTCACTCACTTCCATCAATATGATTGGACAATCTTGTTTTTTGGTGGTAACCGATTAGGCTCTTCTGAGGTTTTTGTTTTCTTTGTTTTGTGTACTATGACAGTTCTTTGTCTTTGTTTTTTTTTCCCAGTTTTATGCATATCTTACGTACTTAGCAAAAAAAAAAAAAAAACAAAAAGAAAAAAAAAGAAAAGGATTGGACAGTCTTGACCCATACATCATGTCGGATTGGTGAATGGGTTTCTGGTGGGTTGGCAAGTTAGGCTTCTTGTTGGGGCTTTTTTTTTTTTTCTTCATTTGGGTACATTAACTCTTGGCCACTAGCAACTCTAATGTTGTAGGAGTCAATTTTCTACTCCAATAGTGAGGCATATTGAAAAATTTTCTACTCCAATAGGAGTCAATTTTCTATTCCATTGATTCATCTCTACCATTGGAAAATTTGGCCCAGCATTTAGCTCTAAGCCAAATTTTAATCCTCAATAATGCATTGGAGCATCAGTTGTGCTTCAATGAATTAAAATATGCATTTACCTCCTCAATAACTCCTACATTAGAGTTGCTTTTAATACATTCATGTGGACTATCCTCGTATTACCTTTGTATGTCTTCCTTAACCTTTGCTTAGCATAACAAGCAATTAAGCAACATTCCCCTTGTCTTCTACTAGAATCCTATTTTTTTTCTCTTCGTTTTTTGGTTATTGTTTCTTTTTGGATAGTTGCTTCTAATAATATCAAGAGATTGTATCACCAATAGTGTTAGTCTAGTAATAAAAGTGTAGGAGGTTAAGTAGTCAAGAGTTCGAATCTTGGGGGTGGTGGTGTGAAGTGAATTTATTTATTGATAATCATGCTCATGCAACTCACTCATTAGAGTCACTAACAGTTGGTGGAGCTGAGGTGAGGTTATGACTCATTAATTTGAGAGAGAACATTTGCAATTTCCTCATTTGTGAACCACTATCTAAGCTTTTTGTATCATTGATTCCTCATCGGGATAGAAGAGTTTCTATTGTTGTGCTCTAGTAGTTCGGTCCATCTACCCCTTTTTTCCTTAGCAAAAAAATAATAAAAAATAAGGGTAAAATGTAGAAAACTACCCCCAAGTTTTGGATGGATTTTAGTTTGGTATCCCTAAGTTTAAAACGTGTCAATTAGGTACCCAAACATTTCATTGACTGAAATAGATTGTAGCGTTAACGGCGATCGTGAAAGGACAATCGATAGTGCCCTTATCCTTCCTTGGAAGTTGGAACAGATTGCAGATGGACCTGATTCCTACATGGGTCATTTTTGTTATCAAATGCCCACTTTGAACCCTTATATCTTTCTCAATAATTGGTCAAATCGAGTGATTCAAAATCCAAATAAAAGATCTTTTGGGGTTCAAAAAACAATGTTCTAATGGTTCAATCAAATTTGTTCAAAATCATACAAGTTTTGTGGCTCAAAAATCACAGGTCATAACCCATTTGTTGCAAATTCCAACCCGAAAACTTCTCGATCTCTTCATTATCTTCTTCGTTTCTCAACGAAAAGATTTGATTCAAAAGCCATTTTTAAGATTATTCAAAACTCTACAATTCTATATAAATCAAGGGAGACACTGTTAGCATATTATAAAAATGGTTGGTCGTCATCCACATCATGTGTTAACTTATCGTTTGGTCCACAAACGGTAGGTTATGGTAGGCCCCAAATTGGAACACAATTGAAAGTCCGAGCACCTAATTGATGCATTTTAAACTTGAGGGTACTAACTGAAAATCCATCCTGAATTTAAGGGTAGTTCTTTCTGCATTTTACCCAAAAAAATAAAAATCAAGAGGTCGTGAAGACCCAGCAAGTCATCATTAATCTATATCTCACATATTCTAAATGGGGAGAGATTCACACACATGTGCTTGGAAGAGAAAGAGGATTAGCCTTCTTTTTTTTTTTTTCATAACGGTGGAACCATCCCACAAAAGGGCCCTTGGACCCACCCATGGAACCTAAACTCTCGTGAAGACTAGCATAGCAACCCATCGCTACGGCCTCCACTTAAATCTTGGATTGTCCTAGCGTGGAATCGAATCCATGACCGTACACTTAACCATACAATCACAAGTTCGCCCTTACCAACTGGGCTACCAAAGGATGGGTAGAAGATTAGCTTTAGAGAAATAAGATTTCATTTAAAAGATAAGAGGGATAGGAGAAACAGAAAGTGGGGATACAAGAGAGAGAGCATTAATTGTTCAACTACACACACACACACACACACACACACACACACACATATATATAGGGGAAGGATCCATTTACAATTGGTGTAAAACTTTTACTCTTACACCCCCTCAATAACTTTTGTAGGGATCGATATTTTTCCAAACCAATTGTTAGATAGATACTGCTCTCCTAGAGATCATACATGCCAAATTCACATCGATCGGATATTCTAAGCATCTCATCTATGAATTTATTTTTCTTTTTACAATAAAACTATAATTTAGGCTGCTTTATCGATGGATAGTTCCTAATCTTCAAACAATGTGAAATTTATATGCATAATCTCTATGATAACAATCTCTAATCCAATAGTTGGTTTTGGAAAAAATCGATCCACAAAAAGTTATTGAGGGGTGTAAAAATAAAAATTTTTACACCGGGTAAACAGATCCCTCGCTATATATTATATAGAGAGAGAGACGAGAGACAGAGAGAGAGAGGGGGGTGGGGTTAGAGGTTGGTGTTTATGTTGTTATGAGATAACTTTGCTTGGTGCATTGGTTCCTTTGAAGCGATTGATGATTTCTTCTAGTTTATTGTCAGTTTTTCAATTTT
>JBBPBK010000347.1:0-27664 GCA_039720395.1 Liquidambar formosana
CCAGAGTCCACAACTCAATTAGAAGTCGCCATAAACCGTGGGAGCCTCACAATGCTTCCAAGATAGCCGTAGGAGCTGTACACAACCGAAAAACCTAGAGATTCCCAGAGTCAATGACACTCTCCGGCCTAAACTAGAGTCGCCATAGACTCGTGGGACCCCACAACACCTCAGAACCCCTGTAAGCATTCTATACACTCTAGAAATTGAAGGAGGTATCCTAGAGCCCATGACGCTCTCTAGACTAAATTACGGTCGCCATAGGCCCTTGAGGGGCTAACAAAACATCCAAGACACTCGTGGGACTCTATATTTTAAAAAATCCAAGGACGTTCCCAGTGTCCACAACTCAATTAGAGTCGCCATAAATCGTTGGAGCCTCAAACGCTTCTTACACACCCCCGTAGGAGCTCTACTCACTCAGAAAACCGTAGGATGTACCCCCAGTGTCCCACAACATTCTCTAAACTCAATTAGAGTCGCCATAGACTATTGTGAGCTGACACCGCTCCCAAGACAGCCGTAGGAGCTCTACGTGCTCCAAAAAGTCCAAGGACGATTCCCAGAGTCAGTGACACTCTCTAGATTAATTAAAGTCGCCTTAGACTCGTGGGTACGCTCACAAGACTAGCTACACACCCATAGGACCTTTGTTGGCTCCAAAAAAAAAAAAAAAAATCCTTGGACGCATTCTAGCATCCACAACTCAATAGAGTCGCCATAGGCTCATGGGGGCCTCACAACGCCACTTAGACACCCGTAGGAGCTCTTTCACTCCAAAAAAAAAAAAAAAAAACCGAGATGTCCTTGATTCCCCGACACCTTCTAGACTCAGTCAAAGTCGCTCTAGACTCGTCGTTGCCTCACAACGCTTCTTAAACAACCGTAGAAGCGCTATACATTCAAAAAAAACCCGATGAATAAGTATCCTTCCGTCCACGGCCCACTAGAGTCGTTGTAGACTCGTGTGAGCCCCACAACACCTCTTAGACACCCGTAGGTATTCTATACCACTTAAAATCGTAGGAGGTATCCTAGGGCCCATAACGCTCTCTAGACTAAATTAGCGTCGCCATAGGCCCTTGAGAGGCTCACAAAACTTCCTAGACACTCGTAGGAGCTCTATACACGATAAAAAATCCAAGGATGATTCCCAGAGTCCACAACTCAATTAGAAGTCGCCATAAACTCGTGGAGCCTCACAATGCTTCTATGAAAGCCGAAGGAGCTCTACACACTTCGAGAATCTTAGAAGGATTCCCAGAGTCAAAGACACTCTTTGGACCAAATTAGAGTCGCCTAAGATTCGAGGACGCTCACAAGACTAGCTAGGCACCAATAGGCGCTCTATAGGCTACAAAAAAAAAAAAAAAAAAAAAAAAAAATCCTTGAAGGCATTCTAGAATCCACAACTCAATTAGAATCGCCATTGGCTTCATGGGTGCCTCACAACCCTACTTACACACCCGTAGGAGTTCTATACACTCCAAAAAAAAGTACGACATGTCCTTGACTCCACGACATTTTCTAGACTCAATAAGAGTCGCTGTAGACTCGTTGCAGCCCCACAACTCTTCCTAAACAACCGTAGGAGCCCTATACATCCAAAAAGCCCCGAGGAGGAAGTACCCTTCTTTCCATGGCCTAGCTAGAGTCGCCGTGGACTCGTGTGAACCCCACAACCCCTCTTTGACACCCGTGGGCGTTCTATAGACTCTAAAAATCGTAGGAGGTATCCTAGAGTCCATGAAACTCTCTAGACTAAATTAGAGTCGCCATAGGCCCTTGAGAGGCTCACAAAATTTCCTAGACACTCGTAGGAGCTCTCTATACACGCTAAAAACTCCAAGGACGATTCCCAGAGTCCACAACTCAATTAGAAGTCGCCATAAACTCGTGCGAGCCTCACAATGCTTCCAAGATAGCCGTAGGAGCTGTACACACACCGAAAAAATCCTAGGAGGATTCCCAGAGTCAATGACACTCTCTGGCCTAAACTAGAGTCGCCATAGACTCGTGGGACCCCACAACACCTCTTAGACCCCTGTAAGCATTCTATACACTCTAGAAATTGAAGGAGGTATCCTAGAGCCCATGACGCTCTCTAGACTAAATTACGGTCGCCATAGGCCCTTGAGGGGCTAACAAAACATCCTAGACACTCGTGGGAGCTCTATATTTTAAAAAATCCAAGGACGATTCCCAGTGTCCACAACTCATTTAGAGTCGCCATAAACTCGTGGGAGCCTCACAACGCTTCTTACACACCCCCGTAGGAGCTCTACTCACTCAGAAAAACCGTAGGAGGTACCCCCAGAGTCCACAACATTCTCTAAACTCAATTAGAGTCGCCATAGACTATTGTGAGGCTGACACCGCTTCCAAGACAGCCGTAGGAGCTCTACGTGCTCCAAAAAGTCCAAGGACGATTCCCGGAGTCAATGACACTCTCTAGATTAAATTAAAGTCGCCTTAGACTCGTGGGACGCTCACAAGACTAGCTACACACCCATAGGACCTTTGTAGGCTCCAAAAAAAAAAAAAAAAAAATCCTTGGACGCATTCTAGCATCCACAACTCAATAAGAGTCGCCATAGGCTCATGGGGGCCTCACAACGCCACTTAGACACCCGTAGGAGCTCTTTACACTCCAAAAAAAAAAAAAAAAAACCGAGATGTCCTTGAGTCCCCGACACCTTCTAGACTCATTCAAAGTCGCTCTAGACTCGTCGTTGCCTCACAACGCTTCTTAAACAACCTTAGAAGCGCTATACATTCAAAAACACCCGATGAATAAGTATCCTTCCGTCCACGGCCCAACTAGAGTCGTTGTAGACTCGTGTGAGCCCCACAACACCTCTTAGACACCCGTAGGTATTCTATACACACTTAAAATCGTAGGAGGTATCCTAGGGCCCATAACGCTCTCTAGACTAAATTAGAGTCGCCATAGGCCCTTGAGAGGCTCACAAAACTTCCTAGACACTCGTAGGAGCTCTATACACGATAAAAAATCCAAGGATGATTCCCAGAGTCCACAACTCAATTAGAAGTCGCCATAAACTCGTGGTAGCCTCACAATGCTTCTATGAAAGCCGAAGGAGCTCTACACACTTCGAGAAATCTTAGAAGGATTCCCAGAGTCAAAGACACTCTTTGGACCAAATTAGTGTCGCCTAAGATTCGAGGGACGCTCACAAGACTAGCTAGGCACCAATAGGAGCTCTATAGGCTACAAAAAAAAAAAAAAAAAAAAAAAAAATCCTTGAAGGCATTCTAGAATCCACAACTCAATGAGAATCGCCATTGGCTCATGGGTGCCTCATAACCCTACTTACACACCGTAGGAGTTCTATACACTCCAAAAAAAGTACGACATGTCCTTGACTCCACGACATTTTCTAGACTCAATAAGAGTCGCTGTAGACTCGTTGCAGCCCCACAACTCTTCCTAAACACCGTAGGAGCCCTATACATCCAAAAAGCCCCGAGGAGGAAGTACCCTTCTTTCCATGGCCTAGCTAGAGTCGCCGTGGACTCGTGTGAACCCCACAACTCCTCTTTGACACCCGTGGGCGTTCTATAGACTCTAAAAATCGTAGGAGGTATCCTAGAGTCCATGAAACTCTCTAGACTAAATTAGAGTCGCCATAGGCCCTTGAGAGGCTCACAAAAACTTCCTAGACACTCGTAGGAGCTCTATACACGCTAAAAAACTCCAAGGATGATTCCCAGAGTCCACAACTCAATTAGAAGTCGCCATAAACTCGTGGGAGCCTCACAATGCTTCCAAGATAGCCGTAGGAGCTGTACACACACCGAAAAAATCCTAGGAGGATTCCCAGAGTCAATGACACTCTCCGGCCTAAACTACAGTTGCCACAGACTCGTGGGACCCCACAACACCTCTTAGACCCCTGTAAGCATTCTATACACTCTAGAAATTGAAGGAGGTATCCTAGAGCCCATGACGCTCTCTAGACTAAATTACGGTCGCCATAGGCCCTTGAGGGGCTAACAAAACATCCTAGACACTCGTGGGAGCTCTCTATTTTAAAAAATCCAAGGACGATTCCCGGTGTCCACAACTCAATTAGAGTCGCCATAAACTCGTGGGAGCCTCACAACGCTTCTTACACACCCGCGTAGGAGCTCTACTCACTCAGAAAAACCGTAGGAGGTACCCCCAGAGTCCACAACATTCTCTAAACTCAATTAGAGTCGCCATAGACTATTGTGAGGCTGACACCGCTTCCAAGACAGCCGTAGGAGCTCTACGTGCTCCAAAAAGTCCAAGGACGATTCCCAGAGTCAATGACACTCTCTAGATTAAATTAAAGTCGCCTTAGACTCGTGGGACGCTCACAAGACTAGCTACACACCCATAGGACCTTTGTAGGCTCCAAAAAAAAAAAAAAAAAATCCTTGGACGCATTCTAGCATCCACAACTCAATAAGAGTCGCCATAGGCTCATGGGGGCCCCACAACGCCACTTAGACACCCGTAGGAGCTCTTTACACTCCAAAAAAAAAAAAAAAAACCGAGATGTCCTTGAGTCCCCGACACCTTCTAGACTCAGTCAAAGTCGCTCTAGACTCGTCGTTGCCTCACAACGCTTCTTAAACAACCTTAGAAGCGCTATACATTCAAAAACACCCGATGAATAAGTATCCTTCCGTCCACGGCCCAACTAGAGTCGTTGTAGACTCGTGTGAGCCCCACAACACCTCTTAGACACCCGTAGGTATTCTATACACACTTAAAATCGTAGGAGGTATCCTAGGGCCCATAACGCTCTCTAGACTAAATTAGAGTCGCCATAGGCCCTTGAGAGGCTCACAAAACTTCCTAGACACTCGTAGGAGCTCTATACACGATAAAAAATCCAAGGAGATTCCCAGAGTCCACAACTCAATTAGAAGTCGCCATAAACTCGTGGTAGCCTCACAATGCTTCTATGAAAGCCGAAGGAGCTCTACACACTTCGAGAAATCTTAGAAGGATTCCCAGAGTCAAAGACACTCTTTGGACCAAATTAGTGTCGCCTAAGATTCGAGGGACGCTCACAAGACTAGCTAGGCACCAATAGGCGCTCTATAGGCTACAAAAAAAAAAAAAAAAAAAAAAAAAAAAAAAATCCTTGAAGGCATTCTAGAATCCACAACTCAATTAGAATCGCCATTGGCTCATGGGTGCCTCATAACCCTACTTACACACCCGTAGGAGTTCTATACACTCCAAAAAAAAGTACGACATGTCCTTGACTCCACGACATTTTCTAGACTCAATAAGAGTCGCTGTAGACTCGTTGCAGCCCCACAACTCTTCCTAAACAACCGTAGGAGCCCTATACATCCAAAAAGCCCCGGGGAGGAAGTACCCTTCTTTCCATGGCCCAGCTAGAGTCGCCGTGGACTCGTGTGAACCCCACAACTCCTCTTTGACACCCGTGGGCGTTCTATAGACTCTAAAAATCGTAGGAGGTATCCTAGAGTCCATGAAACTCTCTAGACTAAATTAGAGTCGCCATAGGCCCTTGAGAGGCTCACAAAACTTCCTAGACACTTGTAGGAGCTCTATACACGCTAAAAACTCCAAGGACGATTCCCAGAGTCCACAACTCAATTAGAAGTCGCCATAAACTCGTGGGAGCCTCACAATGCTTCCAAGATAGCCGTAGGAGCTGTACACACACCGAAAAAATCCTAGGAGGATTCCCAGAGTCAATGACACTCTCTGGCCTAAACTAGAGTCGCCATAGACTCGTGGGACCCCACAACACCTCTTAGACCCCTGTAAGCATTCTATACACTCTAGAAATTGAAGGAGGTATCCTAGAGCCCATGACGCTCTCTAGACTAAATTACGGTCGCCATAGGCCCTTGAGGGGCTAACAAACATCCTACACACTCGTGGGAGCTCTATATTTTAAAAAATCCAAGGACGATTCCCAGTGTCCACAACTCAATTAGAGTCGCCATAAACTCGTGGGAGCCTCACAACGCTTCTTACACACCCCCGTAGGAGCTCTACTCACTCAGAAAAACCGTAGGAGGTACCCCCAGAGTCCACAACATTCTCTAAACTCAATTAGAGTCGCCATAGACTATTGTGAGGCTGACACCGCTTCCAAGACAGCCGTAGGAGCTCTACGTGCTCCAAAAAGTCCAAGGACGATTCCCAGAGTCAATGACACTCTCTAGACTAAATTAAAGTCGCCTTAGACTCGTGGGACGCTCACAAGACTAGCTACACACCCATAGGACCTTTGTACGCTCCAAAAAAAAAAAAAAAAAAAATCCTTGGACGCATTCTAGCATCCACAACTCAATAAGAGTCGCCATAGGCTCATGGGGGCCTCACAACGCCACTTAGACACCCGTAGGAGCTCTTTACACTCCAAAAAAAAAAAAAAAAAAAACCGTGATGTCCTTGAGTCCCCAACACCTTCTAGACTCAGTCAAAGTCGCTCTAGACTCGTCGTTGCCTCACAACGCTTCTTAAACAACCGTAGAAGCGCTATACATTCAAAAAAACCCGATGAATAAGTATCCTTCCGTCCACGGCCCAACTAGAGTCGTTGTAGACTCGTGTGAGCCCCACAACACCTCTTAGACACCCGTAGGTATTCTATACACACTTAAAATCGTAGGAGGTATCCTAGGGCCCATAACGCTCTCTAGACTAAATTAGAGTCGCCATAGGCCCTTGAGAGGCTCACAAAACTTCCTAGATACTCGTAGGGGATCTATACACTTTAAAAAATCCAAGGACGATTCTCAGAGTCCAAAACTGAATTAGAGTTGCCATAAACTTGTGGGAGACTCACAGCGCTTCTTGCACACCCGTAGGAGCTCTGTACACTCCAAAAAACCATAGCAGGTACCCCAGATTCCACGGCATTCTCTAAACTAAATTGGAGTTGCCTTGGACTATTGTGAGGCTGACACCGCTTCCAAGATAGCCGTAGGAGCTCTACACACTCCGAAAAATCCTAGAAGGGTTCCCAGAGTCAAAGACACTCTCTGGACCAAATTAGAGTCGCCTAAGACTCGAGGGACGCTCACAAGACTAGCTAGGCACCGATAGGAGCTCTATAGGCTCCCAAAAAAAAAAAAAAAAAATCCTTGAAGGCATTCCAGAATCCACAACTCAATTAGAATCGCCATAGGCTCATGGGAGCCTCACAACCCTACTTAGACACCCATAGGTGTTCTATACATTCCAAAAAACAAATACGAGATGTCCTTGAGTCCACGACACTTTCTAGACTCAATAAGAGTCACTGTAGACTCGTTACAGTTTCCCAACTCTTCGTAAACAACCGTAGGAGCCCTACATATCCAAAATCCCCGAGGAGGAAGTACCCTTCGGTCCGTGGCCGAGCTAGAGTCGCCGTGGACTCGTGTGAACCCCACAACTCCTCTTTGAAACCCGTGGGCGTTCTATACACTCTAAAAATCGTAGGAGGTATCCTAGAGTCCATGAAAATCTCCAGACTAAATTAGAGTCGCCATAGGCCCTTGAGAGGCTCACAAAACTTCCTAGACACTCGTAGGAGCTCTATACACGATAAAAAATCCAAGGATGATTCCCAGAGTCCACAACTCAATTAGAAGTCGCCATAAACTCGTGGTAGCCTCACAATGCTAATATGAAAGCCGAAGGAGCTCTACACACTTCGAGAAATCTTAGAAGGATTCCCAAAGTCAAAGACACTCTTTGGACCAAATTAGAGCCGCCTAACATTTGAGGGACGCTCACAAGACTAGCTAGGCACCAATAGGCGCTCTATAGGCTACAAAAAAAAAAAAAAAAAAAAAAAAATCCTTGAAGGCATTCTAGAATCCACAACTCAATTAGAATCGCCATTGGCTTATGGGTGCCTCACAACCCTATTTACACACCCGTAGGAGTTCTATTCACTCCAAAAAAAAGTACGACATGTCCTTGACTCCACGACATTTTCTAGACTCAATAAGAGTCGCTGTAGACTCGTTGCAGCCCCACAACTCTTCCTAAAAAACCGTAGGAGCCCTATACATCCAAAAAGCCCCGAGGAGGAAGTACCCTTCTGTCCATGGCCCAGCTCGAGTCGCCGTGGACTCGTGTGAACCCCACAACTCCTCTTTGACACCCGTGGGCGTTCTATAGACTCTAAAAATCGTAGGAGGTATCCTAGAGTCACTGAAACTCTCTAGACTAAATTAGAGTCGCCATAGGCCCTTGAGAGGCTCACAAAATTTCCTAGACACTCGTAGGAGCTCTATACACGCTAAAAACTCCAAGGATGATTCCCAGAGTCCACAACTCAATTAGAAGTCGCCATAAAATCGTGGAAGCCTCACAATGCTTCCAAGATAGCCGTAGGAGCTCTACACACACCGAAAAAATCCTAGGAGGATTCCCAGAGTCAATGACACTCTCTGGCCTAAACTAGAGTCGCCATAGACTCGTGGGACCCCACAACACCTCTTAGACCCCTGTAAGCATTCTATACACCCTAGAAATTGAAGGAGGTATCCTAGAGCCCATGACGCTCTCTAGACTAAATTACGGTCGCCATAGGCCCTTGAGGGGCTAACAAAACATCCTACACACTCGTGGGAGCTCTATATTTTAAAAAATCCAAGGACGATTCCCGGTGTCCACAACTCAATTAGAGTTGCCATAAACTCGTGGGAGCCTCACAACGCTTCTTACACACCCGTAGGAGCTCTACTCACTCCGAAAAATCCAAGAAGGGTTCCCAGAGTCAAAGACACTCTCTGGACCAAATTAGAGTCGCCTAAGACTCGAGGGACGCTCACAAGACTAGCTAGGCACCAATAGGAGCTCTATAGGCTCCCAAAAAAAAAAAAAAAAAAATCCTTGAAGGCATTCCAAAATCCACAACTCAATTAGAATCGCCATAGGCTCATGGGAGCCTCACAACCCTACTTAGACAATGTCCTTGAGTCCACGACACTTTCTAGACTCAATAAGAGTCACTGTAGACTCGTTACAGTTTCCCAACTCTTCGTAAACAACCGTAGGAGCCCTACATATCCAAAAAGCCCTGAGGAGGAAGTACCCTTCTGTCCGTGGCCCAGCTAGAGTCGCCGTGGACTCGTGTGAACCCCACAACTCCTCTTTGAAACCCGTGGGCGTTCTATACACTCTAAAAATCGTAGGAGGTATCCTAGAGTCCATGAAACTCTCCAGACTAAATTAGAGTCGCCATAGGCCCTTGAGAGGCTCACAAAACTTCCTAGACACTCGTAGGAGCTCTATACACGATAAAAAATCCAAGGATGATTCCCAGAGTCCACAACTCAATTAGAAGTCGCCATAAACTCGTGGTAGCCTCACAATGCTTCTATGAAAGCCGAAGGAGCTCTACACACTTCGAGAAATCTTAGAAGGATTCCCAGAGTCAAAGACACTCTTTGGACCAAATTAGAGTCGCCTAAGATTCGAGGGACGCTCACAAGACTAGCTAGGCACCAATAGGCGCTCTATAGGCTACAAAAAAAAAAAAATAATAAAAAAAAATAATCCTTGAAGGCATTCTAGAATCCACAACTCAATTAGAATCGCCATTGGCTCATGGGTGCCTCACAACCCTACTTAGACACCCGTAGGAGTTCTATACACTCCAAAAAAAAGTACGACATGTCCTTGACTCCACGACATTTTCTAGACTCAATAAGAGTCGCTGTAGACTCGTTGCAGCCCCACAACTCTTCCTAAACAACCGTAGGAGCCCTATACATCCAAAAAGCCCCGAGGAGGAAGTACCCTTCTTTCCATGGCCAAGCTAGAGTCGCCGTGGACTCGTGTGAACCCGACAACTCCTCTTTGACACCCGTGGGCGTTCTATAGACTCTAAAAATCGTAGGAGGTATCCTAGAGTCCATGAAACTCTCTAGACTAAATTAGGGTCGCCATAGGCCCTTGAGAGGCTCACAAAACTTCCTAGACACTTGTAGGAGCTCTATACACGCTAAAAACTCCAAGGACGATTCCCAGAGTCCACAACTCAATTAGAAGTCGCCATAAACTCGTGGGAGCCTCACAATGCTTCCAAGATAGCCGTAGGAGCTGTACACACACCGAAAAAATCCTAGGAGGATTCCCAGGGTCAATGACACTGTCTGGCCTAAACTAGAGTCGCCATAGACTCGTGGGACCCCACAACACCTCTTAGACCCCTGTAAGCATTCTATACACTCTAGAAATTGAAGGAGGTATCCTAGAGCCCATGACGCTCTCTAGACTAAATTACGGTCGCCATAGGCCCTTGAGGGGCTAACAAAACATCCTACACACTCGTGGGAGCTCTATATTTTAAAAAATCCAAGGACGATTCCCAGTGTCCACAACTCAATTAGAGTCGCCATAAACTCGTGGGAGCCTCACAACGCTTCTTACACACCCCCGTAGAAGCTCTACTCACTCAGAAAAACCGTAGGAGGTACCCCCAGAGTCCACAACATTCTCTAAACTCAATTAGAGTCGCCATAGACTATTGTGAGGCTGACACCGCTTCCAAGACAGCCGTAGGAGCTCTACGTGCTCCAAAAAGTCCAAGGACGATTCCCAGAGTCAATGACACTCTCTAGACTAAATTAAAGTCGCCTTAGACTCGTGGGACGCTCACAAGACTAGCTACACACCCATAGGACCTTTGTACGCTCCAAAAAAAAAAAAAAAAAAAAAAAAATCCTTTGACGCATTCTAGCATCCACAACTCAATAAGAGTCGCCATAGGCTCATGGGGGCCTCACAACGCCACTTAGACACCCGTAGGAGCTCTTTACACTCCAAAAAAAAAAAAAAAAAAAAACCGAGATGTCCTTGAGTCCCCGACACCTTCTAGACTCAGTCAAAGTCGCTCTAGACTCGTCGTTGCCTCACAACGCTTCTTAAACAACCGTAGAAGCGCTATACATTCAAAAAAACCCGATGAATAAGTATCCTTCCGTCCACGGCCCAACTAGAGTCGTTGTAGACTCGTGTGAGCCCCACAACACCTCTTAGACACCCGTAGGTATTCTATACACACTTAAAATCGTAGGAGGTATCCTAGGGCCCATAACGCTCTCTAGACTAAATTAGAGTCGCCATAGGCCCTTGAGAGGCTCACCAAACTTCCTAGATACTCGTAGGGGATCTATACACTTTAAAAAATCCAAGGACGATTCTCAGAGTCCAAAACTCAATTAGAGTTGCCATAAACTTGTGGGAGACTCACAGCGCTTCTTGCACACCCGTAGGAGCTCTGTACACTCCAAAAAACCATAGCAGGTACCCCAGATTCCACGGCATTCTCTAAACTAAATTGGAGTTGCCTTGGACTATTGTGAGGCAGACACCGCTTCCAAGATAGCCGTAGGAGCTCTACACACTCCGAAAAATCCTAGAAGGGTTCCCAGAGTCAAAGACACTCTCTGGACCAAATTAGAGTCGCCTAAGACTCGAGGGACGCTCACAAGACTAGCTAGGCACCGATAGGAGCTCTATAGGCTCCCAAAAAAAAAAAAAAAAAAAAAAAAAATCCTTGAAGGCATTCCAGAATCCACAACTCAATTAGAATCGCCATAGGCTCATGGGAGCCTCACAACCCTACTTAGACACCCATAGGTGTTCTATACATTCCAAAAAACAAATACGAGATGTCCTCGAGTCCACGACACTTTCTAGACTCAATAAGAGTCACTGTAGACTCGTTACAGTTTCCCAACTCTTCGTAAACAACCGTAGGAGCCCTACATATCCAAAATCCCCGAGGAGGAAGTACCCTTCGGTCCGTGGCCCAGCTAGAGTCGCCGTGGACTCGTGTGAACCCCACAACTCCTCTTTGAAACCCGTGGGCGTTCTATACACTCTAAAAATCGTAGGAGGTATCCTAGAGTCCATGAAACTCTCCAGACTAAATTAGAGTCGCCATAGGCCCTTGAGAGGCTCACAAAACTTCCTAGACACTCGTAGGAGCTCTATACACGGTAAAAAATCCAAGGATGATTCCCAGAGTCCACAACTCAATTAGAAGTCGCCATAAACTCGTGGTAGCCTCACAATGCTTCTATGAAAGCCGAAGGAGCTCTACACACTTCGAGAATCTTAGAAGGATTCCCAGAGTCAAAGACACTCTTTGGACCAAATTAGAGTCGCCTAAGATTTGAGGGACGCTCACAAGACTAGCTAGGCACCAACAGGCGCTCTATAGGCTACAAAAAAAAAAAAAAAAAAAAAAAATCCTTGAAGGCATTCTAGAATCCACAACTCAATTAGAATCGCCATTGGCTTATGGGTGCCTCACAACCCTATTTACACACCCGTAGGAGTTCTATACACTCCAAAAAAAAGTATGACATGTCCTTGACTCCACGACATTTTCTAGACTCAATAAGAGTCGCTGTAGACTCGTTGCAGCCCCACAACTCTTCCTAAACAACCGTAGGAGCCCTATACATCCAAAAAGCCCCGAGGAGGAAGTACCCTTCTGTCCATGGCCCAGCTCGAGTCGCCGTGGACTCGTGTGAACCCCACAACTCCTCTTTGACACCCGTGGGCGTTCTATAGACTCTAAAAATCGTACGAGGTATCCTAGAGTCACTGAAACTCTCTAGACTAAATTAGAGTCGCCATAGGCCCTTGAGAGGCTCACAAAATTTCCTAGACACTCGTAGGAGCTCTATACACGCTAAAAACTCCAAGGACGATTCCCAGAGTCCACAACTCAATTAGAAGTCGCCATAAACTCGTGGGAGCCTCACAATGCTTCCAAGATAGCCGTAGGAGCTCTACACACACCGAAAAAATCCTAGGAGGATTCCCAGAGTCAATGACACTCTCTGGCCTAAACTAGAGTCGCCATAGACTCGTGGGACCCCACAACACCTCTTAGACCCCTGTAAGCATTCTATACACTCTAGAAATTGAAGGAGGTATCCTAGAGCCCATGATGCTCTCTAGACTAAATTACGGTCGCCATAGGCCCTTGAGGGGCTAACAAAACATCCTACACACTCGTGGGAGCTCTATATTTTAAAAAATCCAAGGACGATTCCCAGTGTCCACAACTCAATTAGAGTCGCCATAAACTCGTGGGAGCCTCACAACGCTTCTTACACACCCGTAGGAGCTCTACTCACTCAGAAAAACCGTAGGAGGTACCCCCAGAGTCCACAACATTCTCTAAACTCAATTAGAGTCGCCATAGACTATTGTGAGGCTGACACACCGCTTCCAGGACAGCCGTAGGAGCTCTACGTGCTCCAAAAAGTCCAAGGACGATTCCCAGAGTCAATGACACTCTCTAGACTAAATTAAAGTCGCCTTAGACTCGTGGGACGCTCACAAGACTAGCTACACACCCATAGGACCTTTGTACGCTCCAAAAAAAAAAAAAAAAATCCTTGGACGCATTCTAGCATCCACAACTCAATAAGAGTCGCCATAGGCTCATGGGGGCCTCACAACGCCACTTAGACACCCGTAGGAGCTCTTTACACTCCAAAAAAAAAAAAAAAAAACCGAGATGTCCTTGAGTCCCCGACACCTTCTAGACTCAGTCAAAGTCGCTCTACACTCGTCGTTGCCTCACAACGCTTCTTAAACAACCGTAGAAGCGCTATACATTCAAAAAATCCCGATGAATAAGTATCCTTCCGTCCACGGCCCAACTAGAGTCGTTGTAGACTCGTCTGAGCCCCACAACACCTCTTAGACACCCGTAGGTATTCTATACACACTTAAAATCGTAGGATACCTCCTAGGGCCCATAACGCTCTCTAGACTAAATTAGAGTCGCCATAGGCCCTTGAGAGGCTCACAAAACTTCCTAGATACTCGTAGGGGATCTATACACTTTAAAAAATCCAAGGACGATTCTCAGAGTCCAAAACTCAATTAGAGTTGCCATAAACTTGTGGGAGCCTCACATCGCTTCTTGCACACCCGTAGGAGCTCTGTACACTCCAAAAATCCATAGCAGGTACCCCAGATTCCACGGCATTCTCTAAACTAAATTGGAGTTGCTTTGGACTATTGTGAGGCTGACACCGCTTCCAAGACAGCCGTAGGAGGTCTACACACTCCGAAAAATCCAAGAAGGGTTCCCAGAGTCAAAGACACTCTCTGGACCAAATTAGAGTCGCCTAAGACTCGAGGGACGCTCACAAGACTAGCTAGGCACCAATAGGAGCTCTATAGGCTCCCAAAAAAAAAAAAAAAAAAATCCTTGAAGGCATTCCAGAATCCACAACTCAATTAGAATCGCCATAGGCTCATGGGAGCCTCACAACCCTACTTACACACCCGTAGGAGTTCTATACACTCCAAAAAAAAGTACGACATGTCCTTGACTCCACGACATTTTCTAGACTCAATAAGAGTCGCTGTAGACTCGTTGCAGCCCCACAACTCTTCCTATACAACCGTAGGAGCCCTATACATCCAAAAAGCCCCGAGGAGGAAGTACCCTTCTTTCCATGGCCCAGCTAGAGTCGCCGTGGACTCGTGTGAACCCGACAACTCCTCTTTGACACCCGTGGGCGTTCTAGAGACTCTAAAAATCGTAGGAGGTATCCTAGAGTCCATGAAACTCTCTAGACTAAATTAGGGTCGCCATAGGCCCTTGAGAGGCTCACAAAACTTCCTAGACACTTGTAGGAGCTCTATACACGCTAAAAACTCCAAGGACGATTCCCAGAGTCCACAACTCAATTAGAAGTCGCCATAAACTCGTGGGAGCCTCACAATGCTTCCAAGATAGCCGTAGGAGCTGTACACACACCGAAAAAATCCTAGGAGGATTCCCAGAGTCAATGACACTGTCTGGCCTAAACTAGAGTCGCCATAGACTCGTGGGACCCCACAACACCTCTTAGACCCCTGTAAGCATTCTATACACTCTAGAAATTGAAGGAGGTATCCTAGAGCCCATGACGCTCTCTAGACTAAATTACGGTCGCCATAGGCCCTTGAGGGGCTAACAAAACATACTACACACTCGTGGGAGCTCTATATTTTAAAAAATCCAAGGACGATTCCCAGTGTCCAAAACTCAATTAGAGTCGCCATAAACTCGTGGGAGCCTCACAACGCTTCTTACACACCCCCGTAGGAGCTCTACTCACTCAGAAAAACCGTAGGAGGTACCCCCAGAGTCCACAACATTCTCTAAACTCAATTAGAGTCGCCATAGACTATTGTGAGGCTGACACCGCTTCCAAGACAGCCGTAGGAGCTCTACGTGCTCCAAAAAGTCCAAGGACGATTCCCAGAGTCAATGACACTCTCTAGACTAAATTAAAGTCGCCTTAGACTCGTGGGACGCTCACAAGACTAGCTACACACCCATAGGACCTTTGTACGCTCCAAAAAAAAAAAAAAAAAAAAAAAAAATCCTTTGACGCATTCTAGCATCCACAACTCAATAAGAGTCGCCATAGGCTCATGGGGGCCTCACAACGCCACTTAGACACCCGTAGGAGCTCTTTACACTCCAAAAAAAAAAAAAAAAAACTGAGATGTCCTTGAGTCCCCGACACCTTCTAGACTCAGTCAAAGTCGCTCTAGACTCGTCGTTGCCTCACAACGCTACTTAAACAACCGTAGAAGCGCTATACATTCAAAAAAACCCGATGAATAAGTATCCTTCCGTCCACGGCCCAACTAGAGTCGTTGTAGACTCGTGTGAGCCCCACAACACCTCTTAGACACCCGTAGGTATTCTATACACACTTAAAATCGTAGGAGGTATCCTAGGGCCCATAACGCTCTCTAGACTAAATTAGAGTCGCCATAGGCCCTTGAGAGGCTCACCAAACTTCCTAGATACTCGTAGGGGATCTATACACTTTAAAAAATCCAAGGACGATTCTCAGAGTCCAAAACTCAATTAGAGTTGCCATAAACTTGTGGGAGACTCACAGCGCTTCTTGCACACCCGTAGGAGCTCTGTACACTCCAAAAAACCATAGCAGGTACCCCAGATTCCACGGCATTCTCTAAACTAAATTGGAGTTGCCTTGGACTATTGTGAGGCTGACACCGCTTCCAAGATAGCCGTAGGAGCTCTACACACTCCGAAAAATCCTAGAAGGGTTCCCAGAGTCAAAGACACTCTCTGGACCAAATTAGAGTCGCCTAAGACTCGAGGGACGCTCACAAGACTAGCTAGGCACCGATAGGAGCTCTATAGGCTCCCAAAAAAAAAAAAAAAAAAAAAAAAAATCCTTGAAGGCATTCCAGAATCCACAACTCAATTAGAATCGCCATAGGCTCATGGGAGCCTCACAACCCTACTTAGACACCCATAGGTGTTCTATACATTCCAAAAACAATACGAGATGTCCTCGAGTCCACGACACTTTCTAGACTCCATAAGAGTCACTGTAGACTCGTTACAGTTTCCCAACTCTTCGTAAACAACCGTAGGAGCCCTACATATCCAAAATCCCCGAGGAGGAAGTACCCTTCGGTCCGTGGCCCAGCTAGAGTCGCCGTGGACTCGTGTGAACCCCACAACTCCTCTTTGAAACCCGTGGGCGTTCTATACACTCTAAAAATCGTAGGAGGTATCCTAGAGTCCATGAAACTCTCCAGACTAAATTAGAGTCGCCATAGGCCCTTGAGAGGCTCACAAAACTTCCTAGACACTCGTAGGAGCTCTATACACGGTAAAAAATCCAAGGATGATTCCCAGAGTCCACAACTCAATTAGAAGTCGCCATAAACTCGTGGTAGCCTCACAATGCTTCTATGAAAGCCGAAGGAGCTCTACACACTTCGAGAAATCTTAGAAGGATTCCCAGAGTCAAAGACACTCTTTGGACCAAATTAGAGTCGCCTAAGATTTGAGGGACGCTCACAAGACTAGCTAGGCACCAATAGGCGCTCTATAGGCTACAAAAAAAAAAAAAAAAATCCTTGAAGGCATTCTAGAATCCACAACTCAATTAGAATCGCCATTGGCTTATGGGTGCCTCACAACCCTATTTACACACCCGTAGGAGTTCTATACACTCCAAAAAAAAGTACGACATGTCCTTGACTCCACGACATTTTCTAGACTCAATAAGAGTCGCTGTAGACTCGTTGCAGCCCCACAACTCTTCCTAAACAACCGTAGGAGCCCTATACATCCAAAAAGCCCCGAGGAGGAAGTACCCTTCTGTCCATGGCCCAGCTCGAGTCGCCGTGGACTCGTGTGAACCCCACAACTCCTCTTTGACACCCGTGGGCGTTCTATAGACTCTAAAAATCGTACGAGGTATCCTAGAGTCACTGAAACTCTCTAGACTAAATTAGAGTCGCCATAGGCCCTTGAGAGGCTCACAAAATTTCCTAGACACTCGTAGGAGCTCTATACACGCTAAAAACTCCAAGGACGATTCCCAGAGTCCACAACTCAATTAGAAGTCGCCATAAACTCGTGGGAGCCTCACAATGCTTCCAAGATAGCCGTAGGAGCTCTACACACACCGAAAAAAATCCTAGGAGGATTCCCAGAGTCAATGACACTCTCTGGCCTAAACTAGAGTCGCCATAGACTCGTGGGACCCCACAACACCTCTTAGACCCCTGTAAGCATTCTATACACTCTAGAAATTGAAGGAGGTATCCTAGAGCCCATGACGCTCTCTAGACTAAATTACGGTCGCCATAGGCCCTTGAGGGGCTAACAAAACATCCTACACACTCGTGGGAGCTCTATATTTTAAAAAATCCAAGGACGATTCCAAGTGTCCACAACTCAATTAGAGTCGCCATAAACTCGTGGGAGCCTCACAACGCTTCTTACACACCCGTAGGAGCTCTACTCACTCAGAAAAACCGTAGGAGGTACCCCCAGAGTCCACAACATTCTCTAAACTCAATTAGAGTCGCCATAGACTATTGTGAGGCTGACACACCGCTTCCAGGACAGCCGTAGGAGCTCTACGTGCTCCAAAAAGTCCAAGGACGATTCCCAGAGTCAATGACACTCTCTAGACTAAATTAAAGTCGCCTTAGACTCGTGGGACGCTCACAAGACTAGCTACACACCCATAGGACCTTTGTAGGCTCCAAAAAAAAAAAAAAAAAAATCCTTGGACGCATTCTAGCATCCACAACTCAATAAGAGTCGCCATAGGCTCATGGGGGCCTCACAACGCCACTTAGACACCCGTAGGAGCTCTTTACACTCCAAAAAAAAAAAAAAAAAAACCGAGATGTCCTTGAGTCCCCGACACCTTCTAGACTCAGTCAAAGTCGCTCTACACTCGTCGTTGCCTCACAACGCTTCTTAAACAACCGTAGAAGCGCTATACATTCAAAAAAAACCGATGAATAAGTATCCTTCCGTCCACGGCCCAACTAGAGTCGTTGTAGACTCGTGTGAGCCCCACAACACCTCTTAGACACCCGTAGGTATTCTATACACACTTAAAATCGTAGGATACCTCCTAGGGCCCATAACGCTCTCTAGACTAAATTAGAGTCGCCATAGGCCCTTGAGAGGCTCACAAAACTTCCTAGATACTCGTAGGGGATCTATACACTTTAAAAAATCCAAGGACGATTCTCAGAGTCCAAAACTCAATTAGAGTTGCCATAAACTTGTGGGAGCCTCACAGCGCTTCTTGCACACCCGTAGGAGCTCTGTACACTCCAAAAATCCATAGCAGGTACCCCAGATTCCACGGCATTCTCTAAACTAAATTGGAGTTGCTTTGGACTATTGTGAGGCTGACACCGCTTCCAAGACAGCCGTAGGAGGTCTACACACTCCGAAAAATCCAAGAAGGGTTCCCAGAGTCAAAGACACTCTCTGGACCAAATTAGAGTCGCCTAAGACTCGAGGGACGCTCACAAGACTAGCTAGGCACCAATAGGAGCTCTATAGGCTCCCAAAAAAAAAAAAAAAAAAAAATCCTTGAAGGCATTCCAGAATCCACAACTCAATTAGAATCGCCATAGGCTCATGGGAGCCTCACAACCCTACTTACACACCCGTAGGAGTTCTATACACTCCAAAAAAAAGTACGACATGTCCTTGACTCCACGACATTTTCTAGACTCAATAAGAGTCGCTGTAGACTCGTTGCAGCCCCACAACTCTTCCTATACAACCGTAGGAGCCCTATACATCCAAAAAGCCCCGAGGAGGAAGTACCCTTCTTTCCATGGCCCAGCTAGAGTCGCCGTGGACTCGTGTGAACCCCACAACTCCTCTTTGACACCCGTGGGCGTTCTATACACTCTAAAAATCGTAGGAGGTATCCTAGAGTCCATGAAACTCTCCAGACTAAATTAGTGTCGCCATAGGCCCTTGAGAGGCTCACAAAACTTCCTAGACACCCGTAGGAGCTCTTTACACTCCAAAAAAAAAAAAAAAAAACCGAGATGTCCTTGAGTCCCCGACACTCTCTAGACTAAATTAAGGTCGCCTTAGACTCGTGGGACGCTCACAAGACTAGCTACACACCCATAGGACCTTTGTAGGCTCCAAAAAAAAAAAAAAAACAAATCCTTGGACGCATTCTAGCATCCACAACTCAATAAGAGTCGCCATGGGCTCACGGGGGCCTCACAACGCCACTTAGACACCCGTAGGAGCCCTTTACACTCCAAAAAAAAAAAAAAAAAACCGAGATGTCCTTGAGTCCCCGACACCTTCTGGACTCAGTCAAAGTCGCTCTAGACTCGTCGTTGCCTCACAACGCTTCTTAAACAACCGTAGAAGCGCTATACATTCAAAAAATCCCGATGAATAAGTATCCTTCCGTCTACGGCCCAACTAGAGTCGTTGTAGACTCGTGTGAGCCCCACAACACCTCTAAGACACCCGTAGGTATTCTATACACACTTAAAATCGTAGGAGGTATCCTAGGGCCCATAACGCTCTCTAGACTAAATTAGAGTCGCCATAGGCCCTTGAGAGGCTCACAAAACTTCCTAGATACTCGTAGGGGATCTATACACTTTAAAAAATCCAAGGACGATTCTCAGAGTCCAAAACTCAATTAGAGTTGCCATAAACTGGTGGGAGCCTCACAGCGCTTCTTGCACACCCGTAGGAGCTCTGTACACTCCAAAAAACCATAGCAGGTACCCCAGATTCCACGGCATTCTCTAAACTAAATTGGAGTTGCCTTGGACTATTGTGAGGCAGACACCGCTTCCAAGACAGCCGTAGGAGCTCTACACACTCCGAAAAATCCTAGAAGGGTTCCCAGAGTCAAAGACACTCTCTGGACCAAATTAGAGTCGCCTAAGACTCGAGGGACGCTCACAAGACTAGCTAGGCACCGATAGGAGCTCTATAGGCTCCCAAAAAAAAAAAAAAAAAAAATCCTTGAAGGCATTCCAGAATCCACAACTCAATTAGAATCGCCATAGGCTCATGGGAGCCTCACAACCTTACTTAGACACCCATAGGTGTTCTATACATTCCAAAAAACAAATACGAGATGTCCTTGAGTCCACGACACTTTCTAGACTCAATAAGAGTCACTGTAGACTCGTTACAGTTTCCCAACTCTTCGTAAACAACCGTAGGAGCCCTACATATCCAAAAATCCCCGAGGAGGACGTACCCTTCTGTCCGTGGCCCAGCTAGAGTCGCCGTGGACTCGTGTGAACCCCACAACTCCTCTTTGAAACCCGTGGGCGTTCTATACACTCTAAAAATCGTAGGAGGTATCCTAGAGTCCATGAAACTCTCCAGACTAAATTAGAGTCGCCATAGGCCCTTGAGAGGCTCACAAAACTTCCTAGACACTCGTAGGAGCTCTATACACGATAAAAAATCCAAGGATGATTCCCAGAGTCCACAACTCAATTAGAAGTCGCCATAAACTCGTGGTAGCCTCACAATGCTTCTATGAAAGCCGAAGGAGCTCTACACACTTCGAGAAATCTTAGAAGGATTCCCAGAGTCAAAGACACTCTTTGGACCAAATTAGAGTCGCCTAAGATTCGAGGGACGCTCACAAGACTAGCTAGGCACCAATAGGCGCTCTATAGGCTACAAAAAAAAAAAAAAAAAAAAAAAAAAATCCCTGAAGGCATTCTAGAATCCACAACTCAATTAGAATCGCCATTGGCTTATGGGTACCTCACAACCTTATTTACACACCCGTAGGAGTTCTATACACTCCAAAAAAAAGTACGACATGTCCTTGACTCCACGACATTTTCTAGACTCAATAAGAGTTGCTGTAGACTCGTTGCAGCCCCACAACTCTTCCTAAACAACTGTAGGAGCCCTATACATCCAAAAAGCCCCGAGGAGGAAGTACCCTTCTGTCCATGGCCCAGCTAGAGTCGCCGTGGACTCGTGTGAACCCCACAACTCCTCTTTGAAACCCGTGGGCGTTCTATACACTCTAAAAATCGTAGGGGGTATCCTAGAGTCCATGAAACTCTCCAGACTAAATTAGAGTCGCCATAGGCCCTTGAGAGGCTCACAAAACTTCCTAGACACTCATAGGAGCTCTATACACGATAAAAAATCCAAGGATGATTCCCAGAGTCCACAACTCAATTAGAAGTCGCCATAAACTCGTGGTAGCCTCACAATGCTTCTATGAAAGCCGAAGGAGCTCTACACACTTCGAGAAATCTTAGAAGGATTCCCAGAGTCAAAGACACTCTTTGGACCAAAATAGAGTCGCCTAATATTCGAGGGACGCTCACAAGACTAGCTAGGCACAAATAGGCGCTCTATAGGCTAAAAAAAAAAAAAAAAAAAAAGAAAAAAAAAAAAATCCTTGAAGGCATTCTAGAATCCACAACTCAATTAGAATCGCCATTGGCTCATGGGTGCCTCACAACCCTACTTACACACCCGTTGGAGTTCTATACACTCCAAAAAAAAGTACGACATGTCCTTGACTCCACGACATTTTCTAGACTCGAATAAGAGTCGCTGTAGACTCGTTGCAACCCCACAACTCTTCCTAAACAACCGTAGGAGCCCTATACATCCAAAAAGCCCCGAGGAGGAAGTACCCTTCTGTCCATGGCCCAGCTAGAGTCGCCGTGGACTCGTGTGAACCCCACAACTCCTCTTTGACACCCGTGGGCGTTCTATAGACTCTAAAAATCGTAGGAGGTATCCTAGAGTCCATGAAACTCTCTAGACTAAATTAGAGTCGCCATAGGCCCTTGAGAGGCTCACAAAACTTCCTAGACACTCGTAGGAGCTCTATACACGCTAAAAACTCCAAGGACGATTCCCAGAGTCCACAACTCAATTAGAAGTCGCCATAAACTCGTGGGAGCCTCACAATGCTTCCAAGATAGCCGTAGGAGCTGTACACACACCGAAAAAATCCTAGGAGGATTCCCAGAGTCAATGACACTCTCTGGCCTAAACTAGAGTCGCCATAGACTCGTGGGACCCCACAACACCTCTTAGACCCCTGTAAGCATTCTATACACTCTAGAAATTGAAGGAGGTATCCTAGAGCCCATGACGCTCTATAGACTAAATTACGGTCGCCATAGGCCCTTGAGGGGCTAACAAAACATCCTAGACACTCGTGGGAGCTCTATATTTTAAAAAATCCAAGGACGATTCCCAGTGTCCACAACTCAATTAGAGTCGCCATAAACTCGTGGGAGCCTCACAACGCTTCTTACACACCCGTAGGAGCTCTACTCACTCAGAAAAACCGTAGGAGGTACCCCCAGAGTCCACAACATTCTCTAAACTCAATTAGAGTCGCCATAGACTATTGTGAGGCTGACACCGCTTCCAAGACAGCCGTAGGAGCTCTACGTGCTCCAAAAAGTCCAAGGACGATTCCCAGAGTCAATGACACTCTCTAGACTAAATTAAGGTCGCCTTAGACTCGTGGGACGCTCACAAGACTAGCTACACACCCATAGGACCTTTGTAGGCTCCAAAAAAAAAAAAAAAACAAATCCTTGGACGCATTCTAGCATCCACAACTCAATAAGAGTCGCCATAGGCTCACGGGGGCCTCACAACGCCACTTAGACACCCGTAGGAGCTCTTTACACTCCAAAAAAAAAAAAAAAAAAACCGAGATGTCCTTGAGTCCCCGACACCTTCTAGACTCAGTCAAAGTCGCTCTAGACTCGTCGTTGCCTCACAACGCTTCTTAAACAACCGTAGAAGCGCTATACATTCAAAAAATCCCGATGAATAAGTATCCTTCCGTCTACGGCCCAACTAGAGTCGTTGTAGACTCGTGTGAGCCCCACAACACCTCTAAGACACCCGTAGGTATTCTATACACACTTAAAATCGTAGGAGGTATCCTAGGGCCCATAACGCTCTCTAGACTAAATTAGAGTCGCCATAGGCCCTTGAGAGGCTCACAAAACTTCCTAGATACTCGTAGGGGATCTATACACTTTAAAAAATCCAAGGACGATTCTCAGAGTCCAAAACTCAATTAGAGTTGCCATAAACTGGTGGGAGCCTCACAGCGCTTCTTGCACACCCGTAGGAGCTCTGTACACTCCAAAAAACCATAGCAGGTACCCCAGATTCCACGGCATTCTCTAAACTAAATTGGAGTTGCCTTGGACTATTGTGAGGCTGACACCGCTTCCAAGACAGCCGTAGGAGCTCTACACACTCCGAAAAATCCTAGAAGGGTTCCCAGAGTCAAAGACACTCTCTGGACCAAATTAGAGTCGCCTAAGACTCGAGGGACGCTCACAAGACTAGCTAGGCACCGATAGGAGCTCTATAGGCTCCCAAAAAAAAAAAAAAAAAAAATCCTTGAAGGCATTCCAGAATCCACAACTCAATTAGAATCGCCATAGGCTCATGGGAGCCTCACAACCCTACTTAGACACCCATAGGTGTTCTATACATTCCAAAAAACAAATACGAGATGTCCTTGAGTCCACGACACTTTCTAGACTCAATAAGAGTCACTGTAGACTCGTTACAGTTTCCCAACTCTTCGTAAACAACCGTAGGAGCCCTACATATCCAAAAAGCCCCGAGGAGGAAGTACCCTTCTGTCCGTGGCCCAGCTAGAGTCGCCGTGGACTCGTGTGAACCCCACAACTCCTCTTTGAAACCCGTGGGCGTTCTATACACTCTAAAAATCGTAGGAGGTATCCTAGAGTCCATGAAACTCTCCAGACTAAATTAGAGTCGCCATAGGCCCTTGAGAGGCTCACAAAACTTCCTAGACACTCGTAGGAGCTCTATACACGATAAAAAATCCAAGGATGATTCCCAGAGTCCACAACTCAATTAGAAGTCGCCATAAACTCGTGGTAGCCTCACAATGCTTCTATGAAAGCCGAAGGAGCTCTACACACTTCGAGAAATCTTAGAAGGATTCCCAGAGTCAAAGACACTCTTTGGACCAAAATAGAGTCGCCTAATATTCGAGGGACGCTCACAAGACTAGCTAGGCACCAATAGGCGCTCTATAGGCTACAAAAAAAAAAAAAAAAAAAAAAAAAAAAATCCTTGAAGGCATTCTAGAATCCACAACTCAATTAGAATCGCCATTGGCTCATGGGTGCCTCACAACCCTACTTACACACCCGTTGGAGTTCTATACACTCCAAAAAAAAGTACGACATGTCCTTGACTCCACGACATTTTCTAGACTCAATAAGAGTCGCTGTAGACTCGTTGCAGCCCCACAACTCTTCCTAAACAACCGTAGGAGCCCTATACATCCAAAAAGCCCCGAGGAGGAAGTACCCTTCTGTCCATGGCCCAGCTAGAGTCGCCGTGGACTCGTGTGAACCCCACAACTCCTCTTTGACACCCGTGGGCGTTCTATAGACTCTAAAAATCGTAGGAGGTATCCTAGAGTCCATGAAACTCTCTAGACTAAATTAGAGTCGCCATAGGCCCTTGAGAGGCTCACAAAACTTCCTAGACACTCGTAGGAGCTCTATACACGCTAAAAACTCCAAGGACGATTCCCAGAGTCCACAACTCAATTAGAAGTCGCCATAAACTCGTGGGAGCCTCACAATGCTTCCAAGATAGCCGTAGGAGCTGTACACACACCGAAAAAATCCTAGGAGGATTCCCAGAGTCAATGACACTCTCTGGCCTAAACTAGAGTCGCCATAGACTCGTGGGACCCCACAACACCTCTTAGACCCCTGTAAGCATTCTATACACTCTAGAAATTGAAGGAGGTATCCTAGAGCCCATGACGCTCTCTAGACTAAATTACGGTCGCCATAGGCCCTTGAGGGGCTAACAAAACATCCTAGACACTCGTGGGAGCTCTATATTTTAAAAAATCCAAGGACGATTCCCAGTGTCCACAACTCAATTAGAGTCGCCATAAACTCGTGGGAGCCTCACAACGCTTCTTACACACCCGTAGGAGCTCTACTCACTCAGAAAAACCGTAGGAGGTACCCCCAGAGTCCACAACATTCTCTAAACTCAATTAGAGTCGCCATAGACTATTGTGAGGCTGACACCGCTTCCAAGACAGCCGTAGGAGCTCTACGTGCTCCAAAAAGTCCAAGGACGATTCCCAGAGTCAATGACACTCTCTAGACTAAATTAAGGTCGCCTTAGACTCGTGGGACGCTCACAAGACTAGCTACACACCCATAGGACCTTTGTAGGCTCCAAAAAAAAAAAAAAACAAATCCTTGGACGCATTCTAGCATCCACAACTCAATAAGAGTCGCCATAGGCTCATGGGGGCCTCACAACGCCACTTAGACACCCGTAGGAGCTCTTTACACTCCAAAAAAAAAAAAAAAAAACCGAGATGTCCTTGAGTCCCCGACACCTTCTAGACTCAGTCAAAGTCGCTCTAGACTCGTCGTTGCCTCACAACGCTTCTTAAACAACCGTAGAAGCGCTATACATTCAAAAAATCCCGATGAATAAGTATCCTTCCGTCCACGGCCCAACTAGAGTCGTTGTAGACTCGTGTGAGCCCCACAACACCTCTTAGACACCCGTAGGTATTCTATACACACTTAAAATCGTAGGAGGTATCCTAGGGCCCATAACGCTCTCTAGACTAAATTAGAGTCGCCATAGGCCCTTGAGAGGCTCACAAAACTTCCTAGATACTCGTAGGGGATCTATACACTTTAAAAAATCCAAGGACGATTCTCAGAGTCCAAAACTCAATTAGAGTTGCCAATAAACTTGTGGGAGCCTCACAGCGCTTCTTGCACACCCGTAGGAGCTCTGTACACTCCAAAAAACCATAGCAGGTACCCCAGATTCCACGGCATTCTCTAAACTAAATTGGAGTTGCCTTGGACTATTGTGAGGCTGACACCGCTTCCAAGACAGCCGTAGGAGCTCTACACACTCCGAAAAATCCTAGAAGGGTTCCCAGAGTCAAAGACACTCTCTGGACCAAATTAGAGTCGCCTAAGACTCGAGGGACGCTCACAAGACTAGCTAGGCACCAATAGGAGCTCTATAGGCTCCCAAAAAAAAAAAAAAAAATCCTTGAAGGCATTCCAGAATCCACAACTCAATTAGAATCGCCATAGGCTCATGGGAGCCTCACAACCCTACTTACACCCATAGGGTTCTATACATTCCAAAAAAAAATACGACATGTCCTTGAGTCCACGACACTTTCTAGACTCAATAAGAGTCCTGTAGACTCGTTCAGCCCCAACTCTTCGTAACAACCGTAGGAGCCCTATATCCAAAAAGCCCGAGGAGGAAGTACCCTTCTTCCGTGGCCCAGCTAGAGTCGCCGTGGACTCGTGTGAACCCCACAACTCCTCTTTGACCCGTGGGCGTTCTATACACTCTAAAAATCGTAGGAGGTATCCTAGAGTCCTGAAACTCTTAGACTAAATTAGAGTCGCCTAGGCCCTTGAGAGGCTCACAAAACTTCCTAGACACTCGTAGGAGCTCTATACACGCTAAAACTCCAAGGACGATTCCCAGAGTCCACAACTCAATTAGAAGTCGCCATAACGTGGGAGCCTCACAATGCTTCCAAGATAGCCGTAGGAGCTCTACACACCGAAAAAATCCTAGGAGGATTCCCAGAGTCAATGACACTCTCTGGCCTAAACTAGAGTCGCCATAGACTCGTGGGACCCACAACACCTCTTAGACCCCTGTAAGCATTCTATACACTCTAGAAATTGAAGGAGGTATCCTAGAGCCCATGAGCTCTATAGACTAAATTACGGTCGCCATAGGCCCTTGAGGGGCTAACAAAACATCCTAGACACTCGTGGGAGCTCTATTTTAAAAATCCAAGGACGATTCCCAGTGTCCACAACTCAATTAGAGTCGCCATAAACTCGTGGAGCCTCACAACGCTTCTTACACACGTAGGCTCTACTACTTAGAAAACCGTAGGAGGTACCCCCAGAGTCCACAACATTCTCTAAACTCATTAGAGTCGCCATAGACTATTGTGAGGCTGACACGCTTCCAAGACAGCCGTAGGAGCTATACGTGCTCCAAAAAGTCCAAGGACGATTCCCAGGTCAATGACACTCTCTAGACTAAATTAAGGTCGCCTTAGACTCGTGGGACGCTCACAACTAGCTACACACCATGGACCTTTGTAGGCTCCAAAAAAAAAAAAAACAAATCCTTGGACGCATTCTAGCATCCACAACTCAATAAGAGTCGCCATAGGCTCACGGGGCCTCACAACGCCACTTAGACACCGTAGGAGCTCTTTACACTCCAAAAAAAAACCGAGATGTCCT
>JBBPBK010000348.1:0-134311 GCA_039720395.1 Liquidambar formosana
GCTCATCAACGACTACAACAAAGTCATTCTCCAAACTTGACTGACCCTGCATGGGTTGTCCTTCAATATCAAGTATCTCAATTTCAGCTCGAGGATGCTCTGGTTCTAGGCTTTCATGTTGTTGGGCGATGCAAATGATAATGAGAGGAGGAATGGCACGTAGGGTGTGGCAAAGCCAGCAGAGAAGTTGCTTAAATAGGTTCAAAAGCAAGCCATGCCAAGGAGTGATACATAGGACTAAGGGGTAGGCAACCCAAAAGAGTGGTGGTGGAAAAATGAATGAGGCTAGCAATAAAATGGCCACACCACAAGAGAAATCTCCGACGTGTAACCGGATTGGCTCGGTTGAAACACAGAGTGGGAGCTTGATGGATGTGAAGAGAAAGAATAGTATGGTCATGGCAAGAATAAGCAACAAGAGGATAGTCAAAATGGTATGATGATCAGTCTCCAATGCACCATTTTGATTCCAAGGTGTGCTTTCAGGATTTCGGAAAAAGAGGAGGATGAGGAATATCAGTGGGGGGATGCCATATCTCAGGTCTATGAAGCAGTACATCTCTGTACTTAAAGCGCAGATATTCACCGAAATGAAAGGGATCGGAGGAGCAGATGTGCATTTTGCCTCTTTATCTATTTTGGTATAAATACAGACTTACGAAGGGCCACCCACGGCCGACACGAGATCTCGGACTCTCGGTGGTCCATCATATTGCCTCGGCAGAAGTTTCTTCTTACAAGTCGGTTTGTTGACTTGTTTTCCTCATATACAAGCTTGGCTAATCGGCTATCTATCTTGTTACAAGTCAGCAAACCGACTTGTATGAAGACAACTTTTAGTAAAGGCAATATGATCGGCGATGTTCTTTTCCATGGTGGGCCCCTCGGTTTCGGACTTTCTCGTTGAAATTCCTAAAGCATGAATCCATGGGCGTTGAGTAGAATTGATTTAGAATCCGATCGAATTTATCTGCCTTAATTATTTTAAGGGAGTGGTTACTGTCACCTCTTAGTTTTATTTGCATCTTTCATTTATTTTAATTTTTTTTTAAAGTTTTACAAAAATTATAAAAGGTTTTATGAAAACTATCTGTACCATTTATTAGAAAACATTATTTTGAATAATTGTAAAAAATATTTTCAAAATCAATCGTTTAAATAAACATTTTGACTAAAAATGAAATATAGAGAGCGTTCTTTTCATCATTCATCTTAACCTTCTAAACCAATCTCATGCATATATAATGGTAAAAAAAGATGGTGTGACCATCTCCCTCCATAGCCGTGGGCTTGTGTTATTGTAGCAGAGCTCGCAAAGCTCATTAATAGAGGTCCCTGTCGTTGTGTAGAAGCGCGATAATCAGAAAAACATTAATGTTAAAAAAGTGATTAAACAAAACAAAAAAGTGTATAGATCAAAGCATAGAAAATAAAACAAAAACACAGAAAGAATTAAGACAAAAGGTTTACATAATTCGGCAAGATGCCTACGTCTACTGGCGACATGATTAATCCACTATGTATTCGAGAGATTACAAAAGCAAAACACTCACAAAATCCCTTGATTCCCTTCACGTACACCCAATGACGGTTTCCAAGTTGGCTCTCCTTGCATAAGGAAGAAACACTAAAAACATACCCTTAATTATATACGTCGATTATATCATGAAATTCCGGTTAAATAACCCTAGAATACCTAGAAGGGGGGTTGAATAGGTATTACACAAAAACTTTACCCAATTTTAATTATGAAACTCACAAGACCAAGTATCACTCTTAATCCAATAGCATAGCATGTATGAAAGCATATAAAAAGATGCACACAGGATTTTTACGTGGAAAACCCTAGATAGGAAAAACCACGAGACCTAGTCCAGTTGAAGCAAATCCACTATGAATTAAATGAGTACAAGACACACTTACAGACCAAAAGGACTTAAGCAAAAGTCTTCACTCCCACGACCGCATACGATCGATCTCCGTCTTCACGGCTTTGGTCGCAACCAACCTCTTCACAGTGATTCCTTCCTCCACGAACTCGCAAGCTCGATCACCGTCGCAACGGACTCACAAACACTCAAGGATGTGAAAAATATTGTGTGGTTTGAAGGTCTCTAGAGCATGAAAAGAAAAACTAGGTTGAAAAGCTCTAGAGAAGATTTGAGAGGATGGGCTTTTGAAAACCTAATTGGGAGAGACTTGCTTACCTCTCTCTATCAGAACAAAACCTATTTAAAGAGTCTAAGAGACCCCAAAAGACTGGGATTCGAAATAAGGTCAAATAGGTAATTTAATTAAAACTTAAAAACTGGATTTTACGAGCAAGGATCGATCCTCCAGGAACCTAGGATCGATCCTAGAAAACAGAAGTAAAAAACACTTTTTAGAGCACTGAGGATCGATCCTCCAGGAACCTAGGATCGATCCTAGAAAACAGAGGCAAAAAATCTTTTGTAGAGCACCTAGGATCGATCCTCCAATGCCTAGGATCGATCCTAGAAAACAGAACTTAAACCAGGTTTTCAGGACACCCTAGGATCGATCCTCCAATGCCTAGGATCGATCCTAACCTCTAAAACTTCCAAAAATGTTTTGAAATCATTTTCAAAAACTTTTTCACTTTGTTCAAAACTCATAACAAGAATTAAAATGAATTGAAACGATTCAAAAACCGGCTTCTAAAGACACTTACCTGACCTAACAATGAGTGTGAGTCGCATTGCCTTGAAGTCTGCACTCGAGTCAATTGTAGAAGCTTTTTGAACTCTTGAAGCAACACATGACACTAAACAAACACCATTTTTGCCACGGAATATGCCAATCTAAGAAAATGGACTTTACAATCTCCCCCTTTGGCAATTCCGTGACAAAACCCACCTAATCTCGTCATGAGATATAAAACCTATTCCCAAACCACAAAACTAAATAGGCCCTATACTCACAATGAAATTTACAACTCAATAAATCGAACAAACATCCCATCACACTCATCTGTAATGCGCAAAGCTTAACCTGTGATCTGCACACAATACCAACAACTACCCAGCATAGCATCACATATGAAAAAGCAATACATAAACATATCTGAACATAACACAGCATGCATAGTTAAACAAGAATATCACAGCATGCAGCACAGAACAAGATATATCATGCAATGCAAATCATCTCCCCCTTTTTGTCAGGAATGGACAAAGGAACAAAACAACCAAAAAAAAAATTGACCCCGCAAAATGCCACACCACAATGGCCAACCAGAATACAACCCAACACCAACGAGGTAAGGAAAGACCACTAAGAACTACCACCATCCCGAGGCGGCAAAGGAGGCAACGGGCCACCCGAGCAACCAGAACATCCTCAATCCGACCAAGCCGATCCAGAATCTCAGTAAGTAAGCCGAGGATGCGAGCCGACTGATCAAGAGGCGGTGGAGAAGGATTCACTAGAACAGACGGAGCAGGAACAGGAGGCACAGTAGAAGTCGAGGTAGAAGACACCCGAGCGTGCTTACCCTGACGCTGTCCCCGGCTCTGTTTCAAAGTAATAGCAGAAATCTCACCCTGGGGAGCGCGAGACTGAATATCAACAGGGACACCCTTAGACAGCAGAAAATTAGAAATCAAAAGCCCAAAAGGAAGTCCAATCGACACATTAGTGACAGTCGTCGCCTGGAACACAAGCTTAACAATCAAAGATGGCAAGTCCACGGTCCCACCAGTACCCAGAGCATACAGGAAACGGGCACGCTCAACCGTGACATCAGACTGATGGGTGGTCAGAAAAATAGTATTGCACACAACCTTGTGCAGCACCTGATAATTCTCAATCATCAAACTAGCCCGCAGTGCACCGTGGACCTCCACAGCATGACCACATAAGGTATTATAAACAAGAGAAATGGCAGGAGTCTGAGTAATCTTGTCATTCGGGAGATCAGGAGCAGGAACCCGGCGTAAGCCCAGAAAAGTGGCAACAGACTGAGCAGAAAAGGTCACATCCACACCCAAAACACGAGACTGAAGCACCCAAGTGTCGGTATTCTAGTGAAACATGTTGGCATAAAAGAGCTGAACCAAGCGAAAATAAACACGGCCCCGCAAATTCAAGATGGGACGCCAATGTCGGCGCTGAAAAATCATATTGACGAAGCCATTTCCAATCCCATCAAGATTAACAACCCGCTCACCCAAAACTGGACGCTTAGAGTACATAGAGAGAAAGGATTGCTTGTGATCAGCAGAACGCCACCAGGACTCAACAACGGACATGTCCATAACCATGTCAGCAAGAACATCAGTCCCGGGACCGACAGGAGGTGGAGCACCGTAATCAGGCTCATCAAGAGAAGCACCAGCATCATCAGAAGAGGGCTCAGCCTCCTCCTCACTATACTCACTAGAACTCGTAGAGGAGTCAGAAGGAGTGGGAGAGCGAGTGGAACGTTTCCTCGACCCAGACCTAGAGGCAATAGCCTTCCCTTTGCCTTTGTCAGAAGCAGGGGGCTGTCCACGACCACGACTTGTACCAGACGAAGCAGCAATGACAATGCCCTTAGCGCGGCCACGGCCACGGTCAACTCCACCAGCCATCAAAAGACAGGCAAGAACAAGGCCAAGTTCAACCAACATGGTGGACAGGAAACCAAAGCTCACCAAACACTTCGGCGGAGTCCAAAGACAACTATGCGAGGCACAAAGCAGACCAAGGCACAGCCAAGCCACCGAAAAACCCCACTGATAGCCACCAACCAATGCTCTCAGAAAACAAAAAAAAACAAGCCCAATCCAAGTACCAAAAACCAGCACCACCAGAAAGGCATAGGAAAACAAAAAAAATCAAGGGTCAAGGCAATACAGGGAAAGGGGGGACCCAAAACACAGCCAATACCACTGGCAAGCAGCAGGAAAACAGACCCAAAATAAAATAAAAAAACCAGAAAGGAAAGAAAATAATAATCATATGGCGAGGGCCTGAGCAATACAGGGAAGGGGGGAGGTCCTAAGCAAACAGATATGCACCAACAAACCAAAAAAAAAAAAAAACAAACACAGCATCGCACACACCTGTCCCCAACACCGAATCCCCCAACACAGCAATGATGGCTCACACAAGAAAACCAAAACACATACCCAAATCAGAGAAACAAAGCACATGGTCACGCACACGAGTGAAACAGAGTACGAGAGAGAGACAACCATCAAAAATAGAACAGGAGAGAGAGAGTGAACATACCAAAAAGCGAAGAGAAGACCGCACCCACACACACAGCAGGAAGAGGAGAGCACCGAAAATGGAGAATCGACGGGCGAGACAGCACACCGACGACGAGACGAACCAGAGACGCAAAGCAGAGGAAGCACTGGCACAGCACCGGCGATGGAGAGAAAGAGCACCGATAGACGGAGGAAGACACCAACGGGAGGCGCTGGAGAAGGAGAAATCAGCCACGGAAGTCACCGGAAAACTTCTAGGGCTCCAAAAGGGGCGACGGGGAAAAAGAACAGGGAAAATGAATAGAAAAAAAAATGGGTGGCAAACCAAAAAAAACTGGGTAAACAAATTACCCAAGCCCGAAAACAAAGAAACGGATACCCAAAAGAAATGGGTGGAACCCAAACCAGAAAACATAAAACAAAAAAAATCAACAACCCAATGGGTTTCCAACCCGACAGAGGAAATGGACCAAATAACCAAAAAAAAATGGATACCCGAGGAAAGGTTGGGTAGCGGGCCCAACGAAGGAAACTGGGTATAAAACCCAAACCCGGAGAAAAGAAAAGAAAAAAAAAATCTGGAAAATTACCCAGATCAAAACAAAACAAAAAATAAATAAAAGGAGGGAAAAAAAAAAAAAAAAAAACAGACTTCCCTTGAAAACAATAACACCAAAAAAAATCTCCCCCTAAACCACACAACCCCAAACTGCCCTTAAACAACAACTAAAAAATGGAATAAAATTACCAAATTCACAAAAAAAAACTTCAAATATTCCAAAAAAAAAACTCTTGAAGTAGAACAAACAAAAGAATAGGAAGTCTCAATGCAAGCCAAGAAGAAAGATATCAAACATATAAAATAAGCACTAACAGGTGAGACGCGAAATTTAAAAAAAATGGAGGTCAACGACCAATAACCAATTTATCAACAAAGGCTTGCAACTTACGCATAATTAGCGGAAATTAACAAGAAAAATGGCATGCCACGTGTAAGAATGCACTATCAATGTGACGAGGTTGATGAACCAAAACCACGCATGAAAATCTATGATTTGCAATCCCAAGTAATTAAGAATAAGAGTCAAACCATGTTAAATACGAAAAGATTGCTTTTCACCCTTTTGTTTTTTTTTTTGTTTTGTTTTTTTTTTTTTTTAATGCGCTGTGGGAATTGTGGTGAAGGGATCAAGAGATCGCACCTTTCCCAAATTTCTTTTAGAATGTCTTTTGACATTAACGCTCAACATCAAAATATCTTTCTTTTTAACATGATGGCTTTCACACTTTCACGCAGCCAGCCCTCTTCATGAATTACCTCACGTTAGCTTCGGACAACGCAAAGGTAGCTCTTTTCATGAGATATAGGGATATGCATAACATACGGGTCATTCAAATTCACTAATCCCGAGGAATTAGAAACCAGAGATTACCACGCCATGAGTTTAGATGAGCAACCCCAAAAACAGAGAATAGTGGTGCAGTGTAAAGTGCAGGCATGTAACGCATTGTAATGTTCCACTAAGCACACGTAAGAGAACAGCACTAAATATCAAACAAGTTATCGTGGGAACCTCAGTAATATAATAGGCAATAAGGACCCGTCTCACAAGATAGTGCAAATCATATATGACTAACACCCATCAGAACGAGAAATGCACGAACTCACATAAAAATCTTTTTATATTTTTCTTAAACAAAAAGAAAATAAAAAATAAAAAAATAAAAAAGATAATAAAAAAAAACGAAAGCCATAAATCCTAAACTATCCCATAAACCAAGAATAAGATGAAACATGAGAGGACAAAGGAATATGGTGAAACATACACACAGACTCAGTCAACCGAAAAGACACCAATAGATTTCCGAAGGGATTCAAACCTAAGAAAATCTAGAAGTTTAGTGAAAAGATCCGCTAGTTGACTCTCAGTAGGAACAAACTCTAATGAAATCACTTTTTCTTCAACCAGGTCGCGAATAAAGTGATGACGAATATCAATGTGCTTAGTCCTAGAGTGCTGAATAGGATTCTTGGAGATATTAATAGCACTAGTATTATCACAATGAACAATCATAGTACCCTGCTCAATCCCATAATCCAGTAACATCTGTTTCATCCACATGAGTTGAGTACAACAACTCCCAGCGGCTATGTACTCAACTTCAGCAGTAGATAAAGATATACAATTCTGTTTCTTGCTAAGCCAAGATACTAAACAATTACCCACATAAAAACAGCCACCAGTAGTACTCTTTCTATCATCGACATTTCTGGCCCAGTCGGCATCGGAATATCCAGCAACTTCGGAATTCGTATCAAACGAATACCAAAGACCAAAATCAAGTGTACCACTCACATATCGGATGATACGCTTCACTGCTTCCACATGAGACTTCTTTGGAGCAGCCTGATAGCGAGCACAAGCACCCACACTAAATGAAATATCAGGACGACTAGCAGTCAAGTATAACAAGCTACCAATCATACTTCTATACATAGTGTGATCTACATCCTCACCAGAAGCATCCTTACTAAGCTTCAAAGTTGTACTCATAGGAGTACGAGCATGCTTAGCATTCTCTAAACCAAACTTCTTAACCAAATCCTTAGCATACTTGCTTTGAGATATAAAGATCCCATCACTCAGTTGCTTAACTTGAAGACCTAAGAAGTAATTCAGCTCACCTACCATACTCATTTCAAACTCTCTTTTCATCTCATCAACAAATTTATGAACAAGTGGGTCAGACGTGGAACCAAACACTATATCATCCACATAGATCTGTGCAATGACAATCACATTCCCGACCTTCCTAATAAATAAGGTCCTATCAACTCCCCCTCGTGAAAAGCCTCTAGCAAGCAGATAAGTAGTTAAACGCTCATACCAAGCACGAGGGGCTTGTTTCAAACCATATAGGGCCTTTTTCAATCTAAGCACATGGTTGGGGTGATGGGGATCTTCAAATCCCTTAGGTTGTTCCACATAAACTTCCTCTTGAAGAATGCCATTCAGGAAAGTACTCTTCACATCCATCTGATATAGGGTGAACCTAAGATAGCAAGCTATGGCAAGAAGAAGTCGAATGGACTCAAGCCTAGCTACAGGAGCAAAAGTCTCATCAAAGTCAATGCCCTCAACCTGAGTGTAACCCTGAGCAACTAACCTAGCCTTATTTCTAACAATAGTGCCACTTTCATCAGATTTATTCTTAAATATCCACTTGGTACCAATGATATTAACATTTTTAGGCCTAGGCACAAGATACCACACATCATTTCTAACAAATTGACTGAGCTCTTCATGCATGGCAGCAATCCAATACTCATCCTTTAAAGCTTCAATCACATTTTTCGGCTCTATGGTGGAAATGTAGCACAAATGACTGACCTCGTTCCTCACTTGTCTACGGGTCTTCATCCTATCAGACACTTCACCTATAACAAGACTAGGTGGATGATTAAGCTTGACCCTAGCCGATGGTTCTAGAATAGATGATGGTTCTTGGGAGTTCGGAACTATCTCACTGACAGAATTAGATTCATCCTTTTCCAATGTGGAAGAAGGAGAATCTTCCGACTCTACACTTAGCTCATCTTCATCCTCTTCTATAGACTCAACATTCACAGGATCAGCAGAAGCATCATCAATAACAACATTGACAGACTCCATGACAGTAGACGTCCTAAGATTATAAACCCTATACGCCTTACTGTTATTAGAGTAGCCTAGGAAGATACCCTCATCACTCCTAGAATCAAATTTTCCTAAACTCTCTCTATCACGGAGGATGTAACACTTACTCCCAAACACATGGAAGTACTTAAGGTTAGGCTTCTTACCTTTCCAAAGCTCATAGCAGGTCTGTCTAGTCCTAGGTCTCAGATAGACCCTATTTATTGTATGGCAAGCTGTATTGACAGCTTCTCCCCAAAATCTCTTAGGCAAATTCTTGCCATGGAGCATAACACGAGCCATCTCCTGAATAACCCTATTTTTTCTTTCTACAACTCCGTTCATCTGAGGGGTTTTAGGAGGTGAAAACTTATGCATAATGCCACGCTCATCACAATAGGCCTCAAACTCGGAATAATCGAACTCACGACCATGATCACTTCTTATCCGAGTTATGAGATACCCTTTCTCATTTTGAACACGTTGGCATATAGTCTTGAAGCATCCAAATGCTTCAGTCTTATCTCTCAACAAAGCAATCCAAGTATATCTAGAAAAATCATCTACCATCACAAGGATATGCTTCCTGCCACCTATGGTCTCTGTCCTAGAAGGACCCATGAGATCTATATGAATTAGCTCAAGACACCTAGTGGTAACAATCTCATTTATCTTCCTATGGGAACACCTAATCTGTTTCCCTAGCTGACAAGGGCCACAAACACTATTAGGAGACTTACCTAGTTTGGGCACACCTCTAACACACTCTCTTCTAATAAGACGAGTAAGATCTTTATAGTTCAAGTGTCCCAACCTACGATGCCACAACTCAGTTTCATCAACTCTAGCACTGTTGCAAACTATGTTAGATGTAGGAGAAATACCATAACAGTTATCACTAGTCCGCACACCTTCCATGACACATACACCCTTATCATTAAGAATAGAGCATTTGTTGCGAGTGAATTGAACGGAATGGTGTTCATCACACATTTGACTGATGCTGAGAAGATTGGCCTTAAGTCCCTTTACAAACAACACATTGTCAAGCTTAGGAAAACCTGGAGCAGTGATTGTACCCTTACCTACAACTTGAGACTTCTTCCCATCTCCAAATGTCACAGTACCTCCATCACAGTCCTCATAAAAAGCAAACAAGGACTTGTCTCCAGTCATGTGCTTAGAACATCCACTGTCTAAGTACCATATGGTAGAACTATGAGCTCTAAGAACAGTGTGGACAACAAGACACCTAAGGTCATTCTTGACAATCCACTCGGTCTTGACCTTCGTGGAAGGGCTGACTCTATTGACTCTAGAGTGGTTTCTTCTAGACACACTAGAGGAGGTATTAAAACCTTTATGAGCCATCTGTCTCAGATCAGAAACCTCTAAACATAGCCTCCTGAGACACTCTCCAACACTATCCATACTCAAGACAGGGTTTCTAGAAGTTCTAGACATTCTATCCTTCAGTTGGAAGCAATTAGGACGGATATGACCAACCTCACCACAATGATGACAAACAGGAGGAGTTCTAGGTGAATGTCTGTTCCAAGCATAAGAGATGTCAAATTCATTAGGTCTATTCACTTGCCTATGATAATGCTCTTCTACCCTCCTAGGTTGACTTTTCTTAAGGATCGGACATTTAAGCCTAATGTGACCCTTATTCCCACAATGAACACAAGTAGGAACTTTCTTAGGAGGAACAATAGGTGGAGGAGCTGTAGACTTAACAAAATGAGACTCTTGAGCCTTAACAAACTGGGTTTTAGAAGAACTAGGAGTGGCCTTTTCATTCACAAACCCCAAACCTCGTCTGTCACTCGAGCTCTGTCCTACACCTAATAGCTTATCTAGGGTCTCCTTTCCTTTAGACAATTTTTCTAGATCAGCTACTTTAGAGTTTAAGTCTTTTTCAAGACTCGAGACTCTCAGCTCAAGACATTTCCTAGACTCAGTCAACTCAAACTTCTCCTTTTCCAACCGGACAATCTCTTTAGAGAGATGTCCTTTCTGGGTCTTCAATTGACTGACACTAGCAGTAGTTTCAGTCAACTCCAGCTTCAAGCATTCAATCTCTTTCTCATAAGTTTTAGCTTTAATGTAGAGAGATTGTCTTGACTTCTTAGTTTTGAGACATTCTTCAAATAGCTTATCATAAGCAACTTGAAGATCTTCTTCTTCTTCATCAGACACACACATGTCCTCAGAACTCTCAGTAACCACTTCAACCTTATCTAGCTCTTCCTGACTCAGGATCTTACTAGCACACTCAGAAGACTCTCCAGACTCTAGGTGAATAGAAGTAAAAGCCATGAAGTTTGACTCATCTTCTTCACCATGTGAGCTTTCCTCAGAACCGGATTCATGCTCACTATCACTCAGGGTAGCATTATATCCTTTATCTTTTCCTTGACTAGTGTTGTTGGAGTTCTTCTTCCTGGTATTGGCACACTCAGGAGCAATATGACCAAAACCATGACATTCATAGCACTGAGCCCCTTGAGGCTTCCTATTGCTTGATCTCTCCCCCTGAACACTAGCCTGTGATTGGGACCTATCACTATCCCTTCTATTTCTACCTGAATTAGACCCATTGCCTTTGGACGACCCTGAACTATTACTTCTGTTAGAGTTGGAACCTCTACTCTTATTGAAACTAGAACCACCATTTCTGCTAGAACTAGAACGAACATAATTCCTTGAGTTAGAGGAACTATTTCCAGAGGGTCTAAACAATTTCCTAAACTTCTTCACGAAGAAGGCAATATCCTCATCACAAACTTCAGAAGTAGAGTCAGATCCAGAATCAGGTTTACTAGACTCTTCAGTAATGGTTTTCAAAGCTATTCCTTTATTTTTAGACTCTTTCTTACAAAATTTCATTTCATAGTTTTGAATTTCCCCAACTAAATCTTCCTTTTTCATGGTGTCAAGATCTTTGTTGTCTTCAATGGAAGTAATCTTAGGCAAGAACCTGAGAGGTAAAGACCTAAGAATTTTCCTATTAATGGTAGCATCAGACAACTCATCACCTAAGGAAAATCTAGAGTTAACAATATCACTCAGCCTAGCATTAAAATCATCAAATACTTCATCTTCTTTCATAGTTTCCTTTTCATACATAGAAGTAAGCATTTGAATTTTTGTATTTTTCACAGATATGGTTCCTTCATGAGTTTTCTCTAGGATATTCCAAGCTTCTTTTGCATATTCACAATGAGCTACCCTACGAAATTCATCGCGGGATATTCCACTGAAAATAGCGTTAATTCCTTTGGAATTCCATTTGAGTTCTTCATAATCCTCTTTAGTCCATTGAACCCTAGGCTTGTCAACAGATACACCTTCCACAACCACCTTGGGTGGAGTGTATCCATCAATCACAGCAAGCCACACTCTCTCATCAATTGATTTGAGATAGGCTCGCATGAGGGCTTTCCAGTACCCATAGTCCTTACCATTAAAGAATGGTATAGAAGGTTTCACAGGGTCCATATTACCGGAGAATAGACACAAGGATCAACACTCAGGCTGTTAAACCTTAAGAGTGAACCTATCTCTGATACCAATTGAAATTCCGGTTAAATAACCCTAGAATACCTAGAAGGGGGGTTGAATAGGTATTACACAAAAACTTTACCCAATTTTAATTATGAAACTCACAAGACCAAGTATCACTCTTAATCCAATAGCATAGCAAGTATGAAAGCATATAAAAAGATGCACACAGGATTTTTACGTGGAAAACCCTAGATGGGAAAAACCACGGGACCTAGTCCAGTTGAAGCAAATCCACTATGAATTAAATGAGTACAAGACACACTTACAGACCAAAAGGACTTAAGCAAAAGTCTTCACTCCCACGACCGCATACGATCGATCTCCGTCTTCACGGCTTTGGTCGCAACCAACTTCTTCACAGTGATTCCTTCCTCCACGAACTCGCAAGCTCGATCACCGTCGCAACGGACTCACAAACACTCAAGGATGTGAAAAATATTGTGTGGTTTGAAGGTCTCTAGAGCATGAAAAGAAAAACTAGGTTGAAAAGCTCTAGAGAAGATTTGAGAGGATGGGCTTTTGAAAACCTAATTGGGAGAGACTTGCTTACCTCTCTCTATCAGAACAAAACCTATTTAAAGAGTCTAAGAGACCCCAAAAGACTGGGATTCGAAATAAGGTCAAATAGGTAATTTAATTAAAACTTAAAAACTGGATTTTACGAGCAAGGATCGATCCTCCAGGAACCTAGGATCGATCCTAGAAAACAGAAGTGAAAAACACTTTTTAGAGCACTGAGGATCGATCCTCCAGGAACCTAGGATCGATCCTAGAAAACAGAGGCAAAAAATCTTTTGTAGAGCACCTAGGATCGATCCTCCAATGCCTAGGATCGATCCTAACCTCTAAAACTTCCAAAAATGTTTTGAAATCATTTTCAAAAACTTTTTCACTTTGTTCAAAACTCATAACAAGAATTAAAATGAATTGAAACGATTCAAAAACCGGCTTCTAAAGACACTTACCTGACCTAACAATGAGTGTGAGTCACATTGCCTTGAAGTCTGCACTCGAGTCAATTGTAGAAGCTTTTTGAACTCTTGAAGCAACACATGACACTAAACAAACACCATTTTTGCCACGGAATATGCCAATCTAAGAAAATGGACTTTACATATCATAAGTGAGCAAGTCAGATCAAAACAACCCGGATAACAAAATGGGTCAAAAGGGTAATTCAAGTCAATACCCAATACTTGCACTGAGGATTATGCCTAGTACATTAGTGGATTACAGGATACATTGGGCCAATGCACAGGATACAACCTTCAATACATGATGCTCATATAACTTATATCAACACGTGCTGACCTGAACAAAACTATATATATATAGATAGGATGATGATCAGGTAAGCACGTGCTGATATAACTTATGTTAACACCCTCATTAGGAGTTGTACCTTGTGCATTAATGGGATATGAGGTACATTGGACCAATGCAAATGGTACAACCCCCAAAGCATGGTGTTGATATAACTTATATCAACACGTGCTGATGTGAACATAACCATATATATATATACTACTCTTTTCTTTTTGGTAATTATTTTCTAAATCTAGAGAAGAATGTACTATTTCGTAGACTTGTGATATGGCATCCCTCCACTCATATGCCTCATTCTTTTCTCATTCCAAAAGTTTGAATGGAAATTTATGATTAATTTTGAATTGAAATTTTATATTATTCAGTATAATTATTTTTATATTAAATTTTTTCTTGCATTTTTATCTTATCCTAAGAGACTTAAACTCTGATGACTTCCCAATATTTATCTTATCTTTTCTTTTTTCCCCTTTTATCAAGCACAAAAGTTTGTTTTCTTGAAAGATTTTCAGAGGGGCTTTAAGGATCTTGAAAAATGGAGGACGAGTATTGTGAAATTGGCTTTGGGTGTACCTATATATTGAGTGTATCTAAAATCATATACTCTAACCCCTCTCCATGAGAGTTTCAAGTGGAGAAGGGAAAATGATTCAATTGCTGTGAGGTTTTCCTGTAAGCATTTGGGTATTGAAATTTGGCCATTCATTTAGGAATGCACTAGCATATATCTGTTTAAGTAACCACTCCAAACTTGGGAATTTAATAAGGAAGGATGAACATATTTGGAACCAGTCTTGAAGTTTTGGACTCATAAACTGCAATTATTTTATTTTTCCTAGTTGGCAATCTTTTTTGTCAGAATTGGTCAATGAGTTCCCATATGTACAAGGAAGAGAGGGTTATACGAAAACAAGTGTTGTGAAAATTGCATTTCTCTAAGGTGGAGAGAGGTTACCACAATCGTTTATGCCTTATTGATTTGAATTGATGGTCTCTTTATCAAAGATAACTCAACGCTTGCCCCATTCTATCAACTACAATTATATGCCACAAGAACTAAACCAATCCAACTCCAACCCAACTGTCGCTGGCGGTGAGCTTAGGTTGCCAGTCGTTTCAAATCTGGCCTCACGGGTGCAAGCGGCTGTGAGGGAGAGGAGCATTATGGCAGTGGCGACGGTTCGACTGGCTGTGAGGGAGATAAGCTTCACGGCAGCAACGGTCGCCGGCGGTGAGGTGAGCAGCTTCAAGGGGAGCTTCACGGCAGCGGCGGTGAAGAGAGATGCGATGATGGGATGGGAGGGATCAGCGGCGGCGTGCGGTGAAGAGCTTCACGGCATCACGACCTGCACTCCGTTTGATGAAGAAAGATGCTAATGCAATGATGAAGGAAGAGAGAGAGAGAGAGAGAGAGAGAGAGAGAGAGAGAGAGAGAGCTTCACATCTGGAGAGCGAAGAGAGAGGGAGGAGAGAGATGACACATCTGGTGTATGCATTCGAGGAGAGAGAGAGGAGAGAGATGACGTGATGGGATGGGAGGGTGCAGAGGTGTCAGATTTGTAGGGGAATGCATATGAGCCGTTGATTGCCAGCAGAATTGAATAGAGGGCTGTGATTGCTTACGCTGATATACGATCCTATCAGCTGAAGCTTATACAGTTCCATTCCTATCAGCTTCAGCTGATAGGATCGTATATCAGCATAAGCAATCACAGCCCTCTATTCAATTCTGCTGGCAATCAACGGCTCATATGCATTCCCCTACAAATCTGACACCTCTGCACCCTCCCATCCCATCACGTCATCTCTCTCCTCTCTCTCTCCTCGAATGCATACACCAGATGTGTCATCTCTCTCCTCCCTCTCTCTTTGCTCTCCAGATGTGAAGCTCTCTGTCTCTCTGTCTCTCTCTTCCTTCATCATCGCATTAGCATCTTTCTTCATCAAACGGAGCGCAGGTCGTGATGCCGTAAAGCTCTTCACCGTGCACCGCCACTGATCCCTCCCATCCCATCATCGCATCTCTCTTCACCGCCGCTGCCGTGAAGCTCCCCTTGAAGCTGCTCACCTCACCGCCAGCGACCGTTGCTGCCGTGAAGCTTATCTCCCTCACAGCCAGTCGAACCATCGCCGCTGCCATAAAGCTCCTCTCCCTCACAGCCGCTTGCACCCGTGAGGCCAGATTTGAAACGACTGGCAACCTAAGCTCACCGCCAGCGACAGTTGGGTTGGAGTTGGATTGGTTTAGTTCTTGTGGCATATAATTGTAGTTGACAGAATGGGGCAAGCGTTGAGTTAACTTTGATAAAGAGACCATCAATTCAAATCAATAAGGCATAAGCCATTGTGGTAACCTCTCTCCACCTCAGAGAAATGCAATTTTCACAACAATTGTTTTCGTGTAACCCTCTCTTCCTTGTACATATGGGAACTCATTGACCAATTCTGACCAAAAAGATTGCCAACTAGGAAAAATAAAATAATTGCAGTTTATGAGTCCAAAACTTCAAGACTGGTTCCAAATATGTTCATCCTTCCTTATTAAATTCCCAAGTTTTGAGTGGTTACTCAAACAGATATATGCTAGTGCATTCCTAAATGAATGGCCAAATTTCAATACCCAAATGCTTACAGGAAAACCTCACAGCAATTGAATCATTTTCCCTTCTCCACTTGAAACTCTCATGGAGAGGGGTTAGAGTATATGATTTTAGATACACTCAATATATAGGTACACCCAAAGCCAATTTCACAATACTCGTCCTCCATTTTCAAGATCCTTAAAGCCCCTCTGAAAATCTTTCAAGAAAACAAGCTTTTGTGCTCAAAATAGCTACCCCTAGTCCCCCGTCCCCCCACCCACCCAAAAAAAAAAAAAAAAAAAAAAGGGAAGAGAAAAACATGCATCAGCACCTACATTTTATGCTTAGAAAAGAGAAAAAGGAGAAAGAAGAAGGAGGGCTTAGTTTTCCTCGCGAGTAGGGGGTTCAATCATTCTCACAGTACGAGGAAGCATAAACTCAGCAAATATTGGATAATGGGAAGATGGATAGAACCCATCGATGTTATCATTCACCACTTCACACGAAGCGGGAACTAGAGATCTGCCTCTGAAAAGAACCCAATCTACATGTAGATCCTGAGTTTGGCAATCCCAACAGAAGCAAAGTGCTCTGAAAATCAATCTGGTCACAGCCTGAGTACGGTTCCGTTTGATGAAGAGAGATGCGTATGCGATGATGGAGAGAGAGAGAGAGCGCCTCACATCTGGAGAGCAAGGAGAGAGGGAGGAGAGAGACGACACATCTGCTCTATGCATTCGAGGAGAGAGAGAGAGAAGAGAGATGACGTGATGGGATGGGAAGGAGCAGAGGTGTCAGATTTGTAAGGGAATGCATATGAGCCGTTGATAGCCAGCAAAATTGAATAGAGGGCTGTGATTGCTCACGTTGATATACGATCCTATCAGCTGAAGCTGATAGGAACGGAACTGTATAGATATATATATATATATATGCTTTCGCATGTCTTCATTTTGGTAAATATTCATGCTCTTCTACATCCAGAGAAGGATGTACTGCTTCATAGACTTGAGATATGGCTTTCCCCCATTGGTATGCCTCAGCCTCTTCTTCTTCCGAAATTCCAAAAGCACGCCTTGGAATCAAGGTTATGCACTGGAGACTAATCAACATACCACTTTGACGATGTCCCTACTGCTTCTTGCCACTGCCATATTATTCTTCCTCTTCACATCCTTCAAGCTCCCTCTCAGTGTTTCAACCCGGCCAATCCGCTTGCGGGCCAGAGATTTCTCCAGTGCTGTGGCCATTTTATTGCTAGCCTCATTCATTTTCCCACCACTACTCTTCTAGGTTGCCTAATGCCTATCCCTGAATCATATGTATCTCTACTTGGCATGGCTTGCTTTTCAACCAATTGAAGCACTTGTTCTGCTGGCTTTGCCACATCCTACAAGCCATTCCTACTCTCATTATCCTTTGCATCACCCACCAGAATGAAAACCGAGGAGCAGAACATCCTCCAGTTGAAATTGATGTACTGGAAGTTGAAGGGCAAACGGTCATGCAAGATGGGTCGAGTTTGGAAGTTGACTTTGTTGTAGCCATTAATGATGAGCAGCTTCAGAAGAGACGTCCCTACATTTTATTTTATGCACAGTACAACAAACCTTTGTTTGGTTTACTGTTTACAGTATTTCTTTTCTCCTCAATTTCTCAATCCATTTCGAGGCAACCCATGGAGAGATCTAGTGTTTCTACTTTCTAGTGTTTTGAACCACAAGGGTGTTCTGTTTTAGTGAAGAATATATTTTGTTCTAGCTGGGCCCAACTTGGTGAACCAATTTGGTGGGCTGTCTGAGGATTTTATTGGACATGGACTAGTTATGTTGGACCAGGCTTCTATAAATCTCAAGGGGAAACAGAAGAAAAGCAGATAGGATCGGAAGGGCAACATGGGCATCGTGAACCATAAGCGCACATGGCAGCAATCGGATTTAGAACCACTTCAAGCTCATGCTCGTCGTTGGATTATGTCTTGTGATGCTAACAATAATTTTCCTTTATTTTGCAAGCTAACTGATAAAGTGTGTGTCCCAATAGATACTCCGCAAGCTACATTTCCTATGTCCCTTGTATGTTGATTGTCTAGGGGTTTGTGCTAGTTCTTTTGAAGTCCAAGAAGCCCTTTAGCTAGCTGTTTTGGCTAGTAGTGGTTTTCTTGTTTCTTGGTGATTCAGGATTTTCTTTCTCCATCTTTTTATGTAATCTAGTTTTATTGAATGAAGTTCTTTTATTTTTACCTAAAAGGAATTCATCTATCTACAAAATTACTAGTATTCTATTATATTAAAAGTGTGTAAGACAAATTCAGAATCAAATTGCTTTTTGAAATCAAGGTAATCAAAACCAAGTGGCCCAAGGTTCACTTTCTCTCTCTCTTTCCCCCTTAATTTTTTATTTTTCGTATTCTTATTGATAAGGATGGATCAAATCATCAATGTCAATCGTATGCATTGAGGATTAATTTGATTTATGTGAGTAGGGAGAAAAACTTATATATGTACCTATGATATACTATCACAAGCTAATGAGAATAGAGCAAAAAGAGATTATTAGAATACTTTTTGATCCTATAATCTTACTTTGCTTCACTATTATATATGTTCCAGTCAAAAATAAGGGGGAATTACAAATTGGTCCAGCTAGGGATAGGTAATTACAGTTCAATAGAATGACTACAAATATTTCAGTAAATGACTACTAACTCAACTAAGAATGACTACTTACTAACTGTAATTATTTTCTCGTAACGGGAACAAGCTGTAATTCGCCCTGTTTATAATGACCCCACCCTCTCTCGCCGATTGGAGCCGGTCTCGAAACCGAGAGAGATAAAGATGCAGGAGACAAAGGGAAAGGGAAAGGGTATGAACAACTATCAACTAAGCAATGGAAAATTTATAAGAGAGACTATCAGTTATCGAAGGCCTATACTTCCCTAAGGCGCTCCAACCCACCGCCATGAACCCCTCCCAACGCAAGCCCATCCTCCTCGACCTCCTCTCCCGCAACGCCACCGTCTTCTTAGGTACCGCACCAAAAATCTCTCTTAAAACCCTTATTTTCTGTTTGTTTCTCGAGGAAAAAAGATACGAACTTTAGGAGAACAAACTAATAATTAATGCATCACAGCCATGACATCATAATTATGGGAAACAATATAATAATAATAATAATAATTAAAATGAACAACATAAAGTCCTAAGAAAATAGGATTTTCTAATAGTGAAATTTCAATTTTCTCATTGCTTTATTACCCAATTGATCGAAGTAGGTGGATGAGTCAATTGTTAAACCACTTGATCTAGTTGAATTTTTTGATTTTGTAACTTTTTCGGGTGGATGGAACCAATTAGGTTTGTTGAGTGTGTGAAGTACGTCAAGTCTTCAACCATCGGAATTTGGTTGGTTTTCAAAACAATGGTTCAATCAGATTGTTTATTGCCTAATGGTCATTCGAATTAATGGGCTCCCCTGACTTACATTTTTCCCCCAATAACATATTTATGGTTTATTTTAAATCAAGGGAGAATTTTAGGTTGGTCGAGCTACGGGAAAATATTTACAATTAGTCATCATTCTTAGTTAAGTCAGTAATCATTTATTAGGCAGTTTAATATTGGTTTGTATTGAACTATAATTATTTTCATGCAGTCCGAGTAATCTAAAATTCCCCCTACATCTTCAAATCAAAGTAGCTTTATATTTGAGGATTTTTTTTTTTTTTTGGTAGAATCGGAGGGATTCGAATTCCTAACTTATCATAATTCTACCTATTTTTCACAAGGTGGTGAACTTGCCCTTTCATATTTGTTACATGATCAGTCTCATACATGTGCAGAATCACGTGCACTAATATGCGTTGATCAAAAGGCTATATATATAAATAAAAGGGCAAACTACATATTAGTGTCATTAACTTTACCCCAAATTTCAATGTGGTGTACAAACTTATAATTTGCACAATTTAGTACATTAACTATGCATTTGTGTTTCAATGTGGGAAAACACCGGACGGACGTTTGGTTTCTAACGGAGAAGCTTACGTGCGCTCACGTGGTGGCCAGCTAGCGCTGACGTGGCGTCCCTCGTGGCCATTTGACCCATTTTCCTCATCCTCTCACGCGCGGTTCTAGGTTATTGGGAGAGAAATCTACGTTTTCTGATCTAGAACTCCGGCGAGGTTTGTGGGTTTGTGGGATTTGTGGGATTTGACGGAAAAAATGGAGTCTTGAAGCAATCGATGACAGAGATGGGCGGCATTCTCCCGCCGTATAAAGATTTGTTTCTTTGGTTTGGCTTCCCTCTTTCTCATCCGGCAAGAGGTTCTTTAATGTTAGTTTGCTGGAAAAAATGGAGGGCTGGTTGCTCTTGTTGAAATCGATCCAACCAAACGGGGAATAAAGAAGGGGAGAAGTTGCTCTTGCCGGAAAAATGGGAGGGCTGGTTGGGCGTTCACCGGATTTTTTGTATATTTTCCTCCACCTGAGATGGTCCGGCAATGGCAGCCATGGCTCTCAACACCTTTTTTTTGTTCTTTTTTTTTTTTTTTTTTTTTTTTAAACATAGAGAAGATCTAGTTTAGATCTGTGGGAGTAGATGGAGAGATGCAGTCACTTCTTCTTGCAGCTGACTTTGCTCCGCTTTGCGTCTGATTCACACAGCTAGTGAATCAGATTTGACTTACTGGGGGAAGAGATCAGATGGAGATCTGAGAAAACATATGAACTTGCCCCAATTTTGACCCACGATCCATTATGCTTCTTCCTTTTCTCATCTCATTCTCATTCTCAATCCAAACACCCAGATCTAGCTTCCTCATCCTCAAAACCCCCATCCTCTCATAAAGCTCACCGGCCCTGCTCATCGCCCCTCCTCCCCTCACCAGCGGCTCACCAGATCTGAAAACACACCGTAGCGCATTCTCATCAAATCTGAAATCCCACGACCTCAACGTGACGCTGGAGCTCGCTCACCGCCATCACCACTCGAAGCTCATCACCCATCCTTCTCTCATCGCTAAGAAGCTCAACTGTAATGCAGTAAACACGAAGCTCACCGGAAAAAATGGCCAGCAAGCTTTTTTTTAGACGTTTTTATAACTTTTACATTACTACGAAGAAGATAAAAGGTGGCCTGCAAGTTTCGCCGGAAAAAATAGAGCCCAATTCGTCGGAGAATTCAAAAATCCTCTCCATCGAGTTCTAGATCAGAAAAATGTAGATTTCCCTCCCAATAAGCTAGACCCGCGCGTGAGAGGAGGAGGAAAATGGGTCAAATGGCCACGAGGGACGCCACGTCAGCGCCAGCTGGTCACCACGTGAGCGCACATGAGCTTCTCCGTTAGAAACCAAACGTCCGTCCAGTGTTTTCCCACATTGAAACACAAATGCATAGTTAATGTACTAAATTGTGCAAATTATAAGTTTGTACACCACATTGAAATTTGGGGTAAAATTAATGACATTAATATGTAGTTTGCCCTAAATAAAAAGGAAAAGGGATAAATCATTCCAATTGCTCCTATTATTTGGATGATTATGACCTTTTTCTCTTTTCTCGTTTTCTCTGTTTTGGGTTTGGGGGTGTGGGTTGGTTCACCATTTAGGTGGGTGGGTTTAGAAATCTGTGACTATCAGTCTACGATCGGTATGTTTTTAGAAATTTGGGACGAGTAAACGTCAAGTGCCACTCGCCTTTTTTTCTCAGCTCTAATGAGTTACAATTATTGGCAGGGAGGATTCTTACTCCATGGTGGACCCTCGCTTCGGTCTTTTTTTCTGCTACAGAAATCCATTTAGGTGGGTGGGTTTAGGCTTCAGCAGAACGGATCGATTTAAGCCCAAAGACATCTTTCTCCATGCTGGGCCCTTTGCAGCAGTCTTCCATCCTGCTTAAGTGAAGAATTTGTGTGTAACAATCATGCCACGCCATCCGTATTATAAGTCAATAAAAATATAGATAAGTGAGAATGTTGGTCTGACATTCTTACCTATCTCCACTTTTGTTAGTTTGTTATATGAATGATGTGTATCACCGTTATATACAAGTTTTTCTCCCTGCATAAAGCTTAAATTAACCCCCGTAACATCATTTTGTTTCATTTGGAAAATAAATAAGGAAAAAATGTATAGATGAATATTATTTTCCTTTTCCTAAAGAATACTACTATTGATCTCTATTTTTTTCTCAATCTTTTTTCTATAATGATGTGACAACTGCCACATCAACAAATAGTTATTTATATGCTTTTTAAATACACGCCACATCGGTAATCATATCATAAAAAAATTATAATAATAATAAGAAGGAAAATTCTTTGGGATGAATAGCATTTTCTCTTTTTCTTTCCTAAATCATCACCAAATTTTGTTAACCATGGTGGGGATATACATGTTTTTATCACATGGAATATTGATATAAACAATGGTAAAAGTCATTAAAAATAGCCTTATCTTTGAGCCTAGTGGCATGTCCCGCCCCAATAATGTCATCAAGTTTATGAAGGTCTTAATTTCGACTCTGTATAGATGATATGTGTAAGTGCTTATGTTTAGAGATTATTTAGCTAACCTGAAAACCTAGCCAACTGAGAATAAGTCTAGTCAGATTTGATTTCGCACTATATGGTAATTTTCTTTTCCCTGTCAATCAATTCAATTTTGTTTTGAAAATAATGAATAAACACAATTTTTTTTCAAACCACAGTGACTTGGTGTATTTAAAAACCAAACTTAGTCTGGTCAAGCTTTTGAAAACTCTTGTAAGTTCACGAATTTGAGACCATTTTAGCCTGAGCCTTGTAGCCTCATAGCTATTGGCCACGTCTAACCATATTTTTTAACCCAAATTTGGGATAGAACGCTGTGACCAAACCTGATTTTGACACTTAAAAAAAAACTTGCCATTTGGAGATCAAATAAGTATTTTTATTTTTTATTTTTTTATAGCATTTGGGCCATTTTAATTTATCTTCAACAAAACAATTAAAAAATAAAAATAAAAATCCTTTAGTATTTGAAATTGCCCTCTCCTGCCAAAGATCTCTTGTAGCAGCGAGCTTGTGTCCCTCTCTTGCAAATACCTGCCTATTGATGTTGTGAGACATATAATAGTTTCAATAAACACAATTTTTTTTTAGCATTCGCTGTATTAAATGCAAATAAAATGCAATCGAAGAAAGTGCCAACTCCTTATTATAAGTTTGTTCGGTTACCACAGAATTTTTAACTCACATGAGATTCTGAATCTCACTCCCGCCACCCCCACCCCCACCAAACAATATATACTTTTATAGGCGTATGTCCCACATGATTTAATAGAATTCTAAATTTTTCTTTATTTTTAAATGGTAATAGCTGAGAAATTCATCATCCAAGAAACATAAAAACAGAAAATATAAAAGAAAAACTAAAAGAATCCTGTTATTTGGCTAGGTATCCATAATTTAGTCTCTAAAGCGAATTTTGCTCAGAGTAATCCAAGTGCCCCTCTCTTCATGTGTATCAAAATGGAGTCACCGTTAGGATGCATAGAGGATCTTTATTATTATTATTGTAAGGGGGAAAGGAATGAGTTACACAATGGGTTATATTGGAGAAGGATAAGAAAACCTGTTAATTATCCAAAGTTACTTTAAACTCCATACCTTTGGATTAATTGCAACAATGGGCACACACTCTGTCTCGCCCGTGCAGTTTGTGTCGTTGTATACCACTGAAGGTTGTCAATGGGTATCTTCTTTACCCCGAACTTACCCAGATTGGTTATGGTTTCTTGTCCTTGATGCAGGGATGATGCTGGCCGGCTTGTGCGCACGGAGAGACTAAGAACCACAGATATTACGCAGAGAGTGAAAAAGAAGAACTATTGGCAGGTACATTTTGTATGCTGTGAAATGCGTGCACACCAAACTCATCTTTTTTGCGTTGTGGTTTCAGATGAAGACTACATATTGCAATTTGGACCACCTTTCACCCGTTTAGAGCTTCTACATGCCCAATCTTGCCCGGATGCCATTACTGACGATGTCGAGCAATTGTAAGCAACTAGAGAGTTCCCGCTACTTATATACATCTATATTACCTATAAAAAGTTGAATGTAAGAAAAACTTTTGATTAACTAATAGACCCTTATTTTAATTATTAAATACACAACTACCCACCCTTCTGCATATAAAGGAAATATAGTAATATGAAAATTATAATTCTAAAACACATACCTTAATGTATTCTAAAACACATACCTTAATATATAAAATACAAATAGGAATTCAAAGGAAAAAGAAATTATAATTCCTATATAATAAATAGAAATATATAGGAATATGAAAACTATAATTCTAAAACACATACTTTAATATATTCTAAAAAACCTAATGCTTTCTCCAAATGTTTGCTCTAAACATTATGTTTCTCCAAACCATTGCTCTACTCATTCCTCCTTTCGTCTTCCCCTTCATACTCGATAATATGGAGTATAAACAATTACAGGATGTCCTTTCTTCTGTTCTTAATATATTGATATTTGTTGCTCCTTTTATCCTTTTTTCTTTTCAGTCAGGCATAATCTCCAGAAGAAGTCTACAGAATAGACATAATCTGTCCCGCCTTTTATTTTTTTAGGTTGCAGAGATGGCATAATCGATGTCATTCGAGAGTCTTCAAAGTAGAGAATATCAAGGTCCCTAGAAGAAGGTTCTCTATCTTACAAGTTAATTCAAATCCAACAGAAATCCTAGCTTTTTTTATTGTCTTCCATAGTTTTACATCGACTAATTACAACATTCAGTAGCTTTGAATTGTATAGGTTTCGTGGCTCAAACAACTCGAATTTGGCACATAGAGTCACACGGATATGTAAGTTTTTTTTATTAATATGTCCCCAATTCCTATTTTTATTTGGATGCTTTTTTCATTCTCTGTAGATTTATTTTTTTTCTTTGTTGGTTTACACCTATTAAATATGGAATTGCACACTTAACAATGATCAGAAGGTCAAATCGAGGAGATGAAGCAAGATAAAAAAATTTGAATTTTAAATAATATCTCATTATCCTTCGATTCTTTTCCACTGCCCATACATTATGATCAAAACTAAGTTTTAGAATACGTATTTTAATTCTTATTTGTTGGATGATGTGCATTATAATGCATAGTGAAGTTAGACGATGAAGATATTATTCAAGCTATTGGCAATTTAGTAAAGACAATGTTTGACAAAATACCTGAATGGGCTTAATGTTGAAATACTTTCTTTGAAATTTTACTTTATCAAGGCTTTTGTGTAAACCAAGTCAGGTTTTATTTTGAAATAAAAATCAAAGAAAAATAAATTTTGTTTAAGAGTCCTAGCCTATTTAAAAAGAAGAAATAAAATTCAAATAATGTTAATCTATAAAGTCACTCATATAAACATGTTGTCTATAAAATTTTTTAAAATTTTGGTGCTTATTCTACTTAGTTTTAAACTTGGAGCTTTCCTTGGATTTCTAATGTGTGGGACATTTATGAAGAGCAAATGAAACCGCGACACGTGGATGTTCTCGGTAATGAGCTCGGGCTACCCTGCTCCATCGGGCAAGTACGCCCTCGGAGCATCCAAGCCCTCGGGCCTGCCCGCTCTCGGGCAAATGGGCCCTCGAGCCTTGATGCCCTCGATTCGTGTCAACTTCGGGCAGGTACCCTCTCGGTCCTATGAACCCCTTCGGGCCGCATGAGCACGCGCCCCTCACGTGCGTGGAATTTGTCTTACATGTCAGATCCGACAGAGGAAATCAGACCGGGAGCAGAGCACGCTCCTGGAAACCGACTGGGGGGTACGACTGTCAACGGTCAGGTCTGTGACCCCGAAAGATCCGCGATTTGGTCTGAAGCCCCTATCTAACCATGGTTAGCTCAGGACCCTAACTTGACCACGGTCAGGTCAGGGGATTGGACCAATCCGAAACCTAACACTTACCTATAAAAGGAACACTATTCATGACAAGAAAAGTAAGTTCCTCTAGCATAAAACCCTAGAAATTATCCTCTCTCTCTCTTTCTTTCTCTCTCTCCCTCAGAGACTGACTTGGGCGTCGGAGGGTTTTAGACCAGGAAATCCCCGGTCTCCCCTGACAACCCTCTTTGATTTCAGGTCCTCGTTCTACGAGAAAGCCCCACATTCCCTCGCTACCGCGAGCCATCTCAATCCCTACAACCCGACCGGACCACTCCTTCAAAGCGCTCCGCCGACTGTGAGCGCAAGCGGGAGTCGCCACCCAATTTAGCTTTGGGAACTGTGTTTTTTGGTCAAATTCGAGGTCCAGAGATTCAAGTTCGGAGCTAGGGTACATTATTGGGAAGGTATTAGGCACCCAAAAATGCCCGGTCGAAACCGGCCTCCGTGAATAATTGTTGGCTTTAATTAATCAAGGTATTTAATCAAATTCAACCCTAAGCATGCGAAAATGCAACAATATGCCAAGCACGCGAATGATTATGCAAATAAGAAAATGATCAAGTGGAGAAATGGTTAGTAGCACATGGCATGGCAGAATATACAAGAGATAATAACTCACGGAAAGCAAAAATAAATAAACAGATAAAAGAGTGCCTAAACTACAATGCGTACGCACCATGTGTTGGTGCGTGCGCACCATATGGTGGTGCGTGCGCACCAAGTGGATTAAAAATGGCCATTTGAAGCAAACGAATTTTTTCTGTCAGAGCACAGGGTGCGTACGCACCATGTAGTGGTGCGTACGCATCAGCAAGACAATTTCTCTACATTCTCCACTAACATGCATTTTATAAATAAAATATTAACACCACTAATATTAATTTAATCTACAAAAATCTCAATCAGCATACACTAATATTAAACAATCATTAAAATATACCAAAAATACTAACACTAACATTAAATATTCTAACCACACTTAATAAAATAACCTAACTAATATTATAATGATATAATCTAATCCATTTTAATCAAAACCGGAATAAATTATAATAAACAATATAACCCACACGTACTCACATTAAACCCATGAATATAGTATTAAAACTAAATACTCTAACATCAACTAATGACTGGTAATAAACAAAACAAATCTCTACCAGGAGAAGTGGTGCGTACGCATCACGCAGTGGTGCGTACGTACCAACTTAGCTCAAATGATGAACGGTCAAAAGTTGGTCAAACCGTGGTCAAAATGACCAACCAAAGGTCCCACATGATAGGTCTCAACAAGACGAGTCCACCTGTCAAATTTGGAGTCAATCGGGCCAACCTAAGGTCTTCAAATGCTAGGGAACACAATACCTGTAGGTGAGTACGCCCACACTGGATCACTGTCCACTTCACCTTCAACCTCAGAACGGGTTGAAGCTGAAAAATGCAGTATTGAGCTTTGTCCCGTGTTAGCTTCTCCCTAACTTATCTTACTCATTTCTTAACCAAATTTAATGATTCAAAAACCAAATTGAAGCTCTTGCAGCGCACTACAAGCGCGCATAAATCGTTCATCCAAAAACTTGCAGAATCATGATTATTTTTTGGGTCAAAGTCTTGAGTTTATAACCCGGAAACCCGTCAATTCAAGAACTCATGTCACGGCTATTTTCCTTCAAATCTAACATTACCAATGATTTTCTTGACCTTAACAGTGTAACATGGCATCATTATATTAGACAATAACTCATGAAAACAAATATGCAGTATAAATTTACAGTGCATGTATATATAGGTGTGTGTATGATACGTACCCCTCAGGTTTGAATGCTTCCAATATCAACGCAGCAATTCCCTTCTCGCGGCTTTGGATTACAACATTCAATACTCTTTTCTCTCTTCTGGTTTTCTGGTGTTTTGGTGGGTATTTGGTTTCTCTCACTCTCTCTATCTGGCCGTTCTTTCCTCAGCCTCTATCCAAAAAATAGCTCTCCCTCCCAAAGATGGATCCAGATCCTTTCTCCAGTCCCATCAGTAGAGTATAAATAGGGTTCAATTAGGTTTTGAAAACATCCCCTGACTGGCCCATCCCCTACCCATGCGGGGAACACCCGTGGGAATCTCCCCACTCCCCCCCCATACTTTCCCCCATGCTCTCATGTTTAGTGGGAGACAGATCTGAAGATGCCTGAAAAAGGCATAGGGTGCGTACGCATGGCAACATGGTGCGTACGCACTACCCATTGGTGCGTACGCATGACATGTACAAAGACAGTATTTTCCTGTTGTAATCTTGGCTACTCGTCGGGAATTGCTTTGTCATTATCTCAAAACATACAATAAACCTCATCATTGGGTTTCCAAAATATGTGATTTCAAATTAATTAGGTGGTACAAAATGGGGTGTCTACACCGACTGTCCGGACTTTTCCCCGTACAGTTTGGCGCCGTTTGTGGAAACCCGAGCAAGAGGCATTTGCGCTCGCCTTCGCTTGAGCTTGTGTTCCCTTTCTTACAAATGGCGGGGCGAACTAGGTCCGGGGCGACGTACGCTGGGCCAGAAATGAATGGAGCAAGTGTAGTGCTCCCACCACCGCCGGCTGGGCGTCCCCCGGCAAGCGCTACCTTCATCGGGGAGACCAGCAGACCGGTGAAGCAAACCCAGATGCAAGAAGTCCAGGCCGCGTATGAGCGGGCGGTCGCGGAGCATTCCAACCCGGAAGCGGTCACCGCCGTAGTCGCAATGCTCCAAGCACGGCTAGACGAGGCGAATCGCGAGAAGCTCGTCCTAGAGCAAGAGTATCTTAATCTAAAAGAGCGCAGCCGCCAGCAAGCCTCCCCCTACCACGCCCGAATCACAACGAAGGACGGTGGCGACAAGCGAAGCTATACCTCTTACCCCGCCGAATCCCGGCCACGGCGGCGTAGAATACTTGTCCACGAGAGGCAGTTTGAAAGAGGCGAGGATCAAAGCTACAGGAAGCTGAAGAGTAAGGTTGAACGCCAAAGAACCGACGGGGGACGGGTGCATGACTCTTCCTCAAAAGTCGTCACTGGAGCGAGTTCTAGTCGAGTTAGGCGGATCTCCCGGGAAGATAACCAAGGTCGGAGAGGAAGCGAGCGGCGCTCCGAGATGTCGGCTCTGAAGGCCAACCGGAGGGATAGGGAGCGTTACGAGGCAGTTGAGGGCTCGGCAGAGCCAAGTCGACATAGGAGAAGCTCTTGAGAGGAGAGAAGAAAGAGGATTGGAGATCTAACCTCGGATGAATTCGCAAGGAAGGTCCGAGAAGAGATCAAGATAATGAGGGAGCCGGTGCGGCCGACGCCGAATTATTTGCGAGTGGGAAAGTCTCCCTTCGCGAGCTGGATCCAAACCACGCCAACCCCAAAGAATTATAGTGCAGTCACTTTCACTCCTTACTCCCCGATAACGGATCCCGACTACCATTTGACGTATTATGTCCAAAAAATGTCCCTCTATATTGACAACGAGGGCTTCATGTGTAAAATCTTCCCAATGAGCCTTGGGGAGATTGCTCTGAGGTAGTGGGCAAAGATTCCAGAAAAATCGATCCGAAGATGGGATGACCTGGTTAAGCTCTTTCAGGATCGATTTATTACAAGCAAAAAGTACGCCAAGACCATGCAGAACCTGTACGAGATGAGGCAGGGGACGGAGGAACCCTTGCGAGATTATTCCCAGAGGTTCTGGGAGCTTTACACCGAGATCGAGGAACCAGATGAGCGAAGCGCTCTCGACATCTTCAGACAAGGGCTGATTCGGTCCTCTCGGTTGTTCGAGCAGCTCACCCTCGACCCGCCATCCAGCATCGGAAAGCTGCTTGATCGAGTACAGAGGTACATACGACTCGACGATGCTTTTCGGATGGCCAAGCAAACCGAGCAGGCGGATAAGAGGAAAGATAAGAATCCCCGAGCTGACCGAGCCAAGGATGACCGAGCAAAACATGAACCAACAAGAGACAAGGTACCAGCAAATCCGAATCAAGCGGTCCTCACTGTTTTCACTATGCCAATCTACAGACTCTTGCGGATCGTCGAAAGTAAAGACTTCTTCGAAAAACCAAGGCCGATGGGTGGAGACCCCGAAAGGAAGAATAAAAAGTGGTTTTGCGAATACCATAAAGATCACGGCCATAAGACTGAAGACTGCAAAACCTTAAAGCATAACCTGGAGACCTGGGCAAAAGCCGGACACTTGAGCGAGTTCATAGTTAAGAACGACGATCGGAAAAGGCCCGAGGAAAAGAAGATCGAGAAACCAAGGACTGAAACCGAGGGGTATACTGTCTTGGGAGCCATCGACGTAATTAGCGGAGCATATGACAGGGCTTCAGTCTCTATAAACGCCCTTCGGGCCCAATATCAGAAAGCCTCCCACCTTCGGGAGGTGTTCGAAGTAAAATCAGAGCCAACGCTCGTGGCTGAGAGGGGGAAGGACGATTTGAGCTCCGCCCTATTCTTCGGGAGAGATTATCCGACCGAGGTAACACACCATCCCCACAATGACGCCCTGATAGTCCGAATGATGATCGCGAATTACGACGTGGGGAAAGTCTATGTCGACAACGGAGCTTCAGTTAATGTCATGTTCAAAAAACTCTTCGACCAGTTAGGGTTGAAAAGGACGATCTCTCCCCGAGTAATTTGAGCCTGAAAGCGTTTAACGGGAATCTCTTTTATCCCCTCGGGCAGGTCGCCCTAGCCGTTCGAACCGGCCCAGTCCAGACCATTCAGCACTTTGTCGTTCTAGAAGAACGATCAGCTTACAACGTGATAATGGGAAGGCCTTGGCTCCACGCCATCGAAGCGGTTCCCTCCACTTACCACCAGTCCGTCCGCTTCCCGGGACCTGAGGGTATAATGGAACTCCGCGGAAACCAAGCTGTAGCCCGAGAATGTTTTATGTATGAACTCACAGGTCACACTCCGTCGTCGGCGGCTAAGAAGAAAGAAAAGAGCAACGTTCGGATCGAAATGATGGAGGACTGTTCCGTCGAGCCAAAAAAATCTAAAAGAGATATCGACCCATTATAGCAATTAAAGCACGGTCGGCTCGGGGTCAAAGATACTCTACTCGAGCCCGACGACCGAACGGGAGAAGAGCTCCGCAAGATGATCATTGATGAGAAGTGTCCCGAACGATACTTTCTTCTCGGGAGCTCTCTCTCGGAGGAGGAATCGTCGGAGTTGTTTCAGTTCTTGAAGGAAAACGCTGATGTGTTTGCTTGGTCGCCACATGAGATGCCAGGAATTGATTCGAGCATAGTCCAACACAGGTTTAGAGTGAATCCGAGCTCCAAGCCTGTCGCACAAAAGCAAAGAAGGTTGTCCGATGACCGAGCTCGAGCCATAAACGAGGAGGTAAAGAAACTTTCGAAGGCCGGATTCATACGAGAAGTAATGTACCCGACGTGGCTCGCCAACCCAGTATGTGTCAGGAAGAAGAATAGCGAATGGAGAATATGTGTTGATTTCACGGACCTAAACAAAGCCTGCCCGAAGGACAGTTTCCCGCTGCCAAAGATCGACCAAGTCATAGATTCGATTGCCGGCTACGCTCGATTGAGCATCTTCGACGCCTTTTCCGGATACCATCAGGTGCCGATGGTGGAAGAAGATCAAGAGAAAACAGCATTTATCACCCCGACCGGCACCTATTGCTACAAAGTAATGCCCTTCGGTCTCAAAAACGCTGGGGCAATGTATCAACGACTTGTCTCTCAGATGTTCGAAGGACTTATCGGGAAGAATTTGGAAGCTTATGTCGATGACACCATCGTAAAAAGCTCGGATGAGTGTGACCACATAGCTAACCTTGCCGAGGCTTTTGAAAGACTACGCGATTCGGGATGAAACTCAATGCTAAGAAAAGCTCTTTCGGGGTGCGGTCAGGAAAGTTCCTCGGACACTTGGTTACTCGACGACAGATTGAGGCAAACCCCACGAAGATAGAGGCATTGCGATCACTAAAGGAACCGAGCACATACAAAGAGGTTCAGCGGCTGAACGGAATGATCGCAGCACTCGGGCGCTTTATCTCACGATCCTCGGACAAATGTCAACCCTTCTTCCAGGCTCTAAAGAGGAAGAAAACAAAGCACATTTGGACGGAGGAATGCCGAGTCGCCTTGAAGAGTTTAATAAGACACTTGGAAAGCCCTCCCGTCCTGTCGAAACCAAGACACGGAGAACCATTGTTCTTATACCTAACAGTTTCCCAACACGCGGTCAGCGCCGTTGCAATCCGAGAAGATGGCAAAGAACAAAGACCTGTGTATTATGTAAGTAAGACCTTACTTGATGCTGAAACACGGTACCTGCCTCTCGAAAAAATTGCCCTAGCACTCCGAACAGCTTCGAGAAAGCTCCGACACTATTTTCAAGCACACACCATCATCGTCCTAACGAACCAACCTCTAAAAGATGTGCTTCGGAAGCCCGACCTTTCCGGAAGAATCTCTAAATGGGGGATCGAGCTAGCGGCATTTGATATACAGTTCAGACCAAGGACGGCAATAAAAGGGCAAATCTTAGCCGACTTCGTTGCTAAGTTTACTAATCGTAACAGCAAGCGAGATGAGTCAAACCAAAGTTCGCCCGAACATTCGGATACCTCCTCCTCGGCCGAACTCGGGAGCAAGGATAGTAGGAGATGGGAGCTGTACGTCGACGGAGCCTCGAACAATCGGGGGGCAGGAATCGGGATTGTCCTCCGATCCCCGACAGGTGAAGCTCTAGAAAGCGCCATCAGATTGCAGTTCTCAGCCTCGAACAACGAGGCCGAGTACAAGGCCACTCTAGCAGGACTGAGGCTTGCCCTAGCATTATCGGCAACCAAGTTAAATCTTTTCAGTGATTCCCAATTGGTGGTTCGGCAGCTGAACGGTGAAACGAGGCTCGGGACGAAAGGATGAAAGCTTATGTCGAGCTCACCAAGAAACTTATTTCAAATTTTGAAAGCGTTTGCATCCAACAACTTGTCCGAGAACGTAACAAGCACGCAGACGCGCTAGCATCTCTCGCGTCGGCACTAGAAACAGAATCCCGAAGAACAATTAATATCGAAACTATCCATGCCCCAAGCATAGAATCGAGCCCGGAAGTTAACGAAATCGTCGAACTCGGTCCAAGCTGGATGGATGAAATAATTGAATATCTCAAAAATGATGTCCTTCCTAAAGACCACCATTAGAAACACCGGATCAGGGTCAAGTCGGCACGATTCTGGCTCTCCCCAAAAGGCTTGCTATACAGGCGATCTTTCACCGGAGCATATTTGAGGTGCGTTCATCCGAATGAAGTGGAAGGAGTCTTGCAAGAACTCCATGATGGAAGTTGTGGAGGTCACGCTGAGGGATGCTCGCTGGCGCACCGAGCAATAACGCACGGCTACTGGTGGCCGTACATGCAAAAGGATGCCCTTAAGTACATCCGGAAATGTCCGAACTGTCAATTCTTCTCGGATAAAATCCACCGACCGGCAGGAAACCTGCATCCTCTATCAAGTCCTTGGCCCTTTGCAAAATGGGGCCTCGATTTGGTCGGACCGCTCCCCCGAGCGAGCGGCAATAGGAGATACCTCGTCGTCGCAACCGACTACTTCACAAAGTGGGTGGAGGCCGCTGCTCTTGCCTCCATCAGGGACTCGGATATTATCAGTTTCCTTTGGGAAAACATCTTCACGAGATTTGGGGTTCCCCAAGCGTTCATCTCGGATAACGGCACTCAATTTGAGAGTCGAAAAACTCAAGAGTTCTGCGCACAATTCGGAACGAAGTTCTTCTACGCTAGTCCGAGTTATCCGCAATCAAATGGGCAAGCAGAGGCGACAAATAAAGTAATTGTAAAAGGAATCAAGAAAAGGCTGAAGAAAGCAAAAGGGAGGTGGCCCGAGGAGCTTCATGCGGTCCTATGGGCATACAGGACGACCCCCCGGAGGTCAACTAACGAAACCCCTTTTGCCCTCGCTTTCGAGACAGAGGCAGTCATCCCAGCAGAAATGGGATACCCGACTCTAAGAACAGAAGAACTCAGTCAGGAACAGGACGAAGAGAACATGGCGCGCGAGCTTGACCTGGCCGAAGAAAAAAGAGGCGAAGCAATGATCCGAATGGCGATCTACCAGCAAGAACTCCGGAAGTATTATGAAAAGAAGATTAGCCCTCGAGAGTTTAAAGTAGGTGATCTCGTCCTCAGAAAAGTAAACTCGGGAACTCGGGACCCAAAAGAAGGGAAACTCGGGGCAACCTGGGAAGGGCCCTATGAAGTCATCGCTGTTGGAGAAAAAGGTTCTTATGATCTAAAGCATTGTGAAGACAATAGAGACCTACCAAGGTCGGTAAACGTATCAAACCTTAGAATATTCCACAAATGAACAAAGATGTAATACGGGCCTGGTCGGCAAAACACCAGCCCGATCTAGCCAATGAAGTCTTTTTATGAAATGATGCCATTATTAGAAACGCCTAGTCTTATCATCGTGACGAGGACCGATCACCCTAACCTCACCATGGCAACAAGGAAATATACACAGAAAACCTTAGTCTCGCAAGGTGGTGAGGGCCGATCACCCTAGCCCCACCTGGGCGACAAAGGGACACTTACTAAAAGTCTCGGATCCCCCAAAAATAAAATAAAAGTAAAACTTTTTCTAACGCATGAAAGAGGAAGCTTGGAAGAGTGACCCGAGCAGCAACGACTCGCCAACACTCATAAATAAGCAAGAAAGAAAAGATAGGAAAGGCGTAAGTGTCCGAAGAAAAATAAGCACTTGGAACATGCATAACCGAACGCACAATAATAAGCCAATCGGGCCACAAACAAGAAATACACACTCAAGCCAAGCATACAATGTGAGCCCATCGGGCCAAAAAAGAGCATATATATATTCAAAATTGAAGTTTTACAAATGGAATTTCTGTACATGATAAGCCCCTCGGGCTACAAAAAAAAAAAAAAAAAAAAAAAAAAAAAAAAACTAAGTGGAAGGAGCCTCGGGAACGGAGTGCTCGGTGATCTCAGTTGCCGGATCCTGCGGATCCTCGGCTGCTGGGTGCTCCTCGGTGTCCTCGGGCACGCCGTTCTGCTGCTCGGCTGCCTCAGGATCCTCGGGTGGAGTCTCCCCATCCTCGGCGTCACCTTCCTCTTCCTCACCCTCATCGTCAGAGATGGGCAATGCTACCCTCTCAAAGGGGATCCTCTCCAAATCCACCTCTGGGAAGGCCTCCTTCACCCGAGCGCCGAGAGTATCCCAACCGAGCCTATAGTTTTTCTCCAGGTATGGCTCCATTCGGTCGACATACTCGTCGGCAACCTTGTCCTCCGCTTGCTTGATCTGCGCCGCCCGAGACTCTACCTCGGTCTGCCACTGATCATACCACTCATCGGCTTGCTTCTTCCAGTGTGAAGCGTCACCTCGGGATTGATCAAGCTTGGACCTTAGGTCCTCGGTCAGAGCCTGGGACTTGGCGAGCTCATCCTGAGACAACCGAGCAGCCTCTCGGATACTCTCCAGCTCCGATTGCACCTTCCCCAGCTCCTCCTTTAACTGGCTCCCTTCGGCCTTAAGGTCGGACCTCTCGGTCGACCACTCAACCACCTCCTTCTTATATCGGTCCTCGGTCTTCAGGAGGCGCTCGGTTAGGAGCATGGTTTGTTGCGTGGCCTGCGTTCACCGAGCACGATTAGAAAAGATGGCAAACTCAAAATTTTCTAAGTGTTGGAAGAAAAGAAGCTTACCAGGAGTTGGTGGATGAGGGTCTCGTAGCCCAAGTCCACCGACCGATGCTTCTTGTGGCTTGCCATGTCCAACGGGAACTTTAGTAAATTCCCGATGGAATGGTACGTGAATTCCGGGTCGGTCATGACCGAGAGGCGACGGTCGGTTGGAAGGGGGAACTGAGGCAGGTCCCTCATAATCTCCCGGCGCCCTCGGTCTATTGTCAGGGGCTGGTAATCCGAGGAGGGGAAGGGGTAATCCATCTCCACCCTCTGTTTCTTCTTGGCTTGCTCGGGGGAGTGATCCTCGATCACAATAGTCTTCTCTGGCCTCCCCGAGGAGCCCACCTCTCGAGACGTGTTCGGTTCTGAGGACCGAGGGATTTCCGGAGCTGCCCTCTTCTCCGGAACTCTCGTGATCGGTTCCCTTGGAGCAGGCTTCTCGGTCGGGGTAACCTGAGGCGCTTTCCCCTGCTGCTGCCTCCTACGCATAGCTTCTTTAAGGGGGTCAGACCCCTTCTGCCTGCTCGGGCCTGCGCCTTTCTTTTTTGGCGCAGGGACTTTCATGGAGATGCCTCGGTCGGCCATATCGTCGGGCGACCACTCTTGAGGGGAATTTGAACCCTCTCCTTCAGCTCGGCCCTGCTGCGTACCGAGAGCGACCACTACGCTCGGTTCTTGCACAGGCTTCTTCTTCTTCGCCTGACCAAAGGAAGGGTACCCTCTGGGAACGCTCATGGCCTGGAAGCTTTGGTACCGAGGAGGGTATTTGAGAAGGACGTGGGCTGCCCGACCAAAGCCGTCTTCCCCTCGGTAGCTCAATACCCTCTGGATCTCTTCCTCCCTAACTTCAAGAGGAAGCTCAAAGGCAGCTTCAGCTGTGAACAAAGAACAAGTCATAAACCGAGAGAGAGAAAAAAAAAAAAAAAAAAAAAAAAGAAGAAAGAAAGAAAATAAGTGATTAAAAACACTGAGTCTAAAAAAAAAAAAAAACTTACGAGGCTCCCCGAGCTTCCGAGGGACTCTTCACCCTTCTCTCCCGAGCAAGGGAGGCTCGAAGTCACCATAAATAAAAACTATATCAGATTGGTACCCCTGGCTACTATCGGGAATGTGTGTAACCAACACCCGCTCGGGATCTCGGGACCTGAGGTAGAACCCGCTCGGTGACCGAGATAACTGGTAGCAGCTGAGGATCTCTTCAACACTGAGGTTGGTGCCAAGAATTCTATTAAGTTCTACAACCCCGAGCACTACTTTATATGTGTTCGGTTTTAGCTGGATGGGTGCCAAATTGATGAAGTTGAAGAAGTCCACTAGAAGGTCAGGGAACGGGACCCGAACACCACCCTCGAAGAAGTTGATGTTGTGGATTGGTACTCCCCCTCGGTTGTCGGTGGAACCGATCTCTTCACCGACCTCGGCAGACCGAAATGTAATCCCGGCCCCGAAACCGAACTTCTTCCCGAAGTCCCTCTCCTTGTTCGGGTTCCCTCGGATTTGATGAGTCATCTGTTAAGTACAGAGCTCGGTAAGGATAAAATGTCCAAGGACATCGAACAGATAATAATCCTATCTTTAGGGGAGTTCCCGAACAGTCCTAGGTAATTTATTCTCTCAGACTGAAAACTTAGTCTTAACCGAGCACATATGTTGTGCTCGGTTCAAACACATTACAAGAAACCGAGCACATGTGTTGTGCTCGGTTCAGGCGTTTCACAAACAACCGAGCAAACAACTTGGTTTTTACGAACAGATTGAAAAAAGGAGATCACAGACAAATGCATGGAGAAAAATGAAGAACACCAAGAACAGATGAAGAACTTACCGGAAAACTCAAGAAGGGCGATTTCCGGCGGCTACTGACAGTCGGATTTCCTTTCTCCGGCGAATTCTCTTTGGTTGGCAAGGCTCTGGCTCTGGGAGTGAAAATGGGAAAATAAGGGAGGCAAAACCCTTATATACCTAGCTTCTCGAGGCTGACGTCACCCCCTCGTGATTTGTGCCCAAAGGCTGCCTCGGGCATACGAAACGGCGCTTGATTGAAAGGCAGTACCACCATGTCAGAACCATCACATCCTCGGCAACTGAGTGACCGAGGACATGATGGCTCGGGGGAAGATGTGTGGGACATTTATGAAGAGCAAATGAAACCGCGACACGCGGATGTTCTCGGTAATGAGCTCGGGCTACCCTGCTCCATCGGGCAAGTACGCCCTCGGAGCATCCGAGCCCTCGGGCCTGCCCGCTCTCGGGCAAATGGGCCCTCGGGCCTTGATGCCCTCGATTCGTGTCAACTTCGGGCAGGTACCCTCTCGGTCCTATGAACCCCTTCGGGCCGCATGAGCACGCGCCCCTCACGTGTGTGGAATTTGTCTTACATGTCAGATCTGACAGAGGAAATCAGACCGGGAGCAGAGCACGCTCCTGGAAACCGACTGGGGGGTACGACTGTCAACGGTCAGGTCTGTGACCCCAAAAGATCCGCGATTTGGTCTGAAGCCCCTATCTAACCATAGTTAGCTCAGGACCCTAACTTGACCACGGTCAGGTTAGGGGATTGGACCAATCCGAAACCTAGCACTTGTCTATAAAAGGAACACTATTCATGACAAGAAAAGTAAGTTCCTCTAGCACAAAACCCTAGAAATTCTCCTCTCTCTCTCTCTCTCTCTCTCTCCCTCAGAGACTGACTTGGGCGTCGGAGGGTTTTAGACCGGGAAATCCCCGGTCTCCCCTGACAACCCTCTTTGATTTCAGGTCCTCGTTCTACGAGAAAGCCCTACATTCCCTCGCTACCGCGAGCCATCTCAATCCCTACGACTCGACCGAACCACTCCTTCAAAGCGCTCCGCCGACTGTCTAGACTTTTCCCCGTACATCTAACATTGTAGTTTGCGCTTGGAAAATGATATTACTTGGACACAGTTTGGTTTTGTTGCATATGGAGTTAACAATAACTAAATAGAAGTAGCAACTATTTTTGTTATAGTAACTTCAACATTGCACGCAAAGGCTGAAGAGCTTTTGTGCTATCATTTCTGCTAAGCAGTATCAATTTATAACACTTCACTTGTTATTTGGTAGTATGAGTATTGTACTGTATTTGACAGGAAAACAATTTACTAACATTGATTGGTTATAAATCTCTAACAATGGTGCTACAACGTTTATGAGCTCAAATACAATTTTTATAGTTTTGCAGAATGATTGGGAGGATCCATGAGCTCAGAATTTTTCTGAATTATGTCGTATCAGTTCTTGTATTTTTAAAAAACCCTTGGGTGATTGCGGTTACCAATTAGATTAGAAAAAGTAATTCAAATTGTTTATCTTAATATTGTGAAGAAATTTTATGAGTAGTTGCACCATCTACACAATTTGGTAGTGGTAGTTATTGGAGATTTTTCGAACACACAGGTTTGAAATATTGTTATTCATCTTCTTGGAATTACAGGAATTTTTTCATGTTAGCAACCCAACGAAAATGCAATTATTCAAAAAAAAAAAAATCTCAAAACCCTTTTATAGCTATGATACTCTTACCAAATGATGAAAGTATCCATGAAAATCAAACGAGCTAGGATACTTGAGTCCAAATATGATTCCAAAAACTAAATTATAATTCTATATTAAAAATTTTAATTAAATTTCTAGATTTTTTTAATCAAAATTATAGAAAATTAGTCACGTGCAACGCACGTGTACACCAACTAGTAATATATAAATATATGGATAGGAGGAAAGAAAGAGGAAAAAAAAAAAGAGGGGGTGGGGGGATATTAATTTAATAATTTTTTGGACTGTGTAATTTTTGGGCCATGAGAACATAATCTCATCAGATTATACATGTGCTAAGGCTCATTGAGACAATGCTGTAGTAGGTGGGGAAAAGAAGGGGTTGAGGGGAGAAGATATTGACAAGATATGTTTTTTTTTTTGCCTTTGTAATTTTTGAGATAAAAGGACATAATTAGGCCTGGTAATTGGGTGGATATGGGTGGATTTGGGTGGGTTTAGATAGGTTTTATCATAATATCACCCAAATTCAACCCAACCCATTTACTTAAATAACCCATTTAAGTAAAACCCAAACTCATCCATTTACCACAAATGGAAACCCAACCCTACCCGCATATCCCCGCTGACCTGTTTAAGACCTTGAATGACTTTGATGTTGGGTGACTTTGCTCCCTCAAAATTGTATATCCGCCCAAAAGCCTCTCCAAATACGGCGACTCAGTCCGAGTTCAATGGTCCAACATCGACTCACCTTCCCACCTCGATTGGCTCGACATCTACTCACCCCCCGACTCCTCCCACGACAATTTCATCTGCTACTTCTTCCTCTCTTCCTCCTCCACTTGGCAATCCGGGCCGAAACAGGTACATTTGGTGTTTACAGAGAGATGGGATGAGATGAGGGTCATGTTCCTTACGGACGATGGGAAGGAGAGCTTTGTGAAGTACGATGTGAGCAAGGATCGGATGGATCACGTGGCGGCGACGCGAATTGGGAGGTATGAGAGGGAGGACATGTGTGATTTGCCGGTGAATGAGAATGTTGGGTGGAGAGACCTTGGGTATCCATGATGGGGTTATGACGAATTTAAAGAAGGGGTAGAAATATTATTACAAGGTATATCTATTCACTTGCACATGATGAATTGGGGTTTTGTTGTTTTGAATAATTGTTGAAGGAGACGATGAGGAGCGACTGCGAAGGAGACTTCAAACCCAATCGGGTTTCATTCACACCCAATTTTTTTTTATTTTATATAAACCCGATTAAACCCAATTATTAGTTGGGTTTTCATGGACACCCATTTACAACCCAATTAATAAAATTACCCATTTGCATCGGACGGGTTTGTGGATTTGGGCACAAATTACCAGCCCTAGACATAATCTCATTAGATTACACCTGTGCTAAGGTACATAGAGACGATGCGGATGAAAAATTGCTGAGCCTTGTTTTGTCAGATTTTCTGCTGACATGTTTGGACCAATGTGGAGTTAATTTAACTTATTAAATAGATACATTTTTTGGTTGACTCATTTGATTTGTTTGTGGGAAATAAATTCTCAAATTAAGCCTGAGATTTTCAGCTTTTTCAACAAGCGAATGAAACCCACAATGTTATTCTGTTTGGTTCAATTACCCTCAAATGGTATTCATCCTGAATTTTGTGGATAATCGCAGAACTATTTGCAGAATCTCAAGTCAACCCAAACCCCACACCACTGCCAGCACCAAATTGATAAATGAAAGGGAAAAAAAAAATCCCAAATCTCATAGGATTCCATTGTCATGTGATCAAAAGCCTTTGCTATATCAATTAAGGGCTTGTTTGGTCGTCCAAATGAATATTAAGCGATTATAATGTGTTTAGCATTAATATTAAAGGCATCTATCACTGATTTTCAATGAGACAATCATCCATAAACATAAAAACAGAAAATAAAAAATTAATGGATCTATATTTACTCATGATTTCACTATGTATACATAATTTAGTGGCCAAGGCAAATTTTGTGACTGAATTAAAAATATCCATAATAAAAAGATTGAATACATAGAACCCAAAACCTAGGACTCCGTTTGGATCTAAGAAAGAACGTGGGTAGGAAAGGAAAATGCTAAAATTTCCTCAAAACGAACTCATCTCTAAAACATTTTTGCTGTTTTCCCTTTCTATCCCTCGAGTTATCCAACTTACAAACAGAGGAGTTTATTTGTTACCAGTACAAAATATAACAAAACACCCTTCAAAACACTACATCTCTATTTGGTTGCCCTGAAATTAGACGAAAAGAAAAGAAAAGAAATATAAAATCTTGTATATTCTGCTGATTAGGCTCCTGGAAAGAGAATACCCAGCTCAATTATGCCAAGATCAGTTATTTGGTTGAGTAGAGTTTTCTGTTTTCTTAGAAACCAAACAGTCGCAAGACCTTAATTTCCTTTTCCTCTTCTGTTCCCCTGTTTTCTTCACGACCAAACAAAGGCTTATTATATATACAAACTAAGAAATGGACGTCACTCCTGAAGCTGCTCATCAATGACTAGTACGAAGTCGTTTTCCAAACTTGGCTGATCTTGCATGGCAGGTTGTCCTTCAACACGAATTTCAACTCGAGGATGTTCTGGTTGTAAAATTTCATGTCGGCGAGTGGTGCAAATAATTATGAGAGTAGGAATGGCTTGCAGGATGTGGCATAAGCAGCAAAGAAATTGCTTAAATAGGTTCAAAAGCAAGCCATACCAAGGAGAGGTACAAATGATTAAGGCGTAAACAAACCAGAAGAGTGATGGTGGGAAAATGAACGAGGCTAGCAATGAAATGGCCACTGCAACAGAGAAATCTCCTGCGCGCAAGCGGATTGGCTCGGCGGAAACACTGAGAGGGAGCTTGATGGATGTGAAGAGAAAGAATAAAAAGGCAGTGGCAAGAAGCAATATGGGAATCATCGAAGTGGGATGATAATTAGTCCCTAATGCACCATCTTGATTCCAAGGCATCCTTCCGGAATTTCGGAACAGGAGAAGGATGAGGTATATCAGGGGAGGAATGCAATATCTCAATTCTATGGAGCAGTGCATCCTTCTTTGTATTTAAAAGATCAGTAAATATTTACCAGAACGAGAAGGAAGAGCGGATCTAGCAAAAAACACAGAAGAGGAAGAGCAGCTATGCATTTTGCCTCTATCTACTTTGGTACATATATATATATATACCAGGACCGTGTTCTTTTAGTATAATATATATATTTATATCTGTGACGTATTAAGTCACTGATCCTCCCTGATGAAGACATACTATAATATATATACATATATATGTGGAACTGGAGGACATACTTTTCATCAGCAATTGTCCTTCCTAGAACTTATAGAAAGTATGTTATCCAGCCCCACATATATATGTATATATATTATAATATGTCTACACTAGGGAGGATTAGTGACCTAATATGTCACAGATGTAAATATAATATACATATGTGGGGCTGGAAAACATACTTTCCATCGACAATTATCATTCCCAGAAAGTCAATACATATATATGTATATATATTAGGGAGGATCAATGACCTAACACGTCTAAGATATAAATATAATATACATATGTGGGGTTGGAAAACATACTTTCCATCAGCAATTGTCATTCCTAGGAAGTCATACATATATATGTATAGGATGATGATCAGGTAAGCACGTGCTGATATAACTTATATCAAAACCTGCATTGAGAGTTGTACCTTGTGCATTAGTGAGATGTGAGGGGAATTGAATCAATGCAAGGGGTACAACCCCCAATGCATAGTGCTGATGTAACTTACATCAGCACGTGCTGATGGGATCACCTCTGTATATGTATATATATTATAATATGTCTTCGCTAGGGAGGATCAGTGACCTAATACGTCACAGATATAAATATAATATACATACATATATATGTATATATATTATAATATGCCTTCGCTAGGGAGGATCAATGACCCAATACGTCATAGGTATAAATATATATATATATATATTATACCAAAAGAACCCAGTCCCTGGTGTATATATATATATAGATATACCATAATAGATAGAGGCAATTATAATATATTATATAATATAGATATGCATGAGACCTACTGAGGTCCTTGGAGGAGGAGTTGGTCCTCCGGTTGGCGAAGTTTTGTCCTTATTAAAATTACGATTGTTTGAAAAACTAGAATGAGTTAGTGGGCAATGCTCATTTTACTTTTTCAAACGACGTCATTTTCATAACCCTTGTCTTTCTTCCATAGTCTTCAAAAGCTCAAATTTTACCGAGTGAATAAGTTATTCTCCATCGTGGGTCCCGATTCGGTCTGTTATTAAAATTCCGAAAGCATGAATGGTTTCTATAAAAAATAACTGAGTGTAATTAAAATAGCTAATTAAAAATATTTTTTGCTTAATTTGGTTAATGACTTAATCGTATGGCATACATACACAAATGATTGATCTATATTTATATTTATTCTATTAAAAGTAACTTGAGTAGAAAACCTTTCAATTTTTCATTTTACCCCTCCTGAATACCATAAAGTCAACATTATCCTTCCATAGTAGAATGTCAAAAATCATTGGGGCTAAAACCTCAGCTATTCACTGGTGTTTAAAATCACGGAGTGTTACAAATATCACCACAAATTCAATTGAAAAAAAAAATTATGTCCTTTGCATCTTAATTTAATTGGTCGATTTCATTATCATGAGAACAAACCACCAAAAATAATAAAATCTAATTTACATACATATATTGGCTAGCTCAACTAGGCGTAAGAAAGTTTCCTTAAGTTTCTAACTTAAAAGCTTAAATTGTTAGGTAGAGGGTCTAAATATGAAATCTCATCAAACTTAGTATTTGGGCAATGTGGTATTTTCCGACACCCTCCTTAAGGCACATGTCTGATAAGAGAAGAACATGCCTCTCACACGAAGAGCAGTATGAATGTAATAGACCCACAAACTACATGCTCTAATAGCATGTTAAGTTTTTAACCTGAAAGCCTAAACTATTAAGTAAAGAGATCAAACTGGTATATGAAATCATGTCAAACCAAGTATTTGGGTGATCCGGAATGTGGTAGTTTTTAATACATTTGAATACAATAGTTAGTAGTTATCTATCTACACAAGCATATATATCTATAGATATATCTATACTACTTATAAAAAGATGAATGCAAGAAAAACTTTTGATTGACTAATATATCCTTATTTTAATTTTTAAATACACAACTACCCACCCTTCTACATATATAGGAAATATAGTAATATGAAAACTATAATTCTAAAGCACATACCTTAATATATAAAACACAAATAGAAATTCAAAGGAAATGGAAACTATAATTCGTATATAATAAATAGAAATATATAGGAATATGAAAACTATAATTCTAAAACACATATTTTAATATATTCTAAAATACATACCTTAATATATAAAATAGGAATTCAAAGAATCAATCACCCAGTTTTCTCAAATGTTTAATTGTTCAAGTGAGTGATAGCTTTGCATGATATTAGGGATTAATGGAGGCAAAAGGTCTAGACTCCTCCACCTTATAGCCAAAAAATAAAAAAGGAAGACTAAATACGGTCCTTTAGGAATATAAGACATGATGATGTGTTATTTGGCTTAGCTCAAAAACAATTCCACAATTTGCTCAAAAAAAAATTAAAAATTCATTAAAACAGAAACTATAATTCCTATATAATAAATAAACAGCTGGAACACATACCTTAATATATTCTAAAACGCATACCTTAATATATATAAAACACAAATAGGAATTCAAAGGAAACGGAAACTATAATTCCTTTATAATAAATAAACAGTCGGATTATAAATTCCACTTTCTCCATCAAGAGTAGCTTCAACCTTCTCTCCACCTGACAATGGCCTGTAGGCCGAGTGGCACGTCCCACCTCAAAAGGGTGTGGGGTTTTGAGGAGGTCCTGGGTTTGACTCCTCTGGGTGTGTGTGTGGTGAGTTTCTATCGCTTGGCCCAAAAAAAAAAAAAAAAAAAAAAAAAAAAAAAAAAAAAAAAACCTTCTCTCCACCTTTTCAAGTTTTGTTCTGCAAATTATAATATATATACGGTACTATTAGAGAGCTGCAAATTATAATATATATATATATATATATATATATATATATATATATATATGGTACAGTTAGAGAAGAAGTTTGATTTTTGATGAATTTATAAGTTAGATAAATGAATTTATGATCATAATAGGTACTATAATTAAAGAAAGAAAAATCATTCGAAACGAAAATTGAGAAACAAAAATACATAGATTAGTAAAAAAAAAAAAAAAAAAAATACATAGATTAGTGAAAAAAAAAAATAGAAACTAAAATTGAGAAACAAAGAGATACGGAGAGAAAGGAGATGAAGTAGAGAGAGAGAGAGAGAATAGATCTGGAAAAAAAAAAATTTAAACACAAATCAAATTAGAGAGAATTTTGTACAACAACAAAATGAGACCGTTAGATAGAGATTGTCTTGGATATGTACTGTACTTGGTTGGACCTTTGTCTCCATTTAGTACAATTGCTTTTTTTTTTTTTTTTTTTTTTTGATGAAAAGCAGAGCTTAAGCATCAGAGAAGAGTTTAGCATTCCAACTAGGTTGGCACCCTAAGACCTCCAAATCATGTGCTGATAGCCCTCAATATTATTAATAAAAGATAAGGAAAACTGAGACAAGAGGAATGAAAATAAAGATAACAAAAACTGTCCGATCTTGGTGACTTATAAACATCACAATCCAGCTTACAAAATCAAAAAAATACAAAACAATATTAGTACAATTGCTTGCAAACTTGTAGTGAAGAAAAAATTAAATTCACCATATAATCGTTTCCAACAATACTTGGCCAATTTATACCGTGAAAAAAAAATAAAAAATAAAAAAATTGAAACTAAAAGAGATTAAAACTAAAAGAGAATAGATCTGGAAAAAAAAGAAAGAAAAAAACTCATATCCAAATACTTATATCAGTGAATAAAAAAAAAAGAAAGAGAAATCTAAAAAACTGAAAGAAAACTGAGAGAAAAAACCCATAAAAATAAGTGGAGAAAAAAAGAAAAAAAAAAAGAAAGCAAACTCATTATTTCGATCCAAACACATAAATCAGTGAAAAAAAAAAATTCGGACAGTAAAAATTAAGAAACAAAGAGAGATGGAGAGAAAGGAGATGAGGTAGAGAAAGAGAGAGAATAGATCTGGAAAAAAATAAAATAAAAAAATTTATACCATGAGGAAAAAAAAAAAAATTTGAAACTAAAGAGATTAAAACTAAAAGACAATATATCTGGGAAAAAAAAAAAAAACGCCTCATATCCAAATACTTATATTATTGAATAAAAAAAAAAAATTGAAATAAAAAAAACTGAAAGAAAACTGAGAGAAAAAACCCAAAAAAATCAGTGGAGAAAAAAAAAAAACAAAACAAAATCATTATTTCGATCCAAACACATAGATCGGTGGAAAAAAAATTGAAAAAAATAATAAAATAATTATATGCCAAATAATCAAAATGTTACTAACTTTGTTTACGTTTTATAGCAGAATAATACGAACTCCAAGTTCTACATGAAACTGATTCGTCAGACTGGCCAGAAATTTAAGTTCATCATAAAATTGAAGAAAATTGATGACTTCATTAGAGCAAAAAATAGTTACATTGTTGAAAAAATTAAAGAAATACCGGATGAAGAGTCAGAAGGAAGTGAAGATAACAGAAAATCAAAGAGGCAGAAAAAAATTAGATTCAAAGATAGAATACTTATATTATTTCTTTCATATTAGAATTCCGTTACAAACATATGTTTACCTAATTTAATGACAGTTTTTGAATGTTTTGGCATTTTTACAAGTTTAAAACGATTATTATTTATACATTCAATATCAACATGTGCAGCGCACGTATGCACCAACTAGTATATATATATATATAGACACACACACAAAGGAGTTTACCAGAAATGTTACCAAAAACTATGCACCCTTTTATAAAATATTCTAGTGGGGTCACTTGAGATTGAGATGTATGTCAGCCAATATTTATCACTTGAGATTGAGATGTTTGTCTCAGCCAAGATTAATCACTTTCTCCGTCTAGTATGTTTTTTCTCACTAGAAAGATAAAAGGGGAAAAAATAAAAAGGTCGGGGTCTCGTGGGGCGGGAGGTAAGAAGTAATTAGAACGTGCAATGGAGGAATAAATTAAGCATTAGTGATTATACAACTTGATTATTTAAAAAAAAAAAAAAAAAAAAAAAGCTACAAGCCACCATATTCAGGCCAAGAACGAAATCTGAAACAAAAAATATAGTAAAAAGTACAGAATGATCATCCAAACTTCCAAAGATACTTAAAAGAGGAACATGGATTGAAAGAACCCACAGTCGTCTATACATAGAGCGCACACGTAGAATTTCAAAGTTCTGAGTCCGCTTGGTTCCCGAGTTGGCTTCACCTTGGTCATATATTTTACATCACACCAAAAAGGGTAATTAGTGAGTTAATCATGACAACAATTGTAGTAAGATTGAATACAGAGCAAAAACCATTTGTCTCGAGACCGTACTTGCACTAAAAAGAATGAGTCTTCTATGCAACTGTGACACGGTTATGGGGTGTCACAAGTCAATAGAAATGAACCAAAGTGAGATTATGGGGTCAAAAAGTACAATAATATCATCACGAAAAAGTATATTGTCTCATGGACACGCATCCTACAAAAAAGCCTCGTTGCTAGGCCAAAAGGAAAGATTAGTAAAAAGAATTAGGAGATTGAAAAGCAATGAATTAAGACATGACATGGATAATTATATTAAATCTGTATACATCTGGAGGTGGAGACTGAAGGAAAGATCAACAAAGGAAAATTTTTAGGAGTGAAAAGAGTCTTTACCAGTTCACAGGCATTTCATTGAACAGCTTGTCCCCGTCTATAAAATGTGTAGAAGGAAGGTCGGGTTCGAGAACATCCTTAGCGCAAGGATGGTCCCATTACAACGATTCCCACAATTCTCTATCATCTATCTCGATTAGAAGAAGAGAAGCGGGAGGAGAAGGTTGACCATTTAGGATTGGCAGATGGAGAGGCACCCTCTTCAGCTTTGGACATCTACTTACTATTATTTTTGGAGAGAATCACAACCATTATACCGCTACTGTAGATTATGCTCTTCAATTCCGACATATCCTCCAAATTCAAGACCTTCAACTTTGGCAAAGTAATTCTGAGCATGGCATCATCATTGTTGACAGTAAAATGGTTCCAAATTCTGGTGATGTCACCATCATCATCTGCTTCCTCCTCCTCTTCTTCTTCTTCTTCTTCTTCTTCTATATTTGCTGCTATTATCTCCTCCATTCCCTCATAATTCTTGACATTGATCTCTTCCAGATTCCTCAGGCACCGCAGCAATCGTGGCATGAACAAATAACTAATCCTGGGAGATTTAAAGATGCTTAATTCTTTACGACCCAAAGAGGAAGCTGATGGTGATTTTGGCTCAACAATTCCCCCGAAGAGGCAGCGTAAGCTCTACCGTTCTTTAAGTTGTAGTACCTCAAGTCCTTTATGTTGTGCACAGTCACGCATTCTATCCCAGTACAATCGATAATTTTGCAGCACTTCAAGTCTTCAACAAACGAGTTTCGTGCACTGAAGAAACCTGGCATAAGTTTTACACATCGTGGCAATCTTTAATCTCCAGTACCTTGAGGTTGTTTGGGAGCAACAGGGAACCTTGTCCACTTTCACTAGTTTTGTATTTCATTCCATTTTTTACTTTGTAAAAGCTTTGCGAAAGTTTGATCCTGAGGTTTTGTTGAGATCCTCAGCCAATAAAGCTGAGTGGTCAGTAGCGATTTTGCAATTTGCTAATGCTACATATCGATTGCTCATAGAACTTCCTCCTTCGTCGAAGTCACAAAAACACCTTTTGGTCCCACTTTAAGTAGGTAATCGTGGGGCAAATAGTTACATTTTGATTTTGCAATTTGCTAATCCCACATATCGATCCAATGTCCTTAATGCACAGATCTTTTCTAATGAAGGCGTACGTTGCAAATAGGAACACCATCTAATAAGCAGCAATGATGTGAGTTTCTTTAACTTGGAGATGCATTTCGGTAGAGTCTCAATTCCAGTGTTAGAAAGATCGAAAACTCTGACTTGACATGTGTACACACCAATTTTGTGTCCTGAAATCAAAAGACAAGAAATGCAAAGAAAATTAAATTTATATTAATTTAAATAAATGGGTACGATTTTATGTGGATATTCTTTACAAAAGAATGTAATCGTTTGATTAAATCTCTTTGGGTTTTACGATCCAAGGGCAGAGATTGTTTAATCTTGAATCGATTAAGAGTGCTCCTCTCTAAACATGTGGATCGAGATACGTCGTTTGGATTTGAGGGCTATGTGACTTGATCTCGAACATGAACTAGGTCTTGTCTTGGAAACTCTATATTTCACTTATCTTAATTAAAGGAGATTTGTTTCCCTGATTTAGGTTTTAATTCATTATCATTTCAAAATTTTAGAGAATGTTATCAATTGGGGGAGATTTTCTCCTTCCACCTTTGTGAATTTGAAATTCATAGGAGTCCTTTTTAAAAGGTTTCCAAATGTGAGGAGATAAATTTTCTCAAATTGTGGGAGGCAACATTCCCATGGGTAAACTTTTCTATGAGGTGATTAGGGTCGCATGATGTTGACTTGTCTCACATGTAGGACCCACGTAGATTTGATTGGCTACGTTGCACATGACTTTTGATGACTTTGATTGACTTAGTAAGTTGGGCCATTGCATAAGTCGGATCAAGGCCTGTTGTATCAAGTGGGTTGTATCCACTAATGATTTGAACAAGTCTCATTTGTCTCTGATTAATCAAATGTTCAACTTTTGACTTTTTAACTAATCCAATGATGATAAATAAATCTGGAATTCTTCTGAGTCTTCCATTCCCCAATAGCAACAAAGTCGAGAGTCTAATCCCCTAGCGATGCATGACAATGGATTTCTGTTATGTAGTTGTTTATTAAGGAAACCCTCTTAAGGTCCTATGTCCATTGCTCATCGATGTCTAGTAAAGCTCGCAATTCCACACCAGCTTGTACCATGCATTCATGATTCATGATCTGGAGTGTCATGTCTCTGATCAGAGCATGCATCTTCACATATTTAGAATTATGATATTTTACAACCCTTTATAATAAGCATGCATTTTCAAGTTTATTCAATATGGAATGGCCCTCGTCAAACTCTGCTCACCTACTCATTCCTTTGATTATTCCCTCGTCTATCAAATGCTTTATCAACTCCTTTCGTTCGATCTCAAAGTCTTTAGGATATAGTGCGCAATATAGGAGACAACATTGGAACTTCCCATCTTTTAAGCGAAAGTAACTATATTTTAGCTACTCAAGTACCCTCTCCATGTTAGTGAGCCCCTTTGTAGCTTTCTCAATTCTTCCAATGCATGCATTCCTCTACTTGCATTCTTTAACTACACTTTTCATACTTCTAGCAATTGTGATGATTGCAAGGGGCAAATGAGCACATTCTTCGGCAACAAGCCTACAATTTTCATAGCTTCTTTTAAACTTGCAATAAGAAAAACATTGCGCCCAACTTTATCCAAGAATGAGCTCCAGGCCTCTTCTTTGGAAAGAAGTTCCATTTTGATACTCTTACACTCGACATTTCGGCAGTCATCAAGTGATTAGGTTATTAATACAATTTTGCATCCATTAACGCTACTAGGTTATGGGATTCCTACATTTCTAAGTTCAAATTCTTCCCACACATTATCTCAAACTAACACATCTCTTCTTTTCTCTCTGTTGTGGTTAATATGCAGTAAATTAGTTGTGTCTTTATGGGGTGTATCTAGAATGATCTTAGGTTCCTTTTTTCATGCCTTAGGTGTTTGTTCTCGGGCCTGTGAGAAGAATTTTGCTGTCGGGCGGTGTCTCTACTTTTCTGGTGTTCTTATCATTTCCCTTTTCATAATTTCTCTAATAAATTCTTAAAAGATGATGCATAAAACAGACAAGTTTTAGAAGATAATGCATGGAGAGCATGTAAATAATATTCAGAAAAACAAAGATGCATATCCAAGCAAAGCAAGCCAGCTTGATTCTAACGTACTTATCCATGATATTGGTCTTTGCACCATTTTTTCCTCTTTTATTTATTTTTTATTTTTTGGGTTGGGGGGGGCGGTGGTGTGTAGGGGGGTGTTGTTTTTTAATGGGTAATTGTGGGGTGTTGTTTAATTGAACACTAAGAGGCAGGAAATGGGCAAGTCTGTGTACAGGACATCAAGAAAAGTCAACTTACAAAAAAGAAAAAAAATAAAAAATAAAAAACTAATAGATAAATAAAAACTAAGCATTGGGGTCTAGTCGTCAAGAGGCACATTCCTGGAAGGGGCTGGGAAAGGACTTCCAATGCGTAAGAAAAAAAAAAGTAAAGAACGAAAAGTCACCAATGAACGGAAAAATCATAATATTGGGAACCTTTTTACTGAAATAATATAATCCTATTTTTTTTCTTTATTATTATTATTATTATTATTTTAACTTTTAGAAGAAGAAATCAATACCACCAACTTCCATAAGGACTAACCAAATCTTTCAAGAGAACGTCCAAAATTTCTGTAAAAAATTTAGCAATAGGAATTTTAATTAATGTAATCCCTTATTTTCATTAATAATTTTGCTATGCCTACATAATTTAGGGAATAAAGCAAATTATGCAATGAAATTAACAATATCTAAAATCGTAGGATCGAACAACAAAAACCCAAATCTAAGACTTCATTTGAATCTGGGAAAGTACAAGATGAATAAAAGGAAAATGGCAAAACTTACTTAAAAATGAACTAATTTCTAACTCCCCCGAGTTAACCGAGTTCCGAACAGGGGAGTTTTTTCTTTGCTAGTGCATAATATCGCTTTGACAATGCTGAGCCTCCATTTGGTCGCCATGAAATTAGTAGGGAAAAAAAATAAAATAAAAAAATAAGTACTATTTAAAACCTAATAGTTTCCACTGTACTTTATGAACAGTTGTTTGGTTGAGTTGACTTTTTCGTTTTCTTGAAGACCAAACAGGATATAATGCAGGACCTCATTTTTTTTTTTTTGTTCTTTTCCTTTTCTGTTCTGTTTTCTTTGCCACCAAACAAAGGCTTATTATATATACTTGTTTTAAAACGGACGTCTTTCCTGAAGCTGCTCATCAATCAGTGGCTACGACAAAGTCAACTTCCATGGCTGTTTGTCCTTCAAGATCAAGTGCATCAATTTCAGCATGAGGATGTTCTGATTCTGAGCTTTCATGGTGGGTGATGCAAATGATAATGAAAATAGGAATGGATTGTAGGATACTGTACAGCCAGCAGAGAAAGTGCTTAAATTGGTTCAAAAGAAAGTGATTCCAAGGAGAGATACATATGATTAAGGGGTAGGCAACCAAGAAGAGTGGTGGTGGAAAAACGAAGGAGGCTACCGAGGAAATGGTCACCACACCGGAGAAATCTCCGGCACTCAAGCGGATTGGCTTGGTGGAAACAATGAGAGGGAGCTTGATGGACGTGAAGAGGAAGATCGAGGAAGAGTAATATGGGAATGGCAAGCAGCAATATGGGCATCATCAAAGTGGTATGATGGTCAGTCTCCATTGCATCATCTTGATTGCTAGGCGTGCTTTTGGGATGTTGGAACAAGAAGAGGATGAGGCATACCATTGGAGGGATGCCATATCTCAAGTCCATGGAGCAATAAATCCTTCTCTGTATTTTTGAAGACCATAAATTTATGAAATTGAAAACGAAGAGCAGATAAGAATTTTTGCCTCTGGCTCTTTGTCTATAGTGTGTATATATAGAGGGCGTTGGTCGGTTAGTTCTCAAATGAGTCAGTCATCAAGTTAGGCGAACTTCGGTGCCAAGTTGGCGAACTTCGGTGCCATGATTAGACAAATTTGTCTAACCATGGTTCTGTTAGTTCTCAAATGAGTCAGTCGTCAAGTTGATGAACTTCGGTGCCATGGTTAGACAAATGGTTAGCTTGGCTAACTATGGTTCTGTCGGCTAATGGTTACGAATTTCGATCCCATGGTTAGAGTGGAAGAATTTTCCCCTGATTCATTCGTCTAATTAACCATGTGTGGTTAGTTAGTTGTCAAGCATTAATGAATTTCGGTCCTTTGGTACGTTAGGCACTCTAACCATGCATCAAACATACATGGTTAGTTGTCAAGTGTTATGGGCACTCTACCCATGGGTCATCTCATCGAGTGGAACCAACCATGTCGTGAATTGTAATAGACACTCTAATCACAAGTCTCACCATGACATCAAGTGTTACAAGAGTAAGTCGTCAATGTGTAACTGTGACATGATTATGTGGTCTCACGAGTCAATAAGAGTATAATAAAATAGGATTCCACTTCCATTGGCTTGTGATACCACGTTAACTGTTTCATAGTTACATACAAGTTTTCCCCATGTTATAAACACTAATCGAAAGTCTACATGGTTACTCATTATCATCAAGTGTTAATGAGTTTCGGTCCTATGGTTAAGAGTGACCAGTGTTGCTTGAATCATGATTTCTAACCATTAGGGGAATTCTTTAGTCATTATATCAAAGAGAAATTTCGTTGCATGCGCTCTTTTAAGTTTCAAGCCCTTAGATATCATGGTTTAGATTTTACGTAACCATTGGATGCTAATGTGCGCTAATCATAATGATAAGAGTAGTACTATGCATATTCAATCCAAAATTTCTTTATAATCTTTTTCCTTAATCACGTGACAATAGCCACACAAACGATCACATGCATAAACAAAGGCTTTTTTTTTCTTTTTTTTAAATTTTTTTAAATTTTTTTTATTTTTATGCATGACAAATCTATAACCACATCATTAAAAAAAATTTCGAAATCAATAGCATTTTCTTAATGATAAAGTTAGAGTACTGGAAATTACCAACCTGTTGCCTCATAAGGTACACCATACATGTGTAATCCCCTCCTAATATCTCATGTGAAAACGGAAAACGTTGTGAGCTCATCTTCCGCGTAAGAGCTTCTACTGATTTTTTCTTTCTTTCTTTCTTTCTTCGTACTATTATTATACCACACACATCGGATATCACAATGCATACTTCAATCCATTCAGTAGGGAGCTCTACGTACATTTGATACGTACTAGTCCTACAAATTTTGGAGTCAAAGATTTATTCTCTATCTCCCATGACCATAGGTCCATATCCACTGATGAGTGAACTTTGATTGGGGGTCCGTTTAAATTATCTTATTGTATTTTGGAATGAATTTTTGTGAAGAGGATCACTTATAGACTTGTAAGTATATAACAATTAACAATGTAAATTTGAAGAAAAAACTCATGATAAGGCTATGATTGCACCTCATGGTAGTCACCCCATAGGATTAAAAAAAAATTAAATAAAAATAAAAAGTGGCTTAACTGTACCTACCACCAATGAACTTAAAATAAGGATATTTATGGATTTTAAAATTGTTCTTGTGTGGAAATATATCTGAACTGAGGTCTCAACTCGGGATGGAGGGCTCAAGTCTGAAACGCTGACACGTGGCGAAGATTGCTCAACCAGGTCAACCACAATGCACGTGATTCACCTCCGAAGATCCAGCTCGGGGTAAGAAGTTAAATCTCTTCACTTGACACGTGGGAGGCCTGCACAGTAGGACCCGCTGCAAGGCACGTGATCTCCCAACTCGGTTCCTGGCTTTCACCTCGGGACACCTGTCTTATGACTCATACTACACTCCAAATCCTACTACAGTCCAAAACTGTCCTAGTAGCTGTAATTCCTGACACAGCGGTTACAAGAAACCACGATTCCCTGGCCAACCATGGTCACTGAACTATGGTCAGACGGTTATGGGTAAACCATGGTCAGATCTGACCTAACCCAAGCAGTTATCTGACCTCACATGGTCAGTCCGTACAGGTGGGTATAAAAAGAATACGATACAGCCTAATTTGGTAAGCTACAGTACCCTAATTCTCTGAGATTCATCTTCTTCCTTGCCTCATTCTCCACAGTGCAGCTTTCTGACTTAAGCTTCGGAGAGGGCACGGCCAAAACCCACCTTGGCCTACCCTCTGACCCATTTTCCAAGCTTGTGATTGCAGGTCCAGGCGAGGGAACAAGCTCCATCATCAACACGTAGTTCGGGGAGAAAGATTTTACCCCGTACAATTTGGCGCCGTCTGTGGGAACCATCGCGATAAGATGGCTACACCACCTCCGCCCACCTTTGGGCGAACCAGATCTGGAGCGAACTTTACTCGCGTAGACCAAGCCATTACAGGCGATGCTGGGAAACGAGCAGAAACCCAGCCTCCACAGACCAACCCGCCATTGCTTGCGGCGGGAACCAGTCAGCTTCCTCCGATTCAACAACATCATATCTCCCCTGAAATGTCTGCTGTCCTACATTCTCTCGATGACCAGCCTGTTCTGAAAGCCGCCTTCGATAAGGCTGTAACAAACAACCCCAACCCAGCGGCGGTAGTGGAACTGATTGCAACCATGCAATCGGAGATTCAATCGGCGCAGCTCGCAAAGCTAAATGCGGAGCAAAATTACCACCGCTACCTCCAGCGAACTTTTGCTCCTCGCGGAGTTAATATTGTCGCTGAGGAGGCTAGCCAAACCAGTCCACTCCGTCGCACCAGGCATCAGGAGAGCTCACCCAGGCCAGGGGCCTCACACCACCACCACCACAGCAGACATGACGATCAACCACGATTAACTGATCCAGAACAGAGACATCTGGGAGGGGGAGATGAACAACATCATGCGCTGATTCAGAGGTCCCCAGAACGCAGTTCAAGGCGTTCAGAACATGCGCGAAGGTGGAATGAGGACCACCCAAGACCTCGTTCTCAGGTGCGTTCTGGGCACGAAGTTCACAGAGAAGAGAGACGCTATCACAGGTCTCGGTCTCTTGAAAGAAGGGGGGAGAGAAGTACTGGGGGGACGAGCAGAAAGCACTCTCGGTCACCCAGGCGTGAAAGAAACGAGGAGGAAGCCTCCAAGAGACACCGGGGCAACCAGAGTAGAGGGGGAGAAAGACCTGAAAGCCTCGCTATAGCTCGGAGCCCATTCACACGATGGATTCAACGGGTCCCAATCCCACGAGGGTATTCCGAGATAACCTTTACTCTTTACTCTCTTTCAATAGACCCCGATCATCATTTGAATTATTACTTGCAACGTATGTCGTTATATGCTGGAAATGAGGGTTTTCTTTGCAAAATATTTCCTATGAGTTTGGGGGAAGTGGCTCTAAAATGGTGGGCCAAGATCCCAGATGAGTCTATTGACAGCTGGCACGAACTGAGCAAGCTGTTCAAGAAAAGGTTCATCACTAGCTGTAAATTCCCGAGGACAATGCAGAACCTATATGAGCTGAAACAGAAGGATGGGGAAGGACTTCGGGAGTACTCTCAGAGGTTCTGGGAGGTCTACAATGAGATCGACGAGCCCATCGAGAAGAATGCAATGGATCTGTTTCGTCTCGGGTTGAGGAAGCCATCACCTCTGTTTAAGGAACTCACCGTCAATCCTCCCAGAAACTTAGCCAAGCTACTCTCCACTGTAGCTAATTATTCCAAGTTGGATGATTTTTACACCCCACAGTCTGCCAAAGCTAGCGAAAAAGATGACAAGAAGAAGGACTCTAGGCCACAAAGAGACAACCCCCGAGGAGAGAAATCCAGGCCACCCACCAATCCGAACCAGGCCATCTTCACCGTATTTACTCTCCCCATCTACAAGTTAATGAAGGCACTGGAGAACAAGGATTTCTTCCAAAAACCTCGACCTATGTTCGCAGAGCCCGAGAAGAGAAATAAGAAGCTGTTTTGCAGTTACCATAAGGATCATGGCCACAGAACTGAGGACTGTAAGGTTCTGAAGTACAATCTCGAGGCTTGGGCCAAGGAAGGAAAGCTCGATGAATTTATAGTCCGAAAGGACAAAGGACAGCCATCCGAACAGAGAAAACCCGAGAACAGGGCTCCTCAATCCACTCAACCAAAGATCCTCGGGAGGATAGACATGATCACCGGAGGATATGAGGAAACAGCCCTGTCAACCAGCCAGCTTAGGGCGCAATATAGGATGGCCTGTCAAGATGCTGAAGTCAGTGATATTGGGGATGAGCCGGTACTACTACCTCAGAGTGATGGAGAAAATGGTGAGAAACTGCTTTTCTTCGAGGACGCCGAGACTGATGGGACGGTGCGCTGCCCGCACAACGATGCTCTAGTTGTCCGCATGCTCATAGGGAACTATGACGTGGGCAAAGTCTATGTGGATAACGGAGCATCTGTGAACGTCATGTTCCAGAAGTTGTTCAGTCAACTCGGGCTTAGGGACTCCGACCTGAAGCCCTGCCACGTCAGCTTGAAAGCTTTTAATGGCAACATGACTTTCCCATTGGGGCAGATAACGCTCCCAGTTCGGGCAGGGCCAGTGCAATCCATGGAAACGTTTGTGGTGATCCAGGAGAGGTCAGCTTACAATGTTATACTCGGGCGACCCTGGATTCATGCCATAAAGGCTGTCCCATCCTCCTACCACCAATCCATCAGGTTCCCGAGCCCAGAGGGAATCATGGAGATAAAGGGAAACCAGGCAGCGGCCAGGGAGTGTTTTCTGGCAGAGTATGCAGGCCACTCAGCGCCTTCCGAGGACAAACTGAAGTCCAAGGTCCCACGCCTTCCCAGCTCGGGAACTGGCAAACTCAAAGCCCCGAGGCAAGAGCCTGAGCAGAAGAAAAAAGCTAAGATTGATGAGGTCCCCTTGTAGCAACGAAAGGGAGAACGGCCCGGAGTAGAGGAGACAGCTCTGGAACCCGCAGACAGAACAGGGGAGGAGTTAGTTAAAAAGATAATCAATCCGGATGATCCAGAGAGGTTTTTCTGGATAGGAAAGTCATTGAGTGACTCCGACGCAGCAGAGCTGTTTGAATTCTTGAAGAATAACATTGATGTATTTGCTTGGTCACCCCATGAAATGCCAGGAATTGATCCCAGAATTATTACTCATGAGTTGCAAGTTAACCCGAATTACAAGCCAGTGGTTCAGAAGCAACGAAGGTTGTCAGATGATAGAGCCGAAACAGTTTCTGCCGAGGTTGATAAGCTTTTGAAAGCAGGGTTCATCAGAGAAGTAAAGTACCCGAGTTGGCTGGCCAATCCCGTATGTGTAAGAAAGAAGACAGGGGACTGGCGAGTCTGTATCGATTTCACAGACCTCAATAAAGCGTGCCCAAAGGACAGTTTCCCCTTGCCTAAGATTGACCAACTTATAGACTCTATCTCGGGGTATGAAAGACTGAGCATATTTGATGCCTACTCGGGTTACCATCAGATTCCTATGGCAGAACACGACCAAGACAAGACTGGGTTCGTTACTCCTAGAGGAACGTACTGCTATAAGGTGATGCCGTTCGGGTTAAAGAATGCAGGGGGCCACCTACCAACGTCTTGTTAGCAGGATGTTTGAAGGACTGATTGGCAAAAACCTTGAGGCGTACGTTGATGACACTATTGTTAAGAGCAGCTCAGAGAAAGATCATCTGACAGACCTAACTGAGGCTTTTTCCCGACTCAGGGAGTATGGAATGAAGTTAAATGCGAAGAAAAGCTCATTTGGCATAGGCTTCGGGAAAATTCCTTGGTCACTTAGTTCAAGAAGGGGGATCGAAGCAAATCCAAGTAAGATTGAGGCGATAAGAACCCTACGCACTCCAACAACAGTCAGGGATGTTCAACAGTTGAACGGGATGGTGGCAGCACTCAGTAGATTCATCTCGAGGTCATCAGATAAATGCCACCCATTCTTTCAAATACTGAAGAAGAGCACTAACTCGGGATGGAACACAGAATGCCAAGAGGCTTATCAAAAGTTAGTTGCTCATTTAGAAAAACTTCCCACCCTGACCCACCCTTACCACGGGGAAGCCCTTTACCTCTATCTTGCTGTCTCAGCTCATGCACTCAGTGGCGTTCTTATAGCCCAGCGCAGCCTTACTCAAGCCCCGATCTACTATATTAGCAAGACACTATTAGACGCTGAAACCCGTTATCTGCCACTTGAAAAGCTACTTCTAGCCCTTGTCACAGCCTCCAGAAAACTCCAACACTACTTCCAGTCTCACCCTATCATCGTCCTCACAAACTACCCACTGAAAGATGTCCTCCGCAGAGCTGATTTGTCAGGACGCGTCTCGAAGTGGGGGGTAGAACTCAATGCCTACGACATTCACTTCCAGCCCCGACCTGCCATAAAGGGACAGATATTGGCTGATTTTTTGGCTGAATTCGCGGATCCTACTTCCAGTTCGGGACAGACAGCACTCAAATCCTCTCTGCCCGAACTGGGGGGGAAAGACAATATAGACACAGCGAAGAGGAAGAGATGGGAGCTCAAAGTGGATGGTGCATCTAATGCGAAAGGTGCAGGTCTGGGAATTGTACTGACGGATCCTGAAGGAGAAATCATCGAGCAAGCAGTGAGGCTTATGTTCCCAGCCTCAAACAATGAAGCAGAGTATGAGGCAGTGGTGGCAGGACTAGGGATGGCCCAAGCAATGGGGGTGAAAGAGCTGACAGTATACAGTGACTCCAGGCTAGTGGTTAACCAGCTGAACAAAGAATATGAAGCCAAAGATGAAAGGATGGCTGCGTACATGCACAAGGTGTGGGAATTAGCTGCGAAATTCACCAGTGTGGAGTTCAAACGCTTTGTCAGGGATCAAAACAGACATGCAGATGGGTTGGCTGCCCTGGCTGCAGCATTGGAAACAGACACCCCCCGAACCATAAATGTCGAAATCTTGCAAGAACCCAGCATTGGGACAGAAGAGCTCATCTCGGACATTCAGCCCCCGATACCGAGCTGGATGGACGAGATAGTTGCCTATCTACAGAGAGATGAATTACCCGAGGATCGCAATCAGGGTCACCGAATTCGCGCCAAGTCAGCTCGTTTTTGGTTATCTCCGTCAGGTTCTCTCTACAAAAGATCCTACACGGGACCATACTTGAAGTGCGTACATCCAGACCAAGTGCTAGACCTGCTGGCTGAACTCCACGAGGGATCATGCGGAGGTCATGCAGGAGGAAGATCATTAGCCCATAGGGCAAACACTCAGGGCTACTGGTGGCCATACATGCAGAAAGATGCTATCAGGTATGTCAGGAAGTGCCCGAAGTGCCAGATGTTTGCTGACAGGATACACCAACCTGCTCAGGAGCTGCATCCCATATCCAGTCCATGGCCTTTCGCGCAGTGGGGGTTAGATCTCGTGGGTTCACTGCCCACAGCCTCGGGGAACAGGAAGTATTTGTTCATTGCAACTGATTATTTTACCAAATGGGTAGAGGCTATCGCGCTTGCTTCAATTAAAGATTCTGATATTATCAAGTTCCTTTGGGAAAATATTATCACTCGCTTCGGGATCCCGAGAGCCTTCGTATCGGATAATGGGACTCAGTTCGACAGTAAGAGAACTCGGGAATTCAGTTCAGAACAGGGAATTCAGTGGTGGTATTCTAATCCGAGTTACCCGCAGTGCAATGGTCAGGCAGAGGCAACCAACAAGATTATAGTCGCGGGGATAAAAAGGAGACTAGACAACGTGAAAGGGTCTTGGCCCGACGAGCTGCACTCTGTACTATGGGCATATCGAACTACCCCGCGGAGGTCCACTGGAGAAACTCCGTTTTCTATGACCTATGGCATGGAAGCAGTTATACCAATAGAGATGGGTCTACCAGGTCTCAGAACCGAATCTTATGACGCGGCAACGAATGATCAAACTCTGTCTCAAGATCTGGATTTAGCAGAAGAAAGAAGGGAAAGGGCTCGAATTAAAATGGCATCTTACCAACAAGAGCTGAAAAAATATTACAACCGAAGAATAAAATCAAGGGAGTTCAATGTCGGAGAGTTGGTACTCAGACAAGTCAACGCTGGAACCAGAAATCCTGCAGACGGGAAGCTCGGGGCAACATGGGAAGGTCCTTACGAGGTCATCCACGTCGGGGGTACAGGTTCTTACAAACTGAAGAGCTTGGAGACCGGGCAAGAGCTCCCGAGATCAGTTAACATAGCTAACCTAAGATTGTTTTACCGATAGCCAAAGTTGTAATTACATTCAATGATTATTCAATACAAGTTCAGAGATTATTCAAGAACGTCATCGCTTGTTTATTAGTTGAGCTAAAGGCATTTTCCCCAACAACGGGTCGAAGTCAAAAACTGCCTAAGAATGGGCACAAGTCTCACCTAATAAATGGCTTGAGCACACCGAACCTAAGAATGGGTTCACAACAAAGTCTTGCCCAAGAACGGGTCCAAGCAAAATGGCCTAAGAATGGGCACAAGTCTCACCTAATAAATGGCTTGAGCACACCGAACCTAAGAATGGGTTCACAACAAAGTCTTGCCCAAGAACGGGTCCAAGCAAAATGGCCTAAGAATGGGCACAAGTCTCACCTACTAAATGGCTTGAGCACACCGAACCTAAGAATGGGTTCACAGCGAATTCTCACCTAAGAACAGGTTCAGCGCAACAACATACCAAGAGAGGGGTCTAAATAAACAAGGACCAGCAGGTGTTCAGGTCTCTCACTCAACAAACTAAAACCCATAATCAGATTGGGTCTAATTATTTTCACCACAGCAGCAAGGGATCTCATCCCGATAATACATTCAAACGCACAGCCAGTATGAGAATACAAGACACATGCACACGAGAAAGAAAAACTCTGTATTTCATTCCAGTAGAAAAAGTATTACAATGTTTTGTACATATTGGGGCATTCAGCCAGAAGAAATCAAAAACAAAAAACAAAGGAAAAAACCTAAGTAGCTACATTCTCCCCCGAGTTCCCGGCAGCTGGAGCAATGACCTCGGGAGCCGCAACGGGATCAGTAGAGACAGGCGGAACCACGGGAGTCTGAGGAAGATCAGGGATAGCCTCCGTGGTGCTTTCCGTTGCATTTACGGGTGGGTCCCCGTTGGCAGCGACTGAAGTGTCATCGGGGACGTCAACAGTCCCCTCGGCTTCAATGGTGGCATTAGGCAGGGACGTGACCTCGGGATTGTTCTCCCCGGCCTCATCGCCGCCAGCAACCTCCATCTCAGCTTCCCCGACATCACCTCCCTCGGGATTGTAATCCGGGGGAATATCCCTCCTTTCAAAGGGAATATCGGCAATGCCAGGAAATTGGGCAGATGCCAACTCGACCAAGGTCTCCCACGCAAATCTGTAGGTGACCTCGAGCTCGGTGGTCATCTGCCCAACGAGGGAAGCCGTCACGCTCTCCCTCTCCTCAGTCACGGCCTTCTTCGCGGAGGCCTTCTCCCTCTCTACCTCAGCCTCAAGGGCCCGGACCTTACTCGCCAGCTCGCGCTTCTCCCGGGCCAACCCATCCTGGGCATCCTTTGCCTTCCTCAGCTCAGCCTCCAAGTCTGCGTAGTCCTTCCTCGTGAGCTCGAGCTTGCTGATGGCACTCTCGGCTGTAGACTTAAGAGTCTCGCATTCAGACTTTACTTTCTGAACTTGAGACATAGCCGCAGCACAGTTGGCCTCAGCTTCCCCTAGCTTCTGATCGTACTCACTCCGGACTTTGGCGAGCTCGACCTGCAATTTGTTGTCTTCCTCTTCAAGTCGATCTCCCGCCAGCAGGATTTGTTGGCAGCCCTATGCAGACATCATCAAGTCAAAAATAAGGTGGGACAACAAGTAACGGAAACCACAAAAGAACGGAGCTTACTCGGTAAAGGCTGGTAAACCCGAAGCGGAGGTTGTCGAGGGCGGTCCTCTTCCTGAAATGCTCCATGTCCACCGGCAACCTCATGGGATTCCCCAGCTGCCTGAAGTTGTACTCCGCAGAGAAAGAGCTGGTAACACCCCTATCTGTGGGTACGGGGAACTGCACACGCGAACAGAGACATAAAGTCAGTCAGAGTTCATAATAGACTTCCGGATAAAAAGCACAGAAAGAAGTGAAGGTTTACCTCGGGGAATTTTGCTATCGCATCAGCACGGGCAGCGGCGCTCCCATCTCCGGCCCCCGAGGCATTGGAACCCCCCTGTCCAGGCCCTTGGACAACGGGTTGCTGTTCGGGGACTGCGGAGGTTTTCCGGGGCTTCGTAGGGGGAACCAGAGGAGCCTTCCCCTTCCCGGTAGCCTCGGGCGCTTGGGGCCTGCCCACGTCCTGCCCCCTCATGGCGTGGGACATGAGCTTTCCGCTGTTGGGGTCAGTGGGCTTTTTCCCAGCGTCCCGACCTGACCCAGGAGCAACAACAGCAGCAGCCTTGTTAGTCTTCTGCAGCTGTTGACGCTGTTGCTGCTGCGGCTGCTGATTCTGCCGCTGTTGCTGCGGCTGCTGATTCTGCTGCTGCTGATTTTGCTCAGCAGCCTTCTTTTCCTGGGCCTCTTTCTCCGCCGCCCTTCTCTCAGCAACCAGAGCCCTCAAATTCATCCCAGAGTCTTTCTGGGTCCTCTGGCTGCTGGAGTCTGTTCTTTGTCTCTTGGCGGGGGGGGGGACGGGAGCCTCTCCTCTCCATGGCTTGGGAGACAGTCTCCTCAGAGCTGGAGCTCTCAATGACGAAGGGGGCGCGGCGAGCCGTCTTGTCTGAGGGCCTAATCTCCTCAGCTCCCTCCCCTTCAGGTCGGAGGCGGATCCCTTCTTCCTCCTCTTCCTCTTGCTCTCCTCTCTCAAGGTCCTCTTCCACCACACGGGTCAGCTCGTCGTCAGGCTGCTCCCAATGGGGGTAACTCGCCTTCCCCCAAGTCTGGTACCGCGCGTGGTAGTTGAGCAAGGTCTCCGCCGCACGGCAGCGCTGGCTGACTTGATATCCAAGCAATCTTTGGATATCCTCCTTGTTCAGCGCGTCAGCGGGCTCGTTGGCGTGAGGAGCTGCTAGAAAGAAACATGACACATGAATATCAATGTTAAGTTCAAGATTCAACTCGAAGTCAGATAAAACAGAAAGAAGCTAAATGACGTCGTTGATTTCTTACAGCTAGAGCCTCTCTCTCGGGGAATGATGGGAGGATCAGGGGGAAGAGTCCCATCTACAGGCCCATAAACGAAGACCACAATGTCATGAGCTCCCGGGTTGGAGTCTGGGATGTGAGTGACAAAGGGTTTCATTCTGCGCTTGAGGGAGAGGTAAACGTCGGGCTTATTTTTAAGGGCGCAGATTTTGTAATGGTGAAGGATCTCACGCACCCCGACAGAAGTCCCTAGAAGCTGGTTAAGGACATGAACCCCCATGATGATCCTAAAGGAGTTCAGCCCTAGTTGGGTTGGGACTATTCCACAGTAGAGGAGGAAGTCGTTGAGAAGGTCTGGGAAGGGGACACGAACTCCACCCTCCATGAAAGCAGCAATAGGAACGGGGAGGCCACCCTTGGCGTCCGACCTAAAGACGTCCTCCCCGGGCTCAGCAAAGCGGAAGCTAAACTTCCCGTCTTCAAAGCCGTATAAAGCATTGAACTCTGCTATCTTTGCAGGGTTCCCCCTAATATCATAAAAAGAAGACATCTGCCAAGACGAAAGGGGAAGGTTAAATCCAAGGATAACTCAACCCATGACAATATGTCCCGACCTAAAACTCCATGGTCAGGTTCTAACAGGTATGTTACCCCTGCCTTGACAGACCCTAAAATTTTTCTAAGTGTCAGCTCGGGGAGCACTCAGCTCGGAGTTGGGAAAAGACTAAAAAGGGCACCAAAACCTTTTTCTCAAGTTTACCCCGAGATGGAGTTTTTCAAACCCTAAAAGGCGGGAAAATCAGTATCTTGGTGATTTGCCCCAAAAACCAGAGGGAAACCCTAGGATTACGAAGCAAACCCCAAGAACACCTCCAGCAACCGCAAAGAGAAAAATACACCGAACAAATTGAAGAACAAAGAACAAAAACCAGTTATACCTTCTCAGAAGATTAAGCGGTGGTCAAAAAGCTGCTTCGCCGGAGAAACTGTACGGCACGGCGCTGAAAACTTCAAAAGTCGCTCTTGAACGGTGGAAACGAGCAAGAAGAACACCAACAGAGAACAGCGCCGGAGAAACGATTCGCAAGGGCAACAAAGAAGAGAGGAACGGATCTTCTCCCACAAGCGAACGGCGTAGACAGTGGATTCCGGTGGAAAATACGGTACTTTCCTGGAAAAAACAGAAGGCAGGAGCAAAGAAAGTAGAGAGAGAAAACGGAGAACAGGATGCAGAGAGCAAAGGCAGAAAGTAGAGAGAGAGTGCAGAAGATAAAATGAGCAGTAATTTGCTTCCCTCCAAAGACATAATACTTCTGGCGCATTAAATGCAGATCGTACGGTCCCAAGGCACATGACGTCAGCGCCTTGGAATACGGAAAGGCCTAACCGCCTCTTTGCCAGGTAAGCCCTAGAATGCCAAACGGCATAGGGGCACAGGGAAAAACACTTAGCAAAATAAAATTATGACAAGTCCCAGCTCGGGAATGTCATAATTTGGGGCAAATTGTGTGGAAATATATCTGAACTGAGGTCTCAACTCGGGATGGAAGGCTCAAGTCTGAAACGCTGACACGTGGCGAAGATTGCTCAACCAGGTCAACCACAACGCACGTGATTCACCTCCGAAGATCCAGCTCGGGGTAAGAAGTTAAATCACTTCACTTGACACGTGGGAGGCCTGCACAGTAGGACCCGCTGCAAGGCACGTGATCTCCCAACTCGGTTCCTGGCTTTCACCTCGGGACACCTGTCTTATGACTCATACTACACTCCAAATCCTACTACAGTCCAAAACTGTCCTAGTAGCTGTAATTCCTGACACAGCGGTTACAAGAAACCACGATTCCCTGGCCAACCATGGTCACTGAACTATGGTCAGACGGTTATGGGTAAACCATGGTCAGATCTGACCTAACCCAAGCAGTTATCTGACCTCACATGGTCAGTCCGTACAGGTGGGTATAAAAAGAATACGATACAGCCTAATTTGGTAAGCTACAGTACCCTAATTCTCTGAGATTCATCTTCTTCCTTGCCTCATTCTCCACAGTGCAGTTTTCTGACTTAAGCTTCGGAGAGGGCACGGCCAAAACCCACCTTGGCCTACCCTCTGACCCATTTTCCAAGCTTGTGATTGCAGGTCCAGGCGAGGGAACAAGCTCCATCATCAACACGTAGTTCGGGGAGAAAGATTTTACCCCGTACAGTTCTTATATTACATCTATAACAATATTAGCTTTAACTTTTTTGTATAGACTCATCCATGACGAAGAATTTGGGTGTGTATATATATATATATATATATATATATATATACACACACATATATACAGCACGTGTTGATATAAATTTATCAGCACCATGCATTGAATGTCGTACCTTTTGTATTGGTCCAATGTACCTCATATCCCACTAATGCATAAGGTACAACTCTCAATGCGAGTATTGATATAAGTTATATTAGTACGTACTTACCTGATTATCTCTGATATATATATACACGGTTATGTTCTTATTAGCATGTGTTGATATAAGTTATATCAGGATCAATGCAAGAGGTACAACCCATATTCCTCTATTGCACAAGATACAATTCTCAATACGGGTATTGATATAAGTTATATCAACACGCAGGGGCGGAGCCAGGGGGGCCTTAGGGGGCACGTGCCCCCCCGACTGAACCAAAAATTTTTTTTTTGGGAAGAGATATTACCATTTCATGACTATTTCTCAAAATAATGCCAAAAGGAGGAAGATAGTAGTCATTTTAAAGTATATTTACAGTCCATTTGTAATAAGTTGACAAAACAAAATCCTTTTTTTGGTATTAAATTGAAAATGATAACTAAAAAGTAATTTTTTTTTTTTTTAAATTGCTTTCTAGGGCTTTTAGTTCCCAGTTCCCACTTCATAAAATTATAGCACAGTGCCCCCCTTGGAGATAAATCCTGGCTCCGCCCCTATCAACACGTACATGCTTACCTGATCATCATCCTATATATATACCGATTATGTTTTCATTAACACGCGTTGATATAAGTTATATTAGTACTATGATTTCGAGGTTGTACCCCTTACATTGGTCTAATATACCTCATATCTCACTAATAGACAAGGTACAACTCTCAATACAGGTGTTGATATAAGTTATATAAGCACGTGCACGCTTACCTGATCATCATCCATATATATACATACATTCGTTCTGCATTTGGATTAGATATCCTTCTGAAGTCATGCATATACCAATTATCACATTAATCAAATTTCATTAGTCATGCAATGCAAAAAGCCACAATTTTTATAAATAAAAAATCTCAAATTTATAACTGAATTTCGACAGCTAGCTAAGTTATGGATCGGCCAACTAAACAATAAAGATTATTGAGAGCATTAAAAACTACATTTTTAAATAGCATAATTGTAAATGTTGGTACGGATATTAGGATTAGCATGTAAACAGATTTTGTGCCTCTAAAAGTCGTTTAGACTTTTGGAATATAAGGTGCCTGTCACTCTGTCAGTCACCCTTCCCCATCTTACCACTAGCAAAAAATAATAAATAAATTTGTGAATGTACCCTTGTCCCTTGCCCCTTGCCTTGCCTTTTTCTGACTCTCTGCTCTCAAAGAATGTAGATATTAAGAACTAGTGATTCTGCTTCTCCAATCCTTACTGCCTGACCAGAGAGCGAACGACTAATGTGTCCTATTTATTGAATAGAGTCGCTCTATGGTCAATCATTCAATCCATAACCAGGCTGAGGCTGCCCCCCTTACCACATGGAAATTTGTTCTAAACATTGGTGGGAGTAAATACGAAAAAGAATCAACTACACTGATATATATTAGACCATTTTAGTGTGAGAAATTTGGTCCTACTTTGAAGGCCATGTTTTGAACCCAAATTCGGGATGGAACATTGTGACCAAACCTTACTTTCGTCGGTTAAACAAAAACTTGCCCTTCGTTTCCAAATAGGAACTTATGTTTTAGCATTTTTGGGATTTTGAAATTGCGCTTCCCTGCCAAAGAACGCTGTGGTGCTTTGGCAAAGCAAGAGTCCCTGTCTTGCAATTTGCAAATGACTTTCAATTGATCTTGTGACATGATGGTTTCAACTGAAATTGCAATTTGACAATGGCCGAACATTTTAGTTTATCAATGAGATCTCAAAATCAAAGAATTTCTTTTTTCACCCTCTATTTGGTTCATGGATTCTACCAAGGATAAAAAAAGGAAGGGAAAAAAAATGAGGAGGAAAGAAAATGAAAGGAAAAGATAAAATCATATCAAGCTAAAATTATTCCAATTCTTCTTTTTCTTCTAATTTTTCATTGCAACCAAATAAAGAAAAGTAGAATTCCTTATATATATATATATTTTTTTCCTTGATAAAATCCACAAACCAAATTGAGCCAAGGAAATAAATTTTCCAACAATCAAATGGTAATTGACAGAGAATTAATGCAATAAACGAAAGTGCCAGCTCCATCTTGTTATTCTGTCTTTGTTTGGGTGAACACAAGAAAGCACGTAAGTACTGTTAGGAAATTTTCCTTTATTCAGAATTGAGAAGTTCATCATCCTGAAACATGAAAGCAGAAAATATATAAGAAAATTGATGGAACTACATTCACTACTGATTTCCCTATGTATGCATAATTGAGTGGATAAAGCAAATTTGGTGACTAGAACCCGAAACCTAAAACTCTGTTTGGATCCAAGAGAGCGTGTGGGAAGGAAAGGGAAAACAGCAAAATTGCTTTAAGAAATGACATTTCCTTCCCGTCAAGTTATCCGAGTTACAAACAGAGGAGTTCATTCTTTTCTAGTACAAAATATATTCTTCACTACAACAAAACACACATGCCCTTCAGAAAATGAAAGACCCCAATTTCCTTTTCCTCTTCTGTTCCTCTGTCTCCTTCACGACCAAACAAAGGATTATTATACTAACTATAAAAGGGCGTCATTCCTGAAGCTGAGCATCATCAATGACTACAACAAAATCATTTTGTAAACTTGACTGATCTTGCATGGCAAGTTGTCCTTCTATATCAAATACACCAAGTTCAACTCGAGGATGTTCTGGTTGTAGAGTTTCATGTTGTCGAGTGGTGCAAATAATTATGAGAGTAGGAATGGCTTGTAGGGTGTGGCATAGCCAGCAAAGAAAGTGCTTAAATAGGTTCCAAAGCAAGCCATACCAAGGAGAGATACATATGATTAAGGCGGAGGCAAACCAGAAGAGTGGTGGTGGGAAAATGGATGAGGCTACTGGAACAGAGAAATCTCTGGCATGCAAGCGGATGGGTTCAGTGGAAACACTGAGAGGGTGCTTGATGGATGTGAAGAGAACGAATAATAGGGCAATGGCCAGAAGCAATATGGGAATCATCAAAGTGGTATGATGACCAGCCTCCAATGCAGCACCTAAATTCCAAGGCAGGCTCTCGGAATTTCGGAACAAGAGAAGGATGAGGTATATCAGTAGAAGAATGGCATATCTCGATTCGATGGAGCAGTCCATCCTTCTTTGTAGAGCAGATATTTACCGAAATGAGAGAGAAAAACGGATGTAGCAAAAAAGAAACAAAGAAAAAGCAGATGTTCATTTTGACTATCATCAACTTGTATATTTATGGGGACTCACGGGGCCTCCCAAAACCGAAGGGCGTAGGAAGTAAAATGACATTGTGTGTCACAAAAATGCCAGTTGAATTCACAAAATGCGAATTCAATGCCAATTGAATTTGGCATTTTGCATTTGCATCAATTGGCAGGGGTAGAGCCAGGATTTATCTCCAAGGGGGCACTATGCTATGATTTTATGAAGTGGGAATTGAGAACTAAAAGCCGTATAAAGCAATTTTAAATAAAATTACATTTTAGTTATCATTTTTCAATTTAATACCAAAAAAAGGATTATTTTGTCAACTTATTACAAATTGATTGTAAATATATTTTAAAATGACTACCATGTTCCTCTTTTTGGTATTATGTTGAGAAATAGTTATCAAATGGTAATATCTCTCCCAAAAAAAAAAAAAAATGGTTGAGGCAGGGGGGGCATGTGCCCCCAAGGCCCCCCCTCGCTCTGCCCATGTGACAATTGGCATTTTGCATTTCCAATTACAAATGAAATGGAAATGCAAAATGCCAATTCAATGCATTTTGTGACTCACAATGTCATTTTTAGGATCTTCAAAAACTTTTTAAGTTGGCCGAGTGAATGACGAAGTTATTTTCCATTGTGGCCCCTAGCTTCCATCAATCATTAAAATTTCGGAAGCATGAATCCATTGACACAAAGAGGATATGAATTACTAAAGTGTAATTGAAATAGCCAATTAAAAATCCTATTTACCTAATTCAGTTAATGACTTAGTCCTATTGCATACAAACAAAGATGATTAATATTAAAAAGAAAAAAAAGGAAAAAGGGATATATTAATTTTTTTAAAAAATAAGTAAATAAAAGAGCTTGAACATCAAAGAGAAGTCTAACATCCCAACTATGTTGGCACCCTATACCCTCGCTATCATGTGCATCAAAGCTCTAGATATTATTAAAGAAAGAAAAAGGAATACAAATAATAGAAAAAATAAAAAAGAAAATTTGGTCTTGGTGACTTATAAATGTCACAATTCAACTCACCCAACAAAGAAAGGATGTATTAAATTAACCATGAGGGCTGATCATGTGCTAGATATCCTCGAGTATCTCGGCTGATCACTAACGACCGTGATCGAATGGAATATTCGGGATATCCCGCACATGATCAAAGCTTTATATATATAGGATAAAAACATATTAATATAAGTTATATCAGAAATCCGTATTGGGGTGTGTATCCTATATAGAATTGATTGGTTATGAGATACATGGGACCAATACATAGTACTTACACAACTTAAGTAAGCATGTTCTTATATGATCGGAACCATGAAAAACCAAATAAAAAAATAAAAATAAAAACAAAACAAACAGTTTTGACTTGGTTAACATCCAGTATGTTATACGTTGATGCAATTGCAAAAATACTGAGGCAGTGTTTGGTTGGAGGGTTTGATTCTTGGAAAAGGGGTTTCATTCCCGATTCTCATGTTTGGTCTCGCCCTTTTCCCGGGTAAGTTCCATTCCCGTGTTAATAGGATTCCTAAGAGACCTACCTTCTTGATGATTATAATAATGGAAATATTACAAATAGGAAAAGTTGAGTCTGTCCAAAAACGTAGGATGTTGACTGAGTGCAAAGATAACGGGACCACTTACCTAATCATCAAATTTTGATTTGTATAAATGTGCAAGTTCCATTTCCGTGTTAATAGGATTCCTAAGAGACCTACCTTCTTAATGATTATAATAATGGAAATATTACAAATAGGAAAAGTTGAGTCTGTCCAAAAACGTAGGATGTTGACTGAGTGCAAAGATAACGGGACCACTTACCTAATCATCAAATTTTGATTGTATAAATGTGCCTAAGCTCAATCGAGTTTAAATCCTCTGTTTTCACTTCAATGTGTTTTGATTTTTGAAATTATGATACATCCAATGACTTTAAAATAATCATAAAGATTCAAACATACCTCTATATATATATATACAAGAGAGAATCCCAACTCTATCTAGTAGTATTAGAAGTGGAAAAGAAGAAAAATGTTTTAATGCGAAGGCAACATTTAGGTAAAAACCAAAAATAAAAAAATAAAAAAAGAATAGAAAAAAAGAAGAAGCAACATTTAGGTGGTTGATGCAAATGAAAAGATTATGGGACCCACCTTCCTATGAACAAAATCTGATGGCATTAGGAGTGACAAAGTGTTTTGATGCAAATGCAAAGTTAATGTTGAGTTTTGACTTTGTTGCAACTTGTGAAGTGGTTGAGGCAAATGCAATTAATACTAAAGGACCCACTTTGCTTTTGATCAAAACATGAGTGTCAAAGAATAGAAAAGAAAAAAAAGGGTTAATAACGGTTTAATACCTTCAACTTTGGGGGTAGTTTCAATTTGGTCCATAAACTTAGAATTGTCTTAATTTAGTGACAACATTTGAACTTTTGTTGCAATGTGGTCCGGGACCAACGGCCGTTACATTTATGGACGGAAAAGACCACGTGAGCGGCACGTGAGGCTGAGGTGGATCCAAGCTAGCGTCCACGTGTGCATCCCGCCCAAAATCAGACCACGTGCAAAGCACGTGATATGAAAACCAGCCATTTTGAGGGTTTTCAATTGTGTTTTGGAAGAGATGAAGAATAGTCGACGGCCTCCAACGGGTGCTGACGAAGAGCTGGGGTGGAGCGTCGTCCGGCAAGGAGGAGAAGCTCGTCGCTGGCAGTGCGTGGATCTGAGAGGGAGAGAGAGGAGGGAAAGAGGAAAGAGAGAGCGGCGGTGGAGAACGAAATCTCAGATCTGAAAATTTGGCACTCGAGTCCCAAATTCTCCAAATTCTCCAAATTAAGAACGAAATCAACCAATACGAAGAAATGAGATTCAACAAATTCATGAAAAAAAAGAACCAATTTAGGTATTTTTCTTCAAACCCGCCAATTTAAAAGCCCAATAATCAAAATGTCATTTTCTTTTCCCTCAATTTTCTCATCAACCAAACATAAAAATGTAAAAATTCCCATCAATACCTGTCCGAAATCCGCCAATTTCAAAACCCCATCATCCGAAACCAACAAATTCGACGGCTTCAAATCCCTATGCATAATCGAACTCCTGTGACAAGCATCCACCCCATGCAAAATCTGAATCATCCACCGCTTAATCTCACTGACACTCATTCCTCCCTTCCACTCCCTCTTCGCCTCCCTAATTACCGCCGCCAAATCGGTCCTCAAAAACTCGAGAACCAGCACGAAGTCTTCATCTTCGCTCCAGAAGTACTCGTGCAATACGACAACGTTCGGCGAGTTGTTGAGTATCTGGAGCGCCTCGATTTCGCGGAAGGCCGATTGGTAGTCGTGGATCTCCTTGAGTGCCACGATCAGGTCGTTGGAGAGGCGGTGGGCTTCGTATAAGTCGTGGATCTCCTTGAGTGCCAAATTTTCAGATCTGAGATTTCGTTCTCCACCACCGCTCTCTCTCTCCTCTTTCCCTCCTCTCTCTCCTTCTCAGATCCACGCACTGCCGGCGACGAGCTTCTCCCCCTTGCCGGACGGTGCTCCACCCCAGCTCTTCGTCAGCACCCGTTGGAGGCCATCGGCTATTCTTCATCTCTTCCAAAACACAATTGAAAACCCTCAAATGGCTGGTTTTCATATCACGTGCTTTGCACGTGGTCTGATTTTGGGCGGGATGCACACGTGGACACCAGCTTGGGTCCACCTCAGCCTCACGTGCCGCTCACGTGGTCTTTTCCGTCCATAAATGTAACGGCCGTTGGTCCTTGGACCACATTGCAATAAAAGTTCAAATGTTGTCACTAAATTGAGACAATTCTAAGTTTATGGACCAAATTGAAACTACCCCCAAAGTTGAAGGTATTAAACCGTTATTAACCCGAAAAAAAAAAGTTGAGTGGACCTACCTTCCCAATCGATAGAACTGTCACGGTATGAGAGATTGAAAAAAAATAAATAATTTGAAAAAGAAAATTGTGTTTACATTTTATACTATATATTTTTCAAAAAAAATTACACCTAAATTAAACAGTATGAAATTAAAATTAGTTAGATGTACCTTTAGCTAACCAAGTTTTTAAGTTTGCCAAACAACCCCTAAATGTTCATAAAAATGAAAGATAATGAAACCCACCTTCTTAATGATCAAAATCAGATTGTATAAGAAATGAAATAAAAAATTAGATAAATAAATTGATACAAATGAAACATCTAGGTTGATGATGCAAATGCACACCCCTTTGCAGATATCAATATCCAATGGAATAGGAAGTAGAAAAATGTTTTCACTATGTTGCAACATCTAGATGTTCGGATCCGTTGATCAAAATTTGAGTTCGTGGCATTATATACGATGTCGATGTAAATACGAAGATAATGGGACCCACCTCCACATATACTCCGTATATGTACAAGAACTGAAAAAAAAAAGAAAGAAAAAAGGTTTTTGATGCAAATGCAAAGATAATGGGATCCACCTTCCAGAGATCAAAATCAAATTAAAAAGGAGATAAAAAAGGCTTGGGTAATGCTAGTTAGTCTCATACTTCGCCACACACTTTATCATATTATGGGCATTTAAGGGATAAATACATAGGACCCATTGATTTGGTTAAATCCTAGAAATTGAAATCTCCCTAAAATGTACATAGTAGGATAGTGTCAAACAAAATGTGAGGCTAACTAGCATTATCCAAAATGCTTTACCTACTCCCTGTGTTCGAACATACTGGTGGTTGAGGCAAATGCAATATTGATGGGACCCACTTTCCTAACTAAAACCTTTGGGGTGTAGAGTTCGTGGAAATTCCATGGTAAACCTCTAGGATATAGAGTTTGTGGAAATTAATTCCATGGTAAAAAAAAAAAAAAAAGGCTATTGTGCTGTAAATAGTAATAAATCAGATTTTATGAGAATTTAGTCATATTTGTGATAATTTCATTTGTGGTAATCAATAATTTATTCACATTTTTATAACTAGTTACATTTGAGATAACCGATTAATAAAAAATGTGATTAATTATTCAAAAATAAAAATGATTAACGTTTTTGGGCTTGATACTCCATCATACAAACGCACTAGTATCCATTACCTATAACACAAAACAAATGTTGTGTGATTAAAAACAAACATGTATCAACATGAATCCAACAGGGGAAAAAATTGGTATTGTACATAATCAAGATAATCAAACTGAAATAAAAGTTTCAAAAATAACTAAAAAAAAAGCGTACCTCTTGTTCACTTGACAAACCCATGTCCACACCAAGCTCCCCATAACTATCGTGCTCATTTGATCCTTCCGCATCGCCCACAAACGGCCTATTATCCATTATTTATAATACAAAAATATACATAGTGATTAAAGACAAACATGTTCCAACTTCTACAAAGTTGTCTTAAAAATTTGATAAACGGTTTTCACGCCACTTCATCAGGTATTAATCTTCTTATACTGTACGATCAAGATAACATGGATAATTTTTTAAACTTCTAAATTTATCTTGAAAATTTACCAAAGGAATTGCATTTAATTGGCATATCTATCCACGCCAACTCTTTCAGTATGTGTAATCAATATGACATGAATACTTTGTTATCCACTTGCGTAATTTATCTTGAAAAATCTGATAATTAAAGTGCACCTGTTTTGCATATCTATCCGTACAATATTTTGTTCCATCTTCTAGAAATTATCTTGAAAATTTTACAAACGGAATACATACCACTTCATCAAGTTTCATCTTCTAACGTTGTGCTATCAAGATAACATGAATAATTGTTTAAACTTTTTGTTATTATCTTGAAAATTTTACAAAGAGAGCTGCATTTGTTTGGCAAATCTGTCGGAGTCTCTTGTAAATCAACCTACGTAATATTGCTCACCCACTAGCACCAACTGCCGGCAAAAAAAAAAAAAAAATGAAGAGTTTTTTAGTATAAATGAACCTTGCTTATGGCAGTTGTTGAGATTCTAATGTCAGAAAACTTCAACTTTCTGAAGATGAAGCAAAACTCCAAACACAAACTCTCGCGATGCCAAACACAATCGACGTCAAATAATGATTTGCACATAACAGAAAAGGAAAACCAATATAAATCAGTTGTTGATTTGCGTGAGATGTAAGTCCTACAAAAAAGGAGGCAAAAAATCATTAAGATAACACCCCTCCGTTCCCCTATGATTCCTTGTATTTAGGGATTCAATGAATGGAATATAGGCAGCAAAGTTCATGACCCGCGTTCCCCCCTATGGATTCCTTATATATAGGGATTCCTTTAATGGCATATAGGCAGCAAATTCCACGACCCACGTTTCCCCTATGATTCCTAATATATAGGGACTCCTTGAATGGAATATAAGCAGTAAACACAAATGACAACTAACGTCACTTTAACAACGTTAGTCGTCCCCTAGTGTCGTCCCCCTATTCTCGTCCCATCTAGCATTATTGTTAATAAAAAATGTGATTAATTATTCAAAAATAAAAATGATTAACGTTTTTGGGCTTGATACTCCATCATTATAATAATTATTATTATTTTTTATTTTTTATTTTTTTTGTGAGTACCATAGAAACCCGTCCTTAGAGAGAGAAAAGGGGTGAGTTCGGTTGCAACACCTAAAATATATGTTGATTCAAATGTAAAGACGGCAATGACACCTACCTACCTAATTAAAGATCAAAATCTGATTGTATAAGAAATTAACAAAGGTTTTAAGGCAAACGCATGGATGATAGGACACACCTTGCCAGTGATCAAACATCCAGCATGTTAAGGCAAACGCAATCTATTAGTGGGACATCTAGGATGTTGAAATAGTTTACTTTAACCAAAAATAAATACTCCTTTTGTTCTTAATTGACTGTCTCCTTTGAAAAAATATGTTTTTTTAAAAGACCCTGTATATGCTTTCACATCACCACATATGTTTCAACTTTCTAATTTTACCATCAAATGTACAAAACATTGTTAAAAGACAGAATATCTTTTCAAGGGTATCTTAAAAAATCAAATAAGAAAAATCGTTGAATTTTTGAATGTGACAATTATTTTGGAATATCCCAAAAAAAAAAATAAAAAAAAATAGGCCACTTAAATAGGAATAGAGGGAGTAAATATTTTAAAAACATCTAGGATATATGTTGAGGCAAATGCAATATTAATACTTATCAAAATAAAATAAAATATTAGTGGAACCAACCTTCCTAGTGATCAAAACTTGATGGTACAAGAGGAGAGTTGAAAAAAGGTTGGGTTTCCGACACCTAGCTAGGAGGATCATGTAAATTCAAAGATACTAGGACCTACTTTCCTCGTGATCAAGATATGATAGGTATAAGAAAATGGAAAATAAATAAATAAATAAATAGATTCCGATGCAAATGCATGCACTATGGAGGTTATTGGGAATAAGAGAGCAAAATGTTTTGACTATCTTAAAACATCCAGGATGTTGAGATAGATATTGCAATATTAATGGGACCCGCCTTTCTAGTGATAAAACCCTTACTGTACGTAATGCTTTATTGGTTTATTTTTATTAGAAAAATGTAAGTTAGTCTCACACTTTGTCTTACTATAAGAGAAAAATGATTATTTCAATTTTTAGGATTTAACCATATCAGTGAGTCCTACAATTTTACCTCATTATTATCTCATAGTAGGATAAAATATAAAGTAAAATATGGAGCTAATTAGCATTTTTCTTCCTGTTATATTATATAGCATCGTATGGTAGGAGGGAACACAATGTTCAATTTAAGAGTTTAGAGTATTTGTCTACTTCTATGGTTTTGGGAATTTCGGAGTAAATTAGTCCATTAATTGTCTTTGTTTTGAGTCTTTTGATTGAATGGACGTCGTACCATACTATCATAGTTGTTAAATGAATTACACTCTCGGAGCATCTGCACCTTCCACATGTAACATAAATCATGCCCCATCACAAACCATAATGCTACTCCCCAAAGCTCCCCTGTTCTCTCTCTCTCTCTCTCTCTCTCTCTCTCACATACCACGGCATGTAGTAATTGATCACAATATCATATTTTGTGGTAAACTTAACCACAACGCGATTCATTTATCTCGAAATGTAATTAATTTATCATAAAACGTAATCGGTTATCGCATATGTAATAGTACCCCAATTTTTCAGGGGATCACAGGATTTCTCCTCTTAAAATACAATATTTTCATCGTTTAAAAAAAAAAAAAAAAATTCATTTGATCAGCAGTTGGATTTGATATCCTTCTTTAGAATGTTGATATTAAAAATGAGTGATCACCCTTTCTCCTACAATTACAGCCCAACTTGAAAGCGAACAACTAATACATCCCACTTATTGAATAAGGTTTTATGGTCAGTCTGTAACCAAGATGAGAATGCACCCTTTACTACATGGAAATTTGATATAAACATTCGTGGGAAAAATTCAATATGGAATAGAATAAACCAACTACACCGATTTGAGACCATTTTAGTGTGAGAAATTTGGTCCTGCTTTGTAGGCCATGTTTTGAACCCAAATTTGGGAAGGAACATTGTGACTGAACCTTATTTTTTGTCAGTTAAACAAAACTTGCCCTTAATTTCCAAATAGGAACTTATGTTTTAGCATTTTTGGGATTTTGAAATTGTACTTCCCCGCCAAAGAATCTTGTGTCATTTTAGCAAAGCAAGAGTCCCTGTCTTGCAATTTGCAAATGACTTTCAATTGATGTTGTGAGATGATGGTTTCAACTGAAATTGCAATATGACAATGACCAAAACATTTTAGCTTATTAATAAGATCTCAGAATTAAAGAATTTCTTCATTCAAGGAAATAAATTTTCCGGCTATCAAATGTAGCATTAATGAAATTTTGCGACATATCAAAGGAAAATTGACAGAATTAATCAATGCAATCTAAGAAAGTGCTGGCCCCTTATTATATCTTTTTTTGGGTAAGCACAAGAAACCACATTAAGTCCTATAAGGAAATATTTCTTTATTTAGAATTGAGAAGTTCATCTTCCACAAACATGAAAGCAGAAAATATATAAGAAAAATTAATGGAGGTACAGTCAATTCAAAGAAGCCTAGGGTATTATATTCGTTGTTTATTTTCTTTTACCGTTTTTTACTATATGGTAATTGGTGAGACTACCCCTTCATCCTTTGTTACCCACAGACACACATTCAATCTCACCGCATGTAGTAATTGATCACAATATCAAATTTTGTGATAAACTTGATCACAATGCAATTAACTTACCATACAGCATGATCAAGTTACCATAAATTATAATTGGTTATCACATGTGGAATGGTATCCTAATTTTTTCAAGGGATACCATAGAATTTCCCCTCTTAGAATAAAATATTTTTGTTGTCTTCAAAAGAAAATTCATTCATTTCACATTTGGATTAGATATCCTTCAGAAGTCGTACATATATCAATTATCACATTAATCTTATTTCAATAGTCATCCAATGCAAATAGCAAACTTATGTATTAGCATTTTTGGGATTTTGAAATTGTGCTTTTCCCTGCCAAAGAATCTTGTGCTATCTTAACAAAGCAAGAGTCCCTGTCTTGCAATTTACAAATGACTTTCAATTGATGTCATGAGATGATCGATGGTTTCAACTGAAATTGCAATATGACTATGACCAAAACATTTTAACTTATCGAAAAGATCTTAGAATCAAAGAATTTCTTTGTTCAAGGAAATAAATTTTCCGGCAATCAAATGGAGCATTAACGAAAGGGTGCATCTAGCATGACACAATTATCAGCCATTAATCTTCAAGACCCTCATAAACCCATACATAAACACCATTAAAATCAGTATAAAACAATTCTAATGGTAGAATTTCGGAGAGTTACTAGGGAAAATAAATAAATAAATCCTAGTTCGTGTTCCTTTTCAGGCGAACTTCACCAGCCAAACAAACCCTTCCCCATCATCATCGTTCAAAACCCCCTCTTTTCCCATAGTTTCTTAATAATCAAACACAAACCTAAATTTAAGAGCCTTTAAATTACTAAAACAGCCTTTCCCATCATTTTTTAAAGAGAACCTGTTAAGTTGCTTTGTGGTTTTCCTATTTAAAACTAAATTTGTAATTGGACCCTCATTCTAGAGGGGAATGACGGACCGTCACATAAGATTTTTCCTTAACGAAATTTTGGACACATATCAAAGGAAAATTGACTGAGAATCAATGCAACCCAAGAAAGTGTCAGCTCCTTCTTATTATATCTTTGTTTGGGTAAGCACAAGAAAATACATTAAGGAAATATTTCTTTATTTAAAATTGAGAAGTTCATCCACAAATATAAGAGCAGAAAATATATAAGAAAAATTAATGGAAGTACATCCACTAATGATTTCCCTATGTATACATTATTTTGTGGATAAAGCAAATTTTTTCACCAGAACCCAAAATCTAGGACTCTGTTTGGATCCAAGAAAGAACGTGTGGGGAGGAAAGGGAAAACCGCAAAAATTTAATGCTTAAGACATGACCTTTCCTTCCCCTCAAGTTACCCGAGTTACAAACAGAGGAGTTTATTCTTTACTAGTAAAAAATACATTCTTCACTACAACAAAACACACATGCCCTTTAAAACACTACGTCGATCTCCGTTTGGCTGCCCTGAAATTGGACGAAAAGAAAAGAAAAGAAATTTCAAACCTTATATTTTCTGCAGTTTGGACTCCGAGAAAACGAAATACTCAGCTCAATTATGCCATGAACTGTTAATTGGTTTTTGTTTTCTTAGAAACCAAACAGCAGAAAATGAAAGACCTCAATTTCCTTTTCCTCTTCTTGTCCTGTGTTTTCTTCACGACCAGACAGAGGCTTATTATACTGACTATGAAAAGGACTTCATTCCTGAAGCTGCTGCTCATCAATGAGTACTGGCAGTTGTGCTTCTACATCAAGTACATCAATTTCAGCTTCAGGATGTTCTGGTTGTAGACGAATGGTGCACATAATTATGAGAGTAGGAATGGCTTGTAGGGTGTCGCATAGCCAGCAAAGAAAATGCTTAAATCGGTTCCAAAGCAAGCCATGCCAAGGAGAGGTACAAATGATCAAGGCGTAGGCAAACCAGAAGAGTGATGGTGAGAAAATGAACGAGGCTAACAATGAAATGAACACTGTAACAGAGAAATCTCCGGCACGCAAGCGGATGGCCCCGGCGGAAACACTGAGAAGGAGCTTGATGGATGTAAAGAGAACGAATAATATGGCAATGGCAAGAAGCAATATGAGCATCATCAAAGTGGTGTGATGATTGGTGTGCAATGCTGCACCTTGATTCCAAGGGATGCTCTCGGAATTTGGGAACAAGAGGAGGATTAGGTATATCAGTGGAGGAATGCCATATCTCAAGTCTATGGAGCAGTCCATCCTTCTTTGTAGAGCAGATATTAACTGGAATGAGGAGGAAGAGCGGAGATGTGCAATTTGCCTTCTATTTATTTGTTATATATACAGGGATTTACAGTGGGCGTCCCAAGGCGAAAGGCCCACCATGACCGGGGACATGAAAATGACAACCTCGGCTAGTCCCATGAGCCGGGACATGAAAATGATAACTTTACTATCTACTTTACTATTTAAATGAAAACTTTACTATTTTACTATTTTTTTTACTATAATAAAAAAATAGTAAAGTAGATAGTAAAGTTATCATTTTCATGTCCCCGAACATGGTGGGGCAAGGATGTCATTTTCATGTCCTCGTAAATTCTACAAAATCTTTCTAAAATTCTAAAGTTAGGCGATATTATTTTTCACGTTGGGCTTTCTAGCTTTTCAGGCTATCATTAAAATTTCAAAATAGTGAATCCATAGACATGGAGAGGCTAAATGGGTTGTTATGAATTACGAAGTGTAATTAAAATAGCCAATTAAAAATTCTACGGAGTATTTACTTAATTTTGTTAAGTGTTAATGACTTAATCCTTTTGCATGCAAAAAAATATAAACTGCAGTATGGTTCCACACTGCAATATTAACTGCAATACCGTGTGGAAGTTCCACACTGCAACGGAACTCTCGCTCATTGTGTGGTGGGTCCTTCACTTTGGTCTCCTCTGTACCCACCGTACACCATACTTACGTCATATAAGGTGGGTAAAGATTGTCATTTTCATGTCCTCGAGTCACCTCTTCTAAAATTCTAAACTTTGCTGTGTGAATGGCGAGAATTCATAGACACCGAGAGGCTGAATGGCTTGCTATGAATTACGAAGTGTAATTAAAATAGTCAATTAAAAATTCTATTTGCTTAATTTTGTTAATAACATAATCCTATTGCATACAAAAAATTAAAAAATAAATGATTAATTAAATAAAAAAGGATGTCTTAAACTAAACCCTTTAGATTTAAGATATATACATATAAAAATATAGGATTAAAATATATACATAATAAATATAGGATAATGATAAGGTGAACACATGCTGATATTGTTGTATTTTTTATAAATAAAATAAAAAATGTGTGATTCAAATTATTATTAATTATTTTGTGATATTATAACCATCATGTCATTTACTAATTTTGTCAATTATTATGAGTTAGTAGGCATATAATTATTGGGGGGTTACATATTCTTTTGTAAGATAAAAAGAAAATGGTTTTTTCCACCATTTGAGATATAGTTTTTAATGATCATCTTCTTCTTCTTTTTTGGGATGAAAAAACTACAAGAGTTTTAGAAAGTTTTTCAATCCTTCTTTTCTCTCTATGTATAAACTTATTTTTATTAAAATTTTTCTATCCTTCTTCAATTTTTTGTTGAATATTTTCCATGGAACGATCAAGAGCTGTTCGGTTCCTTATACTTGCGAGTGCACGTGTACAAGGAACACGATTGTTGTATCCTGGAGGGTTGGGGCGCTAGAGGACCTAGATGCACCGAGTGATTCACTCCGGGGGGCGCAAATCAACTCTTAAGGACAGTGTTCGCACACGCCTCAATCGATAAGTTTATTTCTTTTATTATACATTATATTTTTGCATATTTTGATTTTCGACATCCATGTTTTCGCTCAAATATTTCCAACAACCTTAAGAGTTGAATTTGTTGGGTGTCGTTAATAAATTGATATGATTGTTTGTTATATGATTTATATGAATCCTATGTTGTTTTGAGTTATTGGTTTTTCATGGTTTATCACGAGAAGTGGATGGATGGGTTTTTTATTTTAGTCTTTATTCAATTCAAGATATTCTATTGTTTTACACAATATTATTTTTTGAGGTATGTGAGCTTGAATCATATCATAATGAATTGATATATAGAATTGTTTTTAGAAAGATGTTATTCCCGATATTTGAGATTTCTTGATTATATAATTGTTTGAATTTATATGAAAAAAAAAGGTTCATGTACAATCTTAAATATTTAGAAAAAGTGGTTATTTAGATTGTATGATTTGTGTGAGGTATATATTTAATGATTACTCTTCTCTTTATAGTTATATGATGTTTTAATTTTCTTGCACATGAGAAGAGAATAACAAATAAATCATTATTCTAAATATGGATTATTATTTGTTAATTATTATTTTTAAATTAAAATATAATTATTTTTTAGAATGGAGATGTGCTTTCTACTACATCAATTAAATCTGAATTTTCTGATTTAATATGAAACAATGTTTTAGAAATTAATCTTATGTGAGAGAATGAAAAATAAAATTTTGTTATATTAATTTGGAGAACATTCACATATGGATTGAAATTCATGATGATGTCTATATAATAATTATGCTTTTGTCTATATAATAATTATGAAGCAAATAGAAATTTTGTTTAAATTATATGTCACGATTATATATTCATGGTGTGATAATTCTTGTATTGGGAATTATAAATTTATAAGAGTTTTTCGATATCCATTTTAGTTTAATTACACAAATGGATGTATCCTATTCACTTGTAAATTTGAAAATTTTGAATCATGCATATTATTTTATTTTTGATGTCAAAATTATATCATTTTTATAGTGTTTGAATTTGTGGGGGGTTACTTGTAAATTTAATTGTATAAATGCTACCTCCATGAAATTATTATATTCTTAATGAATTTTTCAAAATTCAAAGAGTAACATAATTTTATTAATTTCTAACTCTTGGATTTATTGGAGTTAATTGTTATATTCAGTTACAGAATTTGTGATATTAATTAAATTTGATTTAATTTTTAGCAATAAGGTTTGATTATTGCGAATCAATTGATTATTTATTTTTGTAACCAATTGACCATTAAAATTTTTATAGCCGTTAGAAATTTAATGTTTGACTCTTGGGGTTAAATTTTGTGACCGTTGGATTATTAAATATTCATGATGATTATACTATTAAATTCTTTTGACTATTAGAGTTCGATTACAAATCTATGTGTTTGATTGCTAGAATCATATTTCTTAATTATTTATTTGATTGATATCTTAACCCTAAAGGTGATTGAAATGAATATATGTCATTAACCTCTCATTTATCATATTTAAAGAGATAGTTTAAATTCATATATCTTCTTAGTCAATACAAAGTTGATTGAATTTAATTGTGAGAGCATGATATTTATAAATCTTACCATTTTAAATATGGGTGTAGAGATTATACTACTTTCATATTGAAATATTTATATAATTTGGATGTTGTATGTGACTATGGTTTTTTCACATAGTGAAAATAAAATTTGATGATGAGATGATAATTGAGAATTATGTCAAATTTTATTTTGAGTTAACATACGTATATGTTCAACTGTGGGGGTTGACGATATTGAATTTGATAAATTTATTTATTTTTTTAAAAAATATATTTGATACGTCAACTAGAGTCATATGAGATTAAAAACTATGTGCTTTCTGAAAGGTGTTTAACCATTTGGTTGCTAATCCACATATGAGTTTTAATTATGAACATAATTTATTGGCATTGAAAAATCTTGAAATATTTGATATCGAGTAATATGGGTATGCGTATGTGATTTAAGGTATATTGCTCTATAAGTTTGTTATTATTAGAAAAATACACATCTCATAAATTTATTTATTTATTTTTTTTTGGATCTCTTAACAATGTGAAAAATATTATATGAGGCGAGATTATAATATTATAGATAAATTTAAGTATGGATTTTCTGGAGACATGTCATACGCAAAATAAATATTTTTCATGCTATTTAATTTTCTGAGATTATAATAGCAATATCATATGTTGACATGATTATAATTTTTTCTCGCGATCCAAAATTTCAATTTGTAATTGAAGAGTTCAATTACAAATATATTGTGTGACAATAGAAAAATAAATATACTTTTAAATTTGTTCTATATGAATATAATTTACATGGAAATTATAAGATGTGCTATTTATGTGAATTCTAAAATTGCATTGAAATTAGTAAACAAAACATTATATCTTGAACTGTGGGGGCACATCTTGCGAAGACACATTTTACGTGAGAATGTGTATTTATTTTTAAATTTACAAATTATTGAATTTTCTCAATATATTATATATTGGTCTCTTATTAATAAAAAGAGATAAAATGAGTATTATGATTTTCATTGATGAAAATGGGGTTAGTTCAGACCTATTGAAATTATACATGATATATTGAGGGAATGCCATATGTGAATTATTAATGATTTTGAGAATAACTATGTTATTCAGTGGCTAAGGAAATGTTTTAAAATTATTGGTCATATATATACTTATTTATATTGTTGTGCTGACCAAAGTTATTACTGAATGTTGAGATTCAAAGAAATCATGATAATGATCTTTGAAAATTTATGAGTTTTGTATGGCATATTTTTATTTAAATATTTGATGATATAATGATGTGAAATGAATCAATGATTCATAATTTGAATATCCCTTTCTGAGAGGTATATTTACTTAAAATTTATTAAAGGTGATTTGTGTACCTAACTTTCTTAGCAATCATTAATTTTATGGATTTCTTATATTATTTACAGATTATGATGATGATGATAATTGAATCTTTGATTCAAATGAAAAGAAATCCATTTGTGGACCTATATTGGCTATATGGTATGGTGCCTTGGAATTATCCAAGATGATATGTCTCATTGTCCACTTTGTAAGTTGGAATTGATGACTTGGCTTGTAAAAAGCTATGAGAATGTTGAGAGAAAAAATCTCAACAATTATATATTTATGAATGAGATTTGTGCTTATTCATTATTTGTTGGCTCGAGCAAATAATTTTATGGGGTAGTGCCTAGAAGCACAATATTAAATAGCAGCTGTTTAGAGAGTCAGAGATGAGAATTATTAAGCTTCTGACTAATTCATTTTTTAGTGAATAATACATCGAGGGGAATGGGACTTATGCCTATAACAAGGGTCAACAGTGATGGTAACCCAACCTATGTGAATGGAAATCCTAGGAAGTAGGTTCATATGGGTAATAACAAGTTACTGGTTGACTTGGAGTGCACTATCATTTATATAATATATTTTGAGTGTCCCTTCCTATGGTGTAGATAGTGCAAACTGCAACGTTAAGGTTGAGTTTTAACTCTTAATGGATTCCATATTCCTATTTGGGTGGTGTGTTTAGTTGTAGTACACACTTGATGGATCCACCTATATGGGTGTGGAAGTGGGGCCGCTTCCTATGAGAGCTTAGGCAAGTTCTCTAGAGCACTCATGAATATCCAGGTATGGCGCATGGCCTATTCGTGCCACCTCGATTAGAACAGCTCAGATTTCGAGGATAATATGTGGGTTGTGAGTTGACTGATCTATAAGAAGAAATTTTGGTTCATAGAAACTTATAGTTTCACCATATTTCTGTAGGTCATACTCACATATCCTAGGTATGGTTCATAGTCCAAAAGACACCACTACCGATGCATTGTATTCTCATGTTTCTTATACTTTTTGTTATATAATTTGAATCATGTGGGGGATTGTTGTATTTTTTATAAATAAAATAAAAAATGTGTGATTCAAATTATTATTAATTATTTTGTAATATTATGACCATCATGTCATTTACTAATTTTGTCAATTATTATGAGTTAGTGGGCATATAATTATTGGGGGGGTTACATATTCTTTTGTAAGATAAAAAGAAAATGGTTTTTTCCACCATTTGAGATATAGTTTTTAATGATCATCTTCTTCTTCTTTTTTGGGATGAAAAAACTACAAGAGTTTTAGAAAGTTTTTCAATCCTTCTTTTCTCTCTATGTATAAACTTCTTTTCATTAAAATTTTTCTATCATTCTTCAATTTTTTGTTGAATATTTTCCATGGAACGATCAAGAGCTGTTCGGTTCCTTGTACTTGCAAGTGCACGTGTACAAGGAACACGATTGTTGTATCCTGGAGGGTTGGGGCGCTAGAGGACCTAGATGCTCCGAGTGATTCACTCCGAGGGGCGCAAATCAACTCTTAAGGACAGTGTTCGCACACGCCTCAATCGATAAGTTTATTTCTTTTATTATACATTATATTTTTGCATATTTTGATTTTCGACATCCATGTTTTTGCTCAAATATTTCCAACAGATATAAGTTATATCAACCCCGTATTTTGGGTTGTACTTCGTGCATTAGTAAATTTTGGGATGCATTGGGTTAATGCATGGGGTACAACCCCTAATACGTGGTGCTCATATAAATCCGTGTTCACCTGATCAGGACTTATATATATATATATATATATATATATATAGGATGATGATGAAGTAAACACGTGCTGATATAATTTATATTAACACCCGCATTGGGAGTTATACCTTATACATTAGTGAGATATGAGGTACATTGGACTAATGCAAGGGGTACTACCCCAATGCATGGTTTTGATATAAGTTATATCAACACGTGCTGATGGGAACATAACTGTATATATATATATATATATATATATATATATATATATATATATATATATACACACACATCAAAATATAGTTAAGCCAAATTTGAATTTTTTTTTTTTTTTTGGAAGTACAATTGGAAGGATTCAAACCCCTAAACCTATCCTACCCCTACCCTATACCTCCACCTTCTCTCACCACTACTCACAACAATCACACTAATTAAACATATCAATGCGAAATAGTATTTTACAAGGAAAACTAAAGGGAAAAACCTCATTACATAATTGAGTGTCAACAATGTACATTGAAGTCAACAAATTACAAGATTAACATTACTTAAAAACCGACTCAACTCTTTGAATTTCTAGTTACTGCTTAATTTTTATGTTGTTGTGGGGTATCTGTACCTTCAGTCCAATTAATATCTTGATATAGAAGTAAAACCCCACCTTACTTCGCATCAATTAATGCCAAAAATCATCCTCTAAATAAGATCTTCAGTCAATTGTAGCACCTTCTTATTGGTACCAAAGTACCATAACTGCATAATCTTTGTCCCATAAAAGGTATAAATTGGAGGAACATGAATTTTCAAGGTTCTTAACTAATATCAATCCCTAAAATTTTGTGCTATATATTACCGACCTCCAACTGGCATAACAGATTCATTGACATACTTCTATCACCTGGAAAAAATGATAAAAAACGGTGGTGAAATCTAATGCAAAACAGAACAACTCTATGGATTTGAGAGCATGTTGTTCTGAGAAATTGGGTCATGCCTAGCACGATCGCGGCTATTAGCCATGACGGACAATGTTTTGAACCCAAATTTTAGATAGAACATTGTGACAAACCAGATTTTTGGTCACTTCAGCATAAACTTGCCCTTTGAATATCATATATGTACCTGAGTTTTAGCATTGCGGGCTTTTGAAATTGCTCTTCCATGCCAAAATTCCTTTGTTCTTAAAGCAAAGCTAGAGTCCCTGTCTTCCAAATAAGTGTCTACTGATGTTGTGAAGCATCATGTAATGGTTTCAAATGAAATTGCACTATGTGTTGAGTTTCACGTGTGAGTTTGTTCCACAAAAAAAATAGAAGAAAGAAAATGACTTAATATACAAAGGGCTTACCACCAATAAGTTTAGGTCTTTTGTGTGAGTATGCATTCTAGGATTTCTTTCATTTTGTGGGAAATAGAATTTTGGGCATCAAATGGACCATTAAAAAACTTTTCTGACATATAAAAGGAAAATTGACAGTAGAATCTAAGAAAGTGCCAGCTCCTTTTTGTTATATCTTTGTTTGGCTACTAGAGGATTTAAAACTGTAAGAATCCGAATCTCCCTCTCGCCAAACAATATATATTTATGAGCATATATCTCACATGGTTTAATAAATTTTCTTTATTTTTTATGGTTAGATGTGGGAAGTTCATCATCCAACATAAAAACAGAAAATACATTAAAAAACTAATGGGAGTTCATCATCCAACATAAAGTTTATCGGTAAAATTCCAAAAGCAAGAATCCATTTACATAGAGAGGATGAATAGATGACCATTTTGAAATTCCACTCTTATTTGTGATAATGACTATCATTTTCTTGAATTTGTTAATTCAAGATGATGGATTGTACCTTCAATACATAAAGTTTTTAAAATTGTTTAATTTTGAATTGGCCTACCAAATAGGCCCTAAGTAAGCAAAAGAGCAAATTAAACATCCTATTTCTTTTAGGGAAATGTTATGTACAGCACCTTCTGTGAAACTAAGTGTATGTACCAAAACTCTTTTTTAGTAGAATTCTTTTTTACTTATATGGGTTGGGTGCTGCAAGGGGTACTATGCAAAGGGTGCTTTGTATAACACCGCCCTAAGATTAATTCTAGGATCAATTTACTACTGTTTTATGTTAACCTCAACAGTTAAAATTCAAGCAGTAGACCAAATTGGCAAGTCATATATACACGTAGAATTACCCCACTAGGGGGCAACAAAAAAAAAAAAAGGTTCTACTGATGTTGTGAGATTATGGTTTTAAATGAAATTGTAATACGACAATCACCAAAAAAATTTATTTATCAGTGAAATCTCGGGATCAAAGAATTTCTTCATTTTATGAAATATATTTTCCATCGATGGAGCATGAACGAAATTTTCCTAACATATAAAAGGAAACTTGATAATAGAATGAAATTCAAGAAAGTGCCAGGTCCTACTGAGCTGATTATATATTTGTTTGGTCAATAGAGGTAGGGTCGGCTTGATACAAGTCTTAAAGCAAAAATTTTAAATGGCTTTTTAATATTTAATATAATAATATAAAAAATGAAAATTTCTACTCAAAATTTATTTTTCTTACTACTCAGACGCCACGAGGAAGAGAGAGAAAAAGTGGGTCCTATGCTTATATATGTATATATATAATGCTTGTCAGGTGTACAGTTCCGGTCAAGTAAACACATGCTCTTATAACTTATATCAGTACCATACATTATGGGGTTGTATCTTGTAGTAGCCCAATATATCTCATAATCTACTAATGCACGAGGTACAACTCTAATGCAGGCTAATATAAGTGATATCAACACGTACTCACCCAATCGTCATCGTATATATCTATATATATATATATATATATATATATATATATATATATACAGAGGTGATCCCATCAGCACGTGCTGATATAAGTTACATCAGCACTATGCATTGAGAGTTGTACCCCTTGCATTGATTCAATACACCTCACATCTCACTAATGCACAAGGTATAACTCCCAATGCAGGTTTTGATATAAGATATATCAGCACGTGCTTATCTGATCATCATCCTATATATATATACTCCCTCCGTTCCTATTTAAGTGGCTTACTTTCTTCTTTACAATGTTCCAAAATAAATGTCACATTCAAAAAGTCAATGATTTTTCTTATTTGATTTCCTAAAATTCCCTTGAAAGGGTATTCTCTTTTTTTACAATGCTTTGTACGTTTGAGGGTAAAATTGGAAAGTTGAAACATATGTGTTGATGTGAAAACATTTAATAGGGTTTTCTAAAAAAACGTGTTTTTTCAAAGGGGACAGTTAATTAAGAACGGAGGGAGTATACACTTTCCACTATCTTAATTAAAGCCCTGTATTTTCTTGGGCTTTAGGTGGCTGCTTAATTTGCTTAGTACTTGAGCCACACTTGAACAAAGGATTTTGTCTAACATGGAATCTGAATCTTCCTGTCACTACTACCACCATATATCTATATCTATCTATATATATATATATATATGGATAAGATTATAAAGCACTTCATTAGATCTAACAATATTTTAAAATGCTAACATGGCCAAGCTCGACTTATCATTTGAGGTGCAAAAATATAATGCTTTAATTTAAAAGAGTCCCGATCCTATATTTTTTAATGAGCTAGCATATATCTCACATGGTTTGGTAGATATATAGAATTCTAATTTTGTTTTATTTTTATATGGTAAGACACGAGAAGTTCATCATCCTACATAAAAACAGAAAAATATATGGAAGCCCCAATTTTCACTAATAATTTTGCTCTGTATACATAATTTAGGGAATAAAGCAAATTCTATGATGGAATTAACAATATCCAAAACCGAAGAACTGATTAACTACAACCCAAAATCTAAGATTCCATTTGAAACCAGAAAAGAACGAGCTAGGGAAAGTAAAGAAAATTGCTAAATTTTGCTTTTAAAAAAATAAACTAAATTCCAAAGCATTTTTGTTGTATGCCCTTTTCATTTCCCTCGAGATGTCCTAGCTACAAACAGAGGAGTTTATTCTTTACTAGTACAAAATATATTCGATCTTCACTAGCACAAAACACTACGTCTCCGTTTGGTTGCCCTGAAATTCGACGAAAAAATTATTGAATGAAATCTGATATCATATGCCATTTGGACTCCGGAAAAACAAAATATTCAGCTCTATCATCAGTAATGTCACGAACAGTTATTTGGTCAAATTGAGTTTTTCGTTTTCTTAGAAACCAAACAACAGAAAATATGAGACCTCAATTTTCTTTTCTTCTTCTGGTCCTCTATTGTCTTCGCGATCGACCAAACAAAGGCGTATTACACTGGGCATAAAATGGATGCTTTTCCTACAGGTGCTCATCAACGACTACAACAAAGTCATCCTCCAAACTTGACTGACCCTGCATGGGTTGTCCTTCAATATCAAATAACTCAATTTCAGCTCGAGGATGCTCTGGTTCTAGGCTTTCATGTTGTTGGGCGATGAAAATGCTAATGAGAGGAGGAATGGCACGTAGGGTGTGGCAAAGCCAGCAGAGAAGTTGCTTAAATTGGTTCAAAAGCAAGCCATGCCAAGGAGTGATACATAGGACTAAGGGGTAGCCAACCCAAAGGTTCTTTTCCCTAAATGGTAAGTTTTTTGAACTTTATTCCCACTATTGTATAGATTTCAACTTTATTCCCATACAGCGATAAATCGTGGTTAGTAACCATGATTTTATTAAAATCGTGGCTGGGAATCACAATTTTAGGATCGATATCCTTTATTTTGTCGCTCGTATTGGTATAAAAATTTATATACGATAAAATCGTGGTTGGTAGCCACGATTTTAGGAGAGAGAGAAGCGATTGTGATATTCATTCCTATTTCCCCCAAATTTTCAGATATGAGATTTCATTCTCCACCCCTGCTCTCTCTCTCCTCTTTCCCTCCTCTCTCTCCCTCTCAGATCCACGCACTTCCGGCGACGAGCTTCTCCCCCGTCGCTGGGCGGCGCTCCACCCCAGCTCTTCGTCAGCACCTGTCGGGGGCCGTCTTCTCCAACACGCCCAACTGCTCTATCTTTCTGACATTCTCCATCTTCTGGGCTTCTTTCTTTTTTTTTTTCTTTTTTTTTTTGGGGTTCAACCCATTTTCGCATCTTCAAAATCATAACAGAGCACCTTTTGAATCCATTGAAAATTCATGTTCAAGCAACCCATGTCAAAAATAATAATTAAAAAGAAGAAAAGAAGAAAAAAACAGATTTGAGGGGCTCGTCTTCTCCGGCAATAAAAATAATATATAATTTATTTTATTTTGAGGTCAAAGATCTCAAGTGAAACCCTTCCATAATACAAAACCCAGGCATACAACTCAGGACTAAGTCATAAACCTAGTTCTCGTCATGGTGATGTGTCATCTAACATCTTTCTTAGTTGAAAATGTCATTGGCTGAAGTGCAGCCGACGGCCAGGAGAGCGGGGAGGAGAGCGGTCCAGCCGACGGCCCCTGAAGGGTGCTGACCAAGAGCTGGTGTGGAGCGCCATTTGATGCCAGCGGAGGATGATGATCGACGCCGGCGGAGGATGAGGATTGACACCAATGGAGGGTGTCGACAGCAGATGTGGGTATCTCTGCCCTAAATCGCGAGAGGTGGACTGAAAGCTATCCTCTGTTTTTTGTCTTTTTCTTTTCTTTTTTTTTTTGATGAAAAGTGCTGCTCTTTTTCGTTATAATGGGGATGAGTTTTTTTATTAAAGTTGTGGATGCCAGCCACAATTTCATTTAGAATCATGGTTAGCACCAACGATTTTAGCGTATAAAAATTTTTATACTAATACGAGTGATAAAATGATGGATTTGTATATCCAACCTAAAATCGTGGTTGCTAGCCACGATTTATCCCTGTTTAGGAATAAAGTTCAAAATCACACAAAAGTAGGAATAAATTTTTAAAAAGTTACTATTTAGGGAAAAGAGCCCAACCCAAAAGAGTGGCGGTGGAAAAATGAATGAGGCTAGCAATAAAATGGCCACACCACAAGAGAAATCTCAGACGTGTAACCGGATGGGCTTAGTAGAAGCACAGAGTGGGAGCTTAATGGATGTGAAGAGAAAGAATAGTATGGTCATGGCAAGAATAAGCAACAAGAGGATAGTCAAAATGGTATGGTGATCAGTCTCCAATGCACCATTTTGATTCCAAGGTGTGCTTTTAGGATTTCAGAAAAAGAGGAGGATGAGGCATATCAGTGGGGGATGCCATATCTCAGGTCTATGAAGCAGTACATCTCTGTACTTGAAGCACAAATATTCACCGAAATGAAAAGTATCGGAGGAGCAGACGTGCATTTTGCCTCTTTATCTATTTTTGTACAAATACAGACTTACGAAGGGCCACCCACGGCCGACACGAAGATCTCGGCTCTTTTCCCAAAATAGTAGGATTTTTAAACTTTATTCCGACTTTGGTGTGATTTTAAACTTTATTCCTAGACAGCGATAAATCGTGGTTGCTAACCACGATTTTAGGCTGGGTCTACGAATCCTTTATTTTGTCGCTGTATAAAAATTTATATACGGTTAAAATCGTGGTTGATTTTAACGCAACAAAAACCCACACCCCTTTCCAACCCTCACCCTCTCCCGACAGAAACCCACTTTCTGCCATTCCTTTCTCTCTCTCTTCTCGTCAGAAACCCACACCTCTTTCTGCCATCTACTCTCTCTTTTTTTCTCTCTTCAGCCATGCCTCTTCTCCCTCTCTCTCCTTTTCATCCGTTCCCTCAGGTCAGACCTGCTCTCTCTCTCTCTCTCTCTCTCTCTCTCTCTCTCTCCTTTTGTTTTTTCTTCTCTTCTCCTTTTCTGCCTCCTCATTTTTCCCTATACAAGTCAGACCCATACCTTTCCCATACGGTGGAAATGCTTGGTGCCGACGATGGAAGTGGTTACCATCGAATATGAGAGAGGGTTTCTGCGGTTATAGCGCCATGCCGTGGAAGAGGGAGTTGCTCGTCGCCGGCGGGGTTGAAGGGGATTCGATCTTCTCGTTCCTTAAAATCACGATTAGCTTTTGGGGGTTTCACCTGCGAGAGAAATGGGCGGAGAGACTAGGGTTTCTTTGACGAGATGGTGCCGTGCCATCGACGGGTGGTGGAGTCGGGCTGTTGCGTGCAGTCGACGAGTGGAAGGAGCACCGACAGTGAGAGAGAGAGTGGTGAGATCTCGAGCGGGAAATGGCGACCCCAAGTCGCGATCTGATATTTGGGGGTTTCATCGATGGGAGAAGAGTGAGAAAGAATGGAAGAGGAGAGAGAGAGTGAGCGAGTGAGAGTGGAAGAGGAGAGAGAAAGGGCAACGGGGTGCAATGGTGCAGGGGTTTTCACTTGTAGGAGAAATGGGCGGTCTGATATTTGGGGGTTTCGTCGACGGGAGGAGTGGAAGAAGAGAAAGAGAGTGAGCGAGTGAGATGGAAGAGGAGAGAGAAAGGGCGATGGGGTGCAATCGACGGGAGGAGTGGAAAAGGAGAGAGAGAGTGAGCGAGTGAGAGCAGAAGAGGAGAGAGAGGGCGATGGGGTGCAATGGTGTAGGGGTTTTCACCTGCGGGAGAAATGGGTGGTCTGATATTTGGGGGTTTCATCGACGGGAGGAGTGGAAGAGGAGAGAGAGAGTAAGCGAGTGAGAGTGGAAGAGGAAAGAGAAAGGGCAACGGGGTGCAATGGTGCAAGGGTTTCACCTGCAGGAGAAATGGGCGGACAGACAAGGTTTCACATGTGATTTTGGGCTAAAATCATGACTACCAACCACGATTTTACCGTATATTAATTTTTATACAAATACGAGTGACAAAGCAAAGGATTTGTATACCAAGCCTAAAATCGTGGTTAGCAACCACGATTTATCGCTGTCTAGGAATAAATTTTAAAATCACACCAAAGTCGAAATAGAGTTTAAAAATCCTACCATTTTGGGAAAAGAGCCCGAAGATCTCGGACTCTCGGTGGCCCATCATATTGCCTCGGCAGAAGTTTCTTCTTACAAGTCCGTTTGTTGACTTGTTTTCCTTATACAAGTTTGGCTAATCGGCTATCTATCTTGTTACAAGTCAGGAAACCGACTTGTATGAAGGAAACTTTTTAGTAAGGCAATATGATCGGCGATGTTCTTTTCCATGGTAGGACCTTTGGCTTCGGACCTTGTCGTTGAAATTCCTAAAGCATGAATCTATGGGCGTTGAGTAGAATTGATTTGGAATCTGATCGAATTTATCTGTCTTAATTATTTTAAGGGAGTGGTTACTGTCACCTCTTAATTTTATTTGCATCTTTCATTTATTTTAATTTTTTAGAAGTTTTATAAAAATTATCAAAGGTTTTATGAAAATTATCCGTACCGTTTATTAGAAAACATTATTTTGAATAGCTGTGAAAAATATTTCCAAAATCAATCTCTTAAATAGACATTTTGACTAGAAATGAAATATAGAGAGCGTTCTTTTCATCATTCATCTTAACCTTCTAAACTAATCCCATGCATATATGATGGTCAAAAAAGATGGTGCATGTGACCATCTCTCTCCATAGCCGTGGGCTTGTGTGATTGTAGCAAGGCTTGCAAAGCTCATTAATAGAGGTCCCTGTCGTTGTGTAGAAGCGTGATAAACAAAAAAACATTAATGTTGAAGAAGTGATTAAACAAACAAAACAAGTGCATCGATCAAAGCATAGAAAATAAAACAAAAACATAGAGAAATAAGACAAAAGGTTTACATAGTTCGGCAAGATGCCTACGTCTACTGGTGATATGATTAATCCACTACGTATTCGAGAGATTACAAAAGCAAAACACTCACAAAATCCCTTGATTCCCTTCACATACACCTAATGACGGTTTCCAAGTTGGCTCTCCTTGCATAAGGAAGAAACACTAAAAACATACCCTTAATTATATATGTGGATTATATCATAAGTGAGCAGGTCAGATCAAAAAAACCCAAATAACAAAATGGGTCAAAAAGGTAATTCAAGTCAATACCCAACACTCGCACTGAGGACTGTACCTAGTACACAAGTAGATTATAGGATACATTGGCCAATGCACAGGGTACAACCCTCAATACATGGTGCCGATATAACTTATATCAACCCGTACTGACCTGAACAGGACCATATATATATATATATATATATATAAATAGATAGGGTGGTGATCAGGTAAGCACGTGTTGATATAACTTATATCAACACCCTCATTGGGAGTTGTACCTTGTGCATTAGTGGGATATGAGGTACATTGGACTAATGCAAATGGTACAACCCCCAAAGCATGGTACTGATATAACTTATATCAATACGTGCTGATGGGAACATAACCGTGTATATATATATATATATATGTATATACTACTCTTTTCTTTTTTGTAATTATTATCTAAATCTAGAGAAGAATGTACTTTTTCATATTCGTAGACTTGTGATATGGCATCCCTCCACTCATATGCCTCATTCTTTTCTCATTCCAAAAGTTTGAATGGAAATTTATGATTAATTTTGAATTGAAATTTTATATTATTCAGTATAATTATTTTTATATTAAATTTTTGCTTGCATTTTTATCTTATCCTAAGAGACTTAAACTCTGATGACTTCCCAATATTTATCTTATCTTATCTTTTTTCCCCTTTTATCAAGCACTCTTAATTTATTTTATTTATAATTAATTTGAATTAAGATTTTATATTATTCATTATAATTATTTTCAGAGAAGAGATATGTGTTGATCTTAGAGAGGAAAACGGGGAGTTTGAAAAAGTTGTAGTAGGAGAAAATAGGGTTGCTTGTAGGGTTTTCCTTGCGACACGTTAAAGTCAGGTTATGTGTGTCTTTTGGGGGTGTGAAAAAAAATCAGAGTAATTTAATATCATGGGAAGAAAAATAAAATAAAATGACTGGGAAGAAAAAAGAGTGAAAGTAAATCAATCTTTGCATTAAAAAAAACGATGTAATGAGGAACACAAAAGTAAGTTGGATTGATTCATGATTATTGCATCAGTTTTTTAACATTACATCAAAAAGTTAAGTTGTATTAATTCATGATTGCATCAGTTTTTTAAGTAAACAGTGGGCATTTTCTGTAGTCACTTTTCTTAAGCTTTATTGACTCGTTGCTGGCCAGGAGCCCGTGCAGTAGGGGTCCAATCCTTCCATGTGAATATATATATATATATATATATATATATGCTTTCGCATGTCTTCATTTTGGTAAATATTCATGCTCTTCTACATCCAGAGAAGGATGTACTGCTTCATAGACTTGAGATATGGCTTTCCCCCACTGGTATGCCTCAGCCTCTTCTTCTTCCGAAATTCCAAAAGCACGCCTTGGAATCAAGGTTATGCACTGGAGACTAATCAACATACCACTTTGACGATGTCCCTACTGCTTCTTGCCATTGCCATATTATTCTTCCTCTTCACATCCTTCAAGCTCCCTCTCAGTGTTTCAACCCGGCCAATCCGCTTGCGGGCCAGAGATTTCTCCGGTGCTGTGGCCATTTTATTGCTAGCCTCATTCATTTTCCCACCACCCGGGTTGCCTATCCCTTAATCATATGTATCTCTACTTGGCATGGCTTGCTTTTCAACCAATTGAAGCACTTGTTCTGCTGGCTTTGCCACATCCTACAAGCCATTCGTACTCTCATTATCCTTTGCATCACCCACCAGAATGAAAACCCAGGAGCAGAACATCCTCCAGTTGAAATTGATGTACTGGAAGTTGAAGGGCAAACGGTCATGCAAGATGGGTCGAGTTTGGAAGTTGACTTTGTTGTAGCCATTAATGATGAGCAGCTTCAGTAGAGACGTCCCTACATTTTATTTTATGCACAGTACAACAAACCTTTGTTTGTTTTACTGTTTACAGTATTACTTTTCTGCTCAATTTCTCAATCCATTTCGAGGCAACCCATGGAGAGATCTAGTGTTTCTACTTTCTAGTGTTTTGAAGCACAAGTGTGTTCTGTTTTAGTGAAGAATATATTTTGTTGTAGCTGGGCCCAACTTGGTGAACCAATTTGGTGGGCTGTCTGAGGATTTTATTGGACATGGACTGGTTATGTTGGACCAGGCTTCTATAAATCTCAAGGGGAAACAGAAGAAAAGCAGATAGGATCGGAAGGGCAACATGGGCATCGTGAACCATAAGCGCCCATGGCAGCAATCGGATTTAGAACCACTTCAAGCTCATGCTCGTCGTTGGATTATGTCTTGTGATGCTAACAATAATTTTCCTTTATTTTGCAAGCTAAGTGATAAAGTGTGTGTCCCAATAGATACTCCGCAAGCTACATATCCTATGTCCCTTGTATGTTGATTGTCTAGGGGTTTGTGCTAGCTCTTTTGAAGTCCAAGAAGCCCTTTAGCTAGCTGTTTTGGCTAGTAGTGGTTTTCTTGTTTCTTGGTGATTCAGGATTTTCTTTCTCCATCTTTTTATGTAATCTAGTTTTATTGAATGAAGTTCTTTTATTTTTACCAAAAAGGAATTCGTCTATCTACAAAATTACTAGTATTCTATTATATGAAAAGTGTGTAAGACAAATTCAAAACCAAATTGCTTTTTGAAATCAAAGTAATCAAAACCAAGTGGCCCAAGGTTCACTTTCTCTCTCTTTCCCCCTTAATTTTTTATTTTTTTGTATTCTTATTGATAAGGATGGATCAAATCATCAATGCCAATTGTATGCATTGAGGATTAATTTGATTTATGTGAGTAGGGAGAAAAACTTATACATGTACCTATGATAGACTATCACAAGCTAATGAGAATAGAGCAAAATGAGATTATTAAAATACTTTTTGATCCTATAATCTTACTTTGCTTCACTATTATATATGTTCCAGTTAAAAATAAGGGGGAATTACAAATTGGTCCAGCTATGGATAAATAATTACAGTTCAATAGAATGACTACAAATATTTCAGTAAATGACTACTAACTCAACTAAGAATGACTACTTACTAACTGTAATTATTTTCTCGTAACCGGAACAAGCTGTAATTCGCCCTGTTTATAATGCCCCCACCCTCTCTCGCCGATTGGAGCCGGTCTCGAAACCGAGAGAGATAAAGATGCAGGAGACAAAGGGAAAGGGAAAGGGTATAAGAGAGACTATCAACTAAGCAATGGAAAATTTATAAGAGAGACTATTAGTTATCGAAGGCCTATACTTCCTAAGGCGCTCCAACCGACCGCCATGAACCCCTCCCAACGCAAGCCCATCCTCCTCGACCTCCTCTCCCGCAACGCCACCGTCTTCTTAGGTACCGCACCAAAAATCTCTCTTAAAAGTTAAAACCCTTATTTTCTGTTTGTTTCCCGAGGAAAAAAGATACGAACTTTAGGAGAACAAACTAATAATTAATGCATCACAACCATGACATCATAATTATGGGAAACAATATAATAATAATAATAATAATAATAATTAAAATGAACAACATAAAGTCCTAAGAAAATAGGATTTTCTAATAGTGAAATTTCAATTTTCTCATTGTTTTATTACCCAATTGATCGAAGTAGGTCGATGAGTCAATTGTTAAACCACTTGATCTAGTTGAATTTTTTGATTTTGTAACTTTTTCGGGTGGTTGGAACCAATTAGGTTTGTTGAGTGTGTGAAGTACGTCAAGTCTTCAACCATCGGAATTTGGTTGGTTTTCAAAACATTGGTTCAATCAGATTGTTTATTGCCTAATGGTCATTCGAATTAATGGGCTCCCCTGACTTACATTTTCCCCCAAATAACATATTTATGGTTTATTTTAAATCAAGGGAGAATTTTAGGTTGGTCAAGCTACGGGAAAATATTTACAGTTAGTCATCATTCTTAGTTAAGTTAGTAATCATTTATTAGGCAGTTTAATATTAGTTTGTATTGAACTATAACTATTTTCATGTAGTCCGACTAATCTAAAATTCCCCCTACATCTTCAAATCAAAGTAGCTTTATATTTGGAGAATTTTTTTATTTTTTTTTATTGGTAGAATCGGAGGGGTTCGAATTCCTAACTTATCATAATTTTACCTATTTTTCACAGGGTGGTGAACTTGCCCTTTCATATTTGTTACATGATCAGTCTCATACATGTGCAGGATCACGTGCACTAAAATGCATTGATCAAAAGGCTATATATATAAATAAAAAAGAAAAGGGATAAATCATTCCAATTGCTCCTATTATTTGGATGATTATGACTTTTTTCTCTTTTCTCGTTTTCTCTGTTTTGGGTTTGGGGGCGTGGGTTGGTTCACCATCTAGGTGGGTGGGTTTAGAAATTTGGGACTATCAGTCTACGATCGGTATGTTTTTAGAAATTTGGGACGAGTAAACGTCAAGTGCCCCTCACCCTTTTTTCTCAGCTCTAATGAGTTACAATTATTGGCAGGGAGGATTCTTACTCCATGGTGGACCCTCGCTTCGGTCTTTTATTCTACTACAGAAATCCGTTTAGGTGGGTGGGTTTAGGCTTCAGCAGAACGGATGGATTTATGCCCAAAGACACCTTTCTCCATGCTGGGCCCTTTGCAGCGGTCTTCCATCCTGCTTAAGTGAAGAATTTGTGTGTAACAATCACGTCACGTCATCTGTATTACAAGCTAATAAAAATAAAGATAAGTGGGAATGTTGATATGATATTCTTACTTATTTATACTTTTATTAGTTTGTTATATGAATGATGTGTATCACCGTCACATATAAGTTTTTCTCCCTACATAAAGCTTAAATCAACCCTCGTAACATCATTTTGTTTCATTAAGAAAATAAATAAGGAAAAAATGTATAGATGAATATTATTTTCCTTTTCCTAAAGAGTACTACTATTGTTCTCTATTTTGTTCCCAATCTTTTTTTCTATAATGATGTGACAACTGCCACATTAACAAATAGTTATTTATATGTTTTTTAAATACATGCCACGTCGGTAACCATATCATTAAAAAAATAAAATAAAATAATAATAATAGGAAGGAAAATTTTTTGGGATGGATAGCGTTTTCCATTTTTCTTTCCTAAATCATCACCAAATTTTGTTAATCAGAGTGGGGATTGACATGTTTTTATCACAAGGAATATTGATTTAAACAATGGTGAAAGTCATTAAAAAATAGCCCATCTTTGAGCCTAGTGGCATGTCTCGCCCCAATAATGTCATCAAGTTGACTACGGTCTTAATTTTGACTCTATATAGATATGTGTCAGTGTTTATGTTTAGGGGTTATTTGGCAAACCTGAAAACCTAGCCAACTAAAAATAAGTTAAGCCAGTTTTGATTTCTCACTGTATGGTAAATTTTTTTTTTTTTTTTTTTTTCCTATCAATCAATTCAGTTTTGTTCTGAAAATAATGAATAAACACAATTTTTTTTCAAACCACTGTGACTTAGTGTATTTAAAAAGCAAATTTAATCTAATTCAGCTTTTAAAGACTCTTGTAAGTTCCACAGTAAGAGGATATAAGAATCCCACGGTAAGAGAATGTAAGAATCCCAATTGCATAACTGAGATTAGCTTAGTTATGTTGTTAAGGATAATAAAAATGTCAGATGACGATTCTGTATTTAAGGGGCATGGTCTTCTTATCCTCTGCTTATGTCTAACAGGCCATGTCATAAAAATTGGTTGCTTTGAATGAACCTCAGTGATGTTCTGCAGTGTGTCTCAACATTGGTTCTGAACATGTCTGCAACACTCGTTAAATCTCCCTTTATTGACAATTTTTTTTTTCTTTTTGATATTTCAATTTTCGTTTCTATCTAATCTTTTAGAAGTTCAAATATTTTAAAGTGCAGTAGTGTAACCATTAGGATGCCTAGAGGATCTTTATTATTATTATTATCCGGGGGAATTTTAGATAGGTCGGCCTATAGGAAAATAATTTCAGTTGGTAGTCATTGCTTGTTAAGTTAGTATATACATTAATGAAATTTTTTTTAGATAGGTTGGGAACTTTTTTTTTTTTTTTTTTTCCGATTTTGAGTAGCAACATTAATGGATCTATATACATTAATGAAATTTATCTCTTGCCCGGATGCCATTACTGACCATGTTGAGCAATTGTAAGCAACTAGAGAATTCCCGCTATTTATATACATAATATATAAATACGGATAGGAGGAAAGAAACAGGAGAAAAAAAAGGGGGGGGTGGGGGGATATTAATTTAATAACTTTTTGGCCTGTGTAATTTTTGGGACACGAGAACATAATCTCATCAGATTATACATGTGCTAAGGCTCATTGAGACAATGCTGTGGTAGGGGGGGAAAGGAAGGGGTTGAGGGGAGAAGATATTGACAAGGTTTTTTTTTTTTTTTGTTTGCCTCCGTAATTTTTGAGATAAAGGACATAATCTCATTAGATTACACCTGTGCTAAGGTACATAGAGACAACGCGGATGAAAAATCGCTGAGCCTTGTTTTGTCAGATTTTCTACTAACATGTTTGGACTAATGTAGAGTTAATTTAACTTATTAATGAAGAAATAGATACATTTTTTGGTTGACTCATTTGATTTGTCTGTGGGAAATAAATTCTCAAATTAAGCCTGAGATTTCCAGCTTTTTGAACAAGCGAATGAAACCCCCAGTGTTATTCTGTTTGGTTCAATTACCCTCAAATGGTATTCATCCTGAATTTTGTGGATAATCGCTGAACTATTTGTAGAATCTCAACTACACCCAAACCCCACACCACTACCAGCATTAAATTGATAAATAAAAATAAAAGGGAAGGAGGGGGGGGGGGGGGGGGGGGGGGAATCCCAAATCTCACAGGGATAAATAAAAATAAAAGGGAAGAGGAGGAGGGGGGGGGGGGGGAATCCCAAATCTCACAGGATTCCATTGTCATGTCAACAAAAGATTTTGCTATATGAATTAAGGACTTGTTTGGTCGTCCAAATGAAAATTAAGCGATTATAATGTGTTTAGCATTAATATTTAAGGCATCTATCACTGAATTTGAATGAGACGATCATCCACAAACATAAAAACAGAACATATATAAGAAAAATTAATGGATCTATATTCTCTCATGATTTCACTATATATACATAATTTAGTGGCCAAGGCAAATTTTGTGACTGAATTAAAAATATCCATAATAAAAAGATTGAATACATAGAACCCAAAACCTAGGACCCCGTTTGGATCTAAGAAAGAACGTGGGTACGAAAGGAAAATGCTAAAATTTCCTCAAAATGAACTCATCTCTAAAACATTTTTGCTGTTTTCCCTTTCTATCCCTCGAGTTATCCAACTTACAAACAGAGGAGTTTATTTGTTACCAGTACAAAATAGAACGAAACACCCTTCAAAACACTATATCCCTATTTGGTTGCCCCGAAATTAGACGAAAAGAAAAGAAAAGAAAAGAAATGTAAAATCTTGTATATTCTGCTGATTAGGCTCCTGGAAAAAGAATACCCAGCTCAATTATGCCAAGATCAGTTATTTGGTTGAGTAGAGTTTTCTGTTTTCTTAGAAACCAAACAGTCGCAAGACCTTAATTTCCTTTTCCTCTTCTGTTCCTCTGTTTTCTTCACGACCAAACAAAGGCTTATTATACAAACTAAGAAATGGACGTCACTCCTGAAGCTGCTCATCAATGACTACTACGAAGTCATTTTCCAAACTTGGCTGATCTTGCATGGCAGGTTGTCCTTCAACATCAATTTCAACTCGAGGATGTTCTGGTTGTAAAGTTTCATGTTGTCGAGTGGTGCAAATAATTATGAGAGTAGGAATGGCTTGCAGGATGTGGCATAACCAGCCAAGAAAGTGTTTAAATAGGTTCAAAAGCAAGCCATACCAAGGAGAGGTACAAATGATTAAGGCGTAAACAAACCAGAAGAGTGGTGGTGGGAAAATGAACGAGGCTAGCAATGAAATGGCCACTGCAACAGAGAAATCTCCGGGGCGCAAGCGGATTGGCTCGGTGGAAACACTGAGAGGGAGCTTGATGGATGTGAAGAGCAAGAATAATAGGGCAATGGCAAGAAGCAATATGGGAATCATCGAACGGAAATGATGATTAGTCCCTAACGCACCATCTTGATTCCAAGGCATGCTTTCGGAATTTCGGAACAAGAGAAGGATGAGGTAGATCAGGGGAGGAATGCCATATCTCAATTCTATGGAGCAATGCATCCTACTTTGTAGTTAAAAGATCAGTAAATATTTACCAGAGCGAGAAGGAAGAGCGGATCCAGCAAAACACAGAGAAGAGGAAGAGCAGCTATGCATTTTGCCTCCATCTATTTTGGTGTGTATATATATATGGGGACCAGTTAGGGCCTTCTATGACCGGAGCGAAGTCAAGGGTTATGAAATCTCTAGTTATTTAACTAGAGTTTACAAAACTAAACTATTAACTAATACCCAGCCTAGTTTTGAAAACTCTACTTTTTCATTTTCATAACCCTTATCTTTCTTCCAAATAGTTTAGTTTTTTAAACTCTACTTTTTCATTTTCGTAACCCTTGTCTTTCTTCGAAATAGTTTAGTTTTGTAAACTCTAGTTAACTAGTTTAACCGGAGTTTACAAAACTAAACTATTAACTAATGCCCAGCCTAGCTTTCTAAACTCCACTTTTTCAAACAAACGTCATTTTCATAACCCTCGTCTTTCTTCCATAGTCTTCAAAAGCTCAAATTTTTCCGAGTGAATGGCCAAGTTATTTTCCATCGTGGGTCCCTGGATTCGGTCTGTTATCAAAATTCTGAAAGCATGAATGGGTTTCTATAAAGTAACTGAGTGTAATTAAAATAGCCAATTAAAAATATTTTTTGCTTAATTTGGTTAATTACTTAATCCTATTACATACATACATAAAAGGAAAGGATCCATTGACATTTGATGTAAAACTTTTTACTCTTACATTCCTTAATATCTTTCTATAAGAATAATATTTCGTTAATCTAACCGTTGGATTAGGTTTTATATTCTTGCACGTCGTGCATGTCAAAATTCAAGTAAATCAGATATTATGAGCTATGTCATTCGTAAAGTGTCTCAAATTATAGTTTTATTTATATAAAAAATGTGAGTTTAAAGATCATTTTCTGTCCAGATTATTTATAGTTTTATTTAAACTCTGCATATTGCCATGTTTCAGTCCAGATTCATTTGTGACAGTTTCAAAATTTATTTCGTAAATAAATTTTTTATTTAATTCTTTGCAGCAGTTTCACTTTCTAAACACTATATAAAGGGGTCCTTCCACCATTTCCAGAATACACAGCAACTACTGCTCTCTTCTCCTCTCTTCTCCTCTCTCTATATTTTTTATTTCGAGTTATTATTTTCAGTTCTGCAGTTCTAAATTTCCTAGTTCTGCAATTCTTGTTCTACGAAGGAGTCATCTGAGCTATTCACATCTCTCTGGCATTGCGAGTGCACGCTTGCGGGGGGTGCGACTGTTGTACCCTGGAAAGTAGGCCGCCATTGACCATTTGCACCGAGCAACTTGTTCCGTGGGGCGCGATCTACTTTTAAGGGTAGTGTTCTCACACACCTCAGTCCGATAAGTTTCTGCCTTGTTTACTTATAGCTTCCATATTTTATTTTTCCAACAGAAAGTGCTTAATTAGGTTCCAAAGCAAGCCATACCAAGGAGAGGTACAAATGATCAAGGCGTAGGCAAACTAAAAGAGTGATGGTGAGAAAATGAACGAATCTAACAATGAAATACCGTAACAGAGAAATCTCCGGCACGCAAGCGGATGGACCCGGTGGAAACACTGAGAAGGAGCTTGATGGATGTAAAGAGAACGAATATTATGGCAATGGCAAGAAGCAATATGAGCATCATCAAAGTGCTGTGATGATTAGTCTCCAATGCAGTACCTAATTGATTCCAAGGGATGCTCTGGGAATTTGGGAACAAGAGGAGGATGAGGTATATCAGTGGAGGAATGCCATATCTCAAGTCGATGGAGCAGTCCGTCCTTCTTTGTAGAGCAGAAATTAACTGAAATGAGGAGAAGAGCGGATCTAGCGAAAAAGAAACAAAGAAAGAGCAGATGTGCATTTGCCTTCCATCAATTTAGTTTTATTTAGTATACAAGGGTGTCCAAACCTTTATATTGACTCTCAATTTTGCTAATATACAATGCATTGCAAGATATGCACTGGGTATTCTAATTGCAAGTAGGGCGAAGTCGACTGCTGCAATTTGGGCAATGGCAGCTGAGTGCTTAGCTCTCAAAGAAGCTGTGAGAATAGCTCAGCTATTGAATTTCCCACATGTTATCTTTGAAATAGATTAATTGGAAGTATGTCGAGCAGTAAAAGCTCTCCACCTGAAGAGTCCCCTCTTATAATTTCCTTTTGAGAATTTTAAAATGGTGGGATTGAGATGCCCGCTGGGTTGTATGGCCTTGTAGGCTATTAAATCTAGTGGCTTTATCAATCAGGACAGAAGTTTTCCCTTGCTCTATCTTTCTATACACTAGCTTTAGAACCCGTGCGGCGCACGGATTAATTTATAAAAAATAATATTATTAACAAATTAAAATTTTAACAAAACTCTTATTCTCTAAAATAGTAAAATATATTTGTTAATATAATATGTCAATTAAATTGAAAAGATATAGACAAAAATAAATAAAATAATTTAATCAAAATAATCTTTGGTGTGATGTTAGCATAATGTATTACACAAAATTTAATTATATTCTCGAAAAGATAAATTATTTTGAAAAACAATTAATTTAATAGTGGAAACTTGTAAAAAAAATGAAGGAACTGATACGTTATGATATTTGGTGGAAAAATATTAAAATTCTCTAAAGCCTAGTCTATCCCACAATCATGGTTTTAACATATTGGTATATACCAAAGCAAATATAGCCGTTGAAGGTGTCTCGAAATCCGACGGTGGAGATTGTAAAATGCATGACAATGATAAATCTTGACCTTTCATGAAGTTTCGAGTGGGTTTCACAAAGAGTGAAAAATCATGGGGAAAAATATCAAAAATATGTTTGAAATTAGATCATAAAAAGATGAGAGAAAAGTCTAGACTGAGAAAGAGAATAGGAAAAAAAGCCAGAAGAAGAAGAAAATAAGAGAAAGTATAAATCTTTTCAACTTTATGTAATTAACCATATGGGAAGAATTTTCATTCAAATATATATATATATTTTTTTTTTATTCATGTCAGAAGCAAATCAGGAGAATCTGAAGATTCTAACGGATTGTGTTTTCTTTTTTAATCCTCCTTTTCTCTATTTGTCTTTCTTTTTAATTATGACTATTTATAGTTTTACACGTTTAATTTTTAGGAGGGGAAATGAATAGGCATAAAGAAAACAGAAAAATATATTACAGTTTATTAAGTTTGGGTTGAACATTGTATAGTGTGGGTTTTCTAATCCTCTCACATAAAAACAAAGAGATATGTAGTGAATACCAAACGTTAACGTACCTCCACCATATAAGAAAGAGCAAGTAATATCAAAAAAAAAAAGAAAAAAGAAAAAAGAAAAGAAAAAGAAGGTGAGGAATTTATCTTTTGGTGACCACTTCCCAGCTTGATACCAAACAAAGAAAGTTAGTAGTCCTTTTGAAGCACTTATCAAGTCAATTTGTAGCAAGTTGATAGACAATATCATTTATTTTTTATAACCCGTGCAACGCACAGGTGAGGTCTGTAAATATAAATATTGTGAACAATATAAATTATATATATATATATATAATATACACCCGTGTGGTAGTTCAGATGGTAAGGAACCGCGGCTCCAAAATCATAAATCTTGAGTTCGTGTCTTCGCTCCTCTACTATCGAATGCATGGACTTGAGAATGATTTGTGCACCATGTAAATTAGTTTGGATCTAACAGTTTGAGATACTCCTTGTTTGGAAAAAGTGTATTTGTACAATTTTGAAAGCATTTTTATAGTTTTCTAAGCAATTTGATATGTTAATACATATTCCAATGTGTCGCATTTTCTTTTTTAATCATTATTGCCTTTATTTGGCTCCCTTTCTGATTATAAATATTTATAATTTTATACGTTTAACTTTTGGGAAATGAGATGAATAGATATAAAAAAAACGAAGAAATATGATATAATTTACTAAGTTTGGGTTGAACATTGTATAATATAGGTTTTTCGATTTTCCTACATAAAAACAAAAAGATATGCAGGGTACACCAAGCGTCAACCTACTTATACCGCGTGAAAAAGAGCAGGAAAAAGAGCAGTGAAAACCAAAAAATAGAAAAGTTAAACAATTTACCTTTGGTGATCACTTATCAACTTAATACCAAACATGAAACATTAGTAGTCCTTTTGAAGTATGTATATAGTCAATGTGTAGCAAGTTGGCAGAGAATATTCTTTCTTTGGCATTAAGTTGAAAATTGATTACTAAAAAGTAATTTCTCCAAAAGTCATATCTTTTTGGGAAAATTACTTTTTAGTGATTCTTTCTCAACTTAATACGAAAAAAAGAAAATTGATAGTTATTTTGATGTAAGTATACAGGTAATTTGTAGCAAGTTGATAGATATTGTCCTCTTTTGGCATTAGATTGAACAATGGTCACTAAAAGGTAATTTTACCTTTTCCTCCAACTATTCACAAACGGACACGTGGCACCAAAGGGAGGCATTTCCTCCGTTTTAGTATATATATATATAGATATAGATATGGACGGGGCCTCCCAAAGCGATGGGCCCACCATATGACCAGGATATGAAAAGGATATGTGTCTAATGTAACCTGTGGCGGTAATGTAACGTGTGGCGGTGTCTATTGTATCCTGTGGCGGTAATTTAACCTGTGCTTTATGTATAGGTTACATTGGACACATATCCTTTTCATATCCCTACTGTGTAGACAAAGTTTTCCAAGTGATTGGCGAAGTTATTTTCCATATGGGGCCTTCTGACTTTTCCGGCTATCATTAAAGTTTAGAAAGCGTGAATCCATAGACACGGAGAGGCAGAATGGGTTGTTATGAATTACGAAGTGTAATTAAATTAGCCAATTAAAAATTCTACGGAGTATTTACTTAACTCTGTTAATGACTTAATCCTATTGTATACAAAAAAAAAAAAAAAAAAAAAAAATGATTAATTAAATAAAAAAGGATGTATTAAACTAACCACTTTAGGTTTAAGATATATACATATAAAAATATAGGATTAAAATATATACATATATAAATATAAGATAACAATCAAGTGAACACATGTTGATAGAAGTTATATCAGTCCTACATTTAGGATTATATTTCGCGCATTAGTGAGTTTTGGGATACATTGGGCCAAAACATGGGGTATAACCCCTAATACGTGGTGCTGATATAAATCAGATTAGCATGGGCTCACCTGATTAGGACTAATACACACACACACACATCAAAATATAGGTAAGCCGAATTTGACTTTTTTTTTTTTTGAAGTACAATTGGAGAGATTAGAAGCCAGCCTAGCCTATTTTACTCCTATCTTCTACCCCAACCCTCCCTCACCACTACTCACAACAATCACACTAATTAATCATATCAATGTGACACAGTATTTTACAAGGAAAACTAAAGGGAAAAACCTCAACACATAATTAAGTGTCAACAATGTACATTGAAGTCAACAAATTACAAGATCGACATTACTTAAAAACCGACTCAACTCCATGAATTTCCAGTTATGTACTGCTTAATTCTTTGCTGTTGTGGAATATCCATACCTTCAGTTCGATTAATCTCTTGATATACAAGTAAAACCCCCACCTACTTCACATCAATTAACGCCAAAAATCATCCTCTAAATTGGATCGTCAATCGTAGCAACTTCTCATTGGTACCAAAGTACCAAAATTGCATAATCTTTGTCTTATAAAGGTATAAATTAGAGGAACATGTATTCTCAAGGTTCTGAACTAATATCAAGCTCTAAAATTTTGTGCTATAGCGACCTCCGAGTCTCCGACTGGCATAACAGATTCATTGACATACTTCTATCACCTGGAAAAAATGATAAAAAACGGTGGTGAAATCCAATACAAAACAAAACAACTATACGGATTTGAGAGCATGTTGTTCTAAGAAATTGGGTCCTGCCTAGCACGATCGCAGCTATTAGCCATGACGGCCTTTCAAATGAAATTGCAATATGTGTTGAGTTTCATGTATGAGTTTGTTCCTCATAGAAAGAATAAAAGAAAGAAAGTGGCTTAATATACAAAGGGCTCACCACCAATAAGTTTAGGTTTTTTGTGTGAGTATGAGTTCCAAGATTTTTTTCATTTTGTAGGAAATAGAATTTTGGGCATCAAATGGACCATTAAAGAACTTTTCTAACATATAAAAGGAAAATTGACAGTAGAATCTAAGAAAGTGCCAGCTCCTTTTTGTTATATCTTTGTTTGGGTACTAAAGGATTTAAAACTGTAAGAATCTGAATCTCCCTCTCGCTACCCCCACCAAACAATATATCTTTATGAGCATATATCTCACATGGTTTAATAAATTTTCTTTATTTTTTATGGTTAGAGGTGGGAAGTTCATCATCCAACATAAATTAAGTTTATCGGTAAAAATCCAAAAGCAAGAATCCATTTACATAGAGAGGATGAATGGATGACCATTTTGAAATTCCACTCTTATTTGTGATTATGATCATCATTTTCTTGAATTTGTTGATTCAAGATGATGGATGGTACCTTCAATACGTAAAATTTTTAAAATTATTTAATTTCGAATTGGACTACCAAACAGGCCCTAAGTAAGCAAAACAGCAAATTAAACATCTTATTTCTTTTAGGGAAATGTTATGTACAGCACCTTATATGACATTATATGTATGGACCAAAACTCTCTTTTAGAAAAATTCTTTTTTACTTATTTGGGTTGGGTGCTACAAGGGGTACTATACAAAGGGTTCTTCGTATAGCACTGCCCTAAGATTAATTCTAGGACCAATTTGACTACTGTTTTGTGTAAACCTCAACAATTAAAATTCAAGCAGTAGGCTAAATTGGCAAGTCATATATACGTCGAATTACCCCACTACGGGGCAAAAAAAAAAAAAAAAAAAAAAAAAGGTTCTACTAATGTTGTGAGATTATGGTTTTAAATGAAATTGCAATACAACAATCAACAAAAAAATTTATTTATCAGTGAAATCTCGGGATCAAAGAATTTCTTCATTTTATGAAATATATTTTCCATCGATCAAATGGAGCATGAACGAAATTTTCCTAACATATAAAAGGAAATTTGATAATAGGATGATATCCAATAAAGTGCCAGGTCCTTCTGATTATATGTTTGTTTGGTCAACAGAGGTAGCGTCGGCTTGATACAAGTCTTAAAGCAAAAAATTTAAATGACTTTTTAATATACAATATAATAATATAAAAAATAAAAATTTCTACTTAAAATTCATTTTTCTTCCTACTCAGATGCCATAAAAAAGAAAGATAAAAAGTGGGTCCGATCCTACGCTTATATATGTATATATATAATGCTCGTCGGGTGTACAGTCCAGTCAAGTAAACACGTGTTCTTATAACTTATATCAGTACTATACATTTAAGGGTTATATCCTGTAATAGCCCAATATATCTCATAACCTACTAATGCACAAGGTATAACTCCAATGTAGGCTAATATAAATGATATCAACACATACTCATCTAATCGTCATCCTATATATATATATATATATACTCCATCCGTACCTATTTAAGTGGTCTACTTTCCTTTTTAGAATGGTTCAAAATAAATGTCACATTCAATGATTTTTCTTATTTGATTTCCTAAAATACCCTTGAAAGGGTATTCTCTCTTTTTACAATGCTTTGTACGCTTGAGGGTAAAATTGGAATGTTGAAACATATGTGTTGATGTGAAAGCATTTAATAGGGTCTCCTAAAAAAACATGTTTTTACAAAGGGGACGATGGTCAATTAAGAACAGAGGGAGTATATACTTTCCACTATATATCTTAATTAAGGCCCTCTATTTTCTTGGGGCTTTAGGTGGCCGCTTAAGTTGCATAGTAATTGAGCCACACTTGAATGAAGGATTTTGATTTTGTCTAACATAGGAATCTGAATCTTCCTCTCGCTACCACCACCATATATATATATATATATATATGTGGATAAGATCGGAGGTTTCATATAAAGCACTTCATTTTTGCACCTCATTTTTAAGCCATTAGAATATTAGATTCACAAGATCTAACAATATTTTAAAATGCTAACATAGCCAAGCTCAACGTATCATTTGACAAATTAGCAAAGGTGCAAAAATATAATGCTTTAATTTATTTGAGTCTCCGATCCTATCCCATAGTATGTGTGTGTGTCTATATATATATATATATATATATCAGAGGTGATCCCATCAGCACGTGTTGATATAAGTTACATCAGCACTATGCATTGGAGGTTGTACCCCTTGCATTGATTCAATGCACCTCATATTCTACTAATGTACAAGGTACAACTCCCAATACAGGTTTTGATATAAGTTATATCAGCACATGCTTACCTGATCATCATCCTATATATATATATATATATATATATATATATATATTTGAATAAGCTAGCATATATCTCACATGGTTTGGTAGATATATAGAATTCTAATTTTGCTTTACTTTTATATGGTAAGACATGTGAAGGTCATCATCCTGCATAAAAGCAGAAAAATATATAAGAAAAATATATGGAAGCCCTAATTTTCACTAATAATTTTTCTCTGTCTACATCATTTAGGGAATAAAGCAAATTCTATGATGGAATTAACAATATCCAAAACCGAAAAACTAATTAACTACAACCCAAAATCTAAGACTCCATTTGGAACCAGAAACGAACGAGCGAAAGAAAAGGAAATAGCTAAATTTTGTTTAAAAAGAAAAAAACTAAATTCTAATGCATTTTTGTTTGTATTCCCTTTTCATTTCCCTCGAGATGTCCAAGCTACAAACTGAGGAGTCTATTCTTTACTAGCACAAAACACTACGTCTTCATTTGGTTGCCCTGAAATTTGACGAAAAAATTATTGAATTAAATCTTATATCATCCGCCGTTTGGACTCCGGAAAAACCAAATATTCAGCTCGATCATCAGTAATGTCATGAACATGCAGTTATTTGGTCGATTTGAGTTTTTCGTTTTCTTAGAAACCAAACAGCATAAAATATGAGACCTCAATTTTCTTTTCTTCTTCTGGTCCTCTATTTTCTTCGCGATCGACCAAACAAAGGCGTATTACACTGGGCATAAAAGGGATGCTTTTCCTACAGGTGCTCATCAACGACTACAACAAAGTCATCCTCCAAACTCGACTGACCCTGCATGGGTTGTCCTTCAATATCAAGTACCTCAATTTCAATTCGAGGATGCTCCGGTTCTAGGCTTTCATGTTGTTGGGCGATGCAAATGATAATGAGAGGAGGAATGGCACGTAGGGTGTGGCAAAGCCAGTAGTGAAGTTGTTTAAGTGGGTTCAAAAGCAAGCCATACCAAGGAGTGATACATATGACTAAGGGGTAGCCAACCCAAAAGAGTGGTGGAGGAAAAATGAATGAGGCTAGCAATAAAATGGCCACACCACAAGAGAAATCTCCGACGTGTAACCGGATTGGCTCGGTAGAAACACAGAGTGGGAGCTTGATGGATCTGAAGAGAAAGAATAATATGGTCATGGCAAGAATAAGCAACAAGAGGATAGCCAAAATTGCATGATGATGAGTCTCCAATGCACCATTTTGATTCCAAGGTGTGCTTTCAGGATTTCGGAAAAAGAGGAGGATGAGGCATATCACTGGAGGGATGCCATATCTCAGGTCTATGAAGCAGTACATCTCTGTACTTAAAGGGCAGATATATATTCACCGAAACGAAAAGGAGGAGCAGATGTGCATTTTGCCTCTTTATCTATTTTGGTATATATATGGACTTACAGAGGGCCACCCACGACCGACACGAAGGACTCGGCGTATGAAGAGAGCTGCCCCATGACCCCATCCTATTGCCTCGGCAGAAGTTTCTTCTTACAAGTCGGTTTGTTGACTTGCTATCCTCATACGAGTTTGGCTAATCGGCTATCTTGTTACAAGTCAGCAAACCGACTTTGTATGAAGAAAACTTCTTTCAAGGCAATATGATCGGCGATGTTCTTTTCCATGGTAGGCCCCTTGGTTTTGGACTTTGTTGTAGAAATTCCTAAAGCATGAATCCCTGGGGTAGAGTTCCTCTCCAGTTGACTGCTCTCCTGTAATTGTCCAGTTCACGGCTGTCAACATTTCAAAGTGATCTAACAGCCTTTGACATGCCATGTCATGTAATCTCCTTCTTATATTAATACTAGAATCGACTCGTGCAATGTGCGAACCAAATAATAATTTCATTTAAAATATTTATGTAAGAATCTAAAATGCTATTATTTTCTGAGTCTAGTTAAATAGGATTATTAAGAAAAAGAGATTTTACAATCAATGTGAAATAAAAATTGGCTAAATTTAGGTGATTAGATTTTCAAGTTTGTCAAACAAACCCTAGTCAAGATTATCCTTTCTAAAACATATATTAGAAGAATGAGAGAAGGCTTTAGGGGGGAAGGGAAGAAAAAAAAATAATTAAAATAAAAAATAAATAAAAAATAAAAGAGGAAGGAAGGGATAAGGGAATCGAAGAGGGAGAGGGAAAGCAGTAGTGAGAGGGAGGGAAGAAAAAAAAAATAAATAAAGAAGGAGTTATAGGGAAAAGGAAGAGGGAGAGGAAACTGTACGGAGAAGGAAAGAAGAAAAACAAAAATAAAAAGGAGTTACTGACATCATGATGTGGGTCAAAAAAAAGCTAACTATGTGGAGATCGAAGGGAGAAGAGAGATAGATGGGAGCATAGGACCCACAGTATTGAAAGAAAACCAAAGGAAAAGAGGTGTCAATATGTGGTAAATGGAAGGAATGAATTATAGAATGCCTCCTCATCACAACTCCTCTGTATAATATAGTATAGGAGTATAGATATTAAAATTAAAAAAGAAATCTTATACGGTGTACAAGCTTATTTCCTTCCGTTTTAACTCTTGAGTCTCAATTCTTCCTTAACGGCATCACCATCTTCTCCTCCTTCCAACTTCACCGTTGGCAATTTTGCGATCGCCCCCAAAATATCACCTTTGTCATCCTCCGTTCGCAGCATCAACGCTATCCTCAACTAGGCAATGGGGGAAGTGGTTACTCCTCTGTTGATGGTGATTAGATAAATGATGGGTCACCACTCACCAGAGGTCCTCTTCACACCTAGTTTCTGATGGTTTTATTGGTTATTTGTGCTACTGTGTTCAATATACAAAGAAACCCTCTAATTGATACATGGGTTTTGAAGAGGGGAAATTGTTATTGTGGGGAATGAGTAACAAATGAGCCAATGAATAATGGATTAGGTATATAAGATGACCATATTTTCTATGGTTTTCTTGGTTATTAACACATACATGGATGAGATTTTTGAGGTTACCGATGTCACCAACGTGGGGGAAAATGAGAATCATAAAAGAAAAGAATTAAAGAGATTTTGGGGTGAGGTTTCCATCCTTTAACTCAGTTATCTTGGCGGTACCAGGAAATAAAAAATCGAACCTTGAAATTCATATATAATTTGACCTATTAATCCTTTGTTGAAAAACCCATTAAGAACTGGAAACAATTAAGAAGGTGTCCATCCGCAGTTCCTATGTGAAAAACTGAACCTCAACTGGTGATAGATTTGGGAATTTTCAGATACAATGATACAATTCATTGCTGGGGAAAAAATATATAATTAATTTTTTGGGATTAAAAAATATTTCAAGTTTAGGGGGAAAAAAATGAAGAAACAAAATCTATTAAGATTTCTTTTCAGTGCAGCACTTTGAAAAAAAAAAAAAATTCCTAAATTTATTGTGGAGTGGGATTCCATCTAGAGATCAGACCAACAAAAAGTGAATCATGGAATCATTTGTTTATGCCTTCCAGAGGAAAGCTTTTTCAGAATCCCAATCGAAAACTCAGACGGACAATTTTGAGTAGTGGAAAAATTGACCGCAGACGAAACTCCTCTCTGTTCAGAGATGAACTTCCGCCGTAAAGAGACGAACATCCGTCACTATTTCGGATAAGTAAGAGATATAGTTTAGTGGCTCATTGACATGGCTTGTGGATCAACTTACAATTAGGTGGCACTTTAACAGCCACATACTGAAGGCAACTGGATCGTTATCCGACTGGAAAGGAGCTGCTTCCGAATCCATTGGCATTGAGTAGAATTGATTTACTCTCTGTTTGGTTCATAGATTCTACTAAGGAAAAAAAAAACCAAAGGAAAGCAAAAAAAAAAATGAGAAGGAGAGAAAATGGAAAAAAAAAAAAAAAAAAAGATAAAATCATATCAAACCAAAATTATTCTAATTCTTTTTCTTTTTCTTCTAATTTTTCATTGCAACCAAATAAAGAAAAGTACAATTCCTTATATTTTATTTTTGGGTTAGGCTATTGCCACCACATGAAATACTCTAAACCCCCCATTTAATTTACATTTTTAAGGTTTTATAAAAAATATAAAAAAAATTTATGAAAACTAATTACATAATCTACTAGAAAACATCATTCCGAACAACTTTGTAGAAGAGAGTTTTTCCAAAATCTGTCATTTAAGTAGACTTTTAAGCAATTTTTCATGGAAAATGAAATAGAGATCGTAAATGGCCAAAAAGTCTGCTTAAATGATAAATTTTGGAAAAAATTTCTTCTACAAAGTTATTCAGAATGATGTTTTCTAATGAACAATGCTATTAGTTTTCATAAAAACTCCTTATATTTTTCATAAAACCTCAAAAAGTGTAAACTAATGGAGGGCTTTGAGTACTTTATGTGGTGTCAATAGCCTCACTCTTTATTTTTTTTCTCTTGATAAAATCCGCAAACCAAATAGAGCCTTAGAATCCGATCGAATTTATCTATCTTAATTATTTTAAGGGAGTGGTTATTGTCACCCCTTAGTTTTATTTGCATCTTTCACTTATTTTAATTCTTTAAGGTTTTATAAAAATTACTTCATCCGTCCCACAAAAATAGGCCATTTTTGCAACTTTTTTTAATCCCAAAATGTTTGTCCATTTTGAAAAATCAAATCACAATTTTTTTGAACGACCTATATTAATTACCCCTTATTATTTCAATAGTTACTTTCAACACAAAACCCGATAAAAAGTAAAATAGGGTCATTTTGAAAAAATATAGTTTAATAAATGACATCAATGAAGTGATAATTTTTCTTAAACTACGTGTTTTATCAAAAATAACTTATTTTTGTTGGACAAAGAGAGTAAAAGGTTTTATGTAAACTAGTTATGTCATTTACCAAAAAACATTATTTTGAACAAATTTGAGGAATAATTTTTTTTTTTTTCAAAATCTATTATTTAAGTGGGTTTTTTTTAACCCAAAATGAAATAGAGTCCATCCCTTGCATTATTCATCTTAACCTTCCAAACCACTCTCACGATGGTCGAAAAAGATAGTGTGACCATCTCCTTACATAGAAGTGGGCTTGTGTGTCCATAGCAGGGCTTGTGAAGCTCATCAATGGAGGTCCTTGTTGTTGTGCGGAAGCACAATAAACGAAAAAATGTTGATGTGGTGGAAGGCCATTTTAGTGTGAGAAATTTGGTCCTGCTTTGAAGGCCATGTTTTGAACCCAAACGTGGGATGGAATATTGTGACCAAACCTTACTTTTTGTCGGTTAAACAAAAACTTGGCCTTCGTTTCAAATATTGGAACTTACGTTTTAGCATTTTTGGGATTTTTGAAATTGCGCTTCCCTGCCGAAGAACCCTGTGCTGTTTTAGGAAAGCAAGAGTCCATGTCTTGCAAGTTGCAAATGACTTCCAATTGATCTTGTGACATGATGGTTTCAACTGAAATTATAATCTGACAATGGCCGAACATTTTAGTTTATCAATGAGATCTAAGGGTCAAAGAATTAAACGAACATTTTAGTTTATGAATGAGATCTCAGGGTCAAAGAATTTCTTCTTTCAAGGAAATAAATTTTCCAACAATCAAATGGTAATTGACAGAGAATTAATGCTATCCAAGAAAGTGCCAGCTCCATCTTATTATTCTGTCTTTGTTTGGGTAAACAGAAGAAAGCACAAAAGTACTGTTAGGAAATTTTCTTTTTTTTAGAATTGAGAAGTTCATCATCCTGAAACATGAAAGCAGAAAATATATAAGAAGATTAATGGAACTACATTCACTACTGATTTCCCAATGTATACATGGTTTAGTGGATAAAGCAAATTTGGTGATTAGAACCCGAAACCTAAAACTCTGTTTGGATCCAAGAAAGAACGTGTGGGGAGGAAAGGGAAAACAGCAAAAGTGCTTAAGAAATGACCTTTCCTTCCCCTCAAGTTATCGGAGTTACAAACAGAGGAGTTTATTCTTTACTAGTACAAAATATATTATTCACTACAACAAAACACACATGCCCTTCAACCTGCCCTGCAATTGGACGAAAAGAAAAGAAAAGAAATTTCATAACTCATATTTCCGTTTGTACTCCGAGAAAACGAAATACTCAGCTCAATTATGCCATGAACAGAAGGCTTTTTCTTTTTCTTTTTCTTTTTTTTCCTCTCTCTCTTAAAAACCAAACAGCAGAAAATGAAAGACCTCAATTTCTTTTTCCTCTTCTGTTCCTCTGTTTTCTTCACAACCAAAGAAAGGCTTATTATACTAACTATAAAAGGACGCCATTCCTAAAGCTGCTAATCAATGATTACACCAAAATCATTTTCCAAACTTGACTGATCTTGAATGGCGGGCTGTCCTTCAACATCAAATGCATCAATTTCAACTCGATCGAGGATGTCCTGGTTCTACAGTTTCATGTTGTGGAGTAGTGCAAATAATTATGAGAGTAGGAATGGCTCGTAGGGTGTGGCAAAGCCAGCAAAGAACGTGCTTAAATAGGTTCAAAAACAAGCCAAACCAAGGAGAGGTACAAATGATTAAGGCGTGCGCAAACCAGAAGAGTGGTGGTGGGAAAACGAGTGAGGCTAGCAATGAAATGGCCACCGCTACAGAGAAATCTCTGGCTCGCAAGCGGATTGGCTTGGTGGAAACACTGAGAGGGAGCTTGATGGATGTAAAGAGAACGAATAATATGGCAATGGCAAGAAGCAATATGGGAATCATCAAAGTGGTATGATGACCAGCCTCCAATGAAGCACCTTGATTCCAAGGCAGGCTCTCGGAATTTCGGAACAAGAGAAGGATGAGGTATATCAGTGGAGGAATGGCATATCTCAACTCGATGGAGCAGTCCATCCTTCTTTGTAGAGCATATATTAACTGGAATGAGGAGGAAAAGCAGACATTATAATTATTTTTAGAAAAGAGATATGTACATGTTGATCTTAGAGAGGTAAACGCGGAGTTTGAAAAAGTTGTAGAATGAGAGAAAATAGGGTTGCTTGTAGGGTTTTCACTGCCGCACGTTAAAGTCAGGTTACATGTTTCTTTTGGAGGTGCGAAAAAAGATCAGTGTAATTTACTATCATAATTTCATTTTTGATTTTTTTTTATGGGGTTGGGGAGTGATTTCGTACGTAGACAATACAGCGTGGGAGGTTGTAGTGGCAAGTATTGGTCTTATATTTGGCAGCTTGTGGGCAAAAAACTACAAGAGTAGCGTTCTCTTCCCAATCATGTAGATGGGGCATGTTTTCATATATTCCAAATTGTAAGTCTCCTCGTTATCTTGAGGTTAACCTCACATAATTTTGCGTAAAGTCATCTTTCAAAATTTTACTTATAACTCATATTTTGCGAAAGTTACTGTTGGATTAGATAACATTCTCATGTGATCGATGTAAGCCAAAAATTAAGTTAATCTGAGATTAAGAGTTGGTTCATACATAAATGTACAGAAATTTAAGGGGAAAAAAAAGTTTGATGGGAAGCAAAATAAAATAAAATGACGGGAAGAAAGAAGAGTGAAGTAAATCAATCTTTGCATAAAAAATGATGCAATATTGAGGAACAAAAAAGTAAGGGGTAAACCAATCTTTGCATTGCATAATTAAAAATGATGTAATGAGGAACAAAAAATATAAACCAATCTTTGTATTGCAAAAACTAGTCGATCCAATGAGGAAAAAAATAGTGTTTTGAAGCACAAGTGTGTTCTGTTCTAGTGAAGAATATATTTTCTAACAAATGAATTCGTCTGTCCACAAAATTACTAGTATTCTATTATATTAAAAGTGCGTGAGTCACCAACGAAGGTTGGCCTAAGTGGAAGGGGTTCTGGTCGCTTAAGCAAGGGGTCTTGGATTCGAGTCCTTGTGGATGCAGCAAACTTTCTTAGGAGAGGTTCCCACTTTGGCGTCCGACAATACCTCAAAGGATTAGTCCTTGGCGAAGCCTAGGACACCTTGGGAAACCAAAAAAAAAAAAAAAAAAAGCGCGTGAGTCAAATTCAAAACCAAATTGCTCTTTAAAATCAAGGTAATCAAAACCAAGTGGGCCCAGGCTTCACTCTCTCTCTTTCCCCTTAATTTTTTATTTTTTGTACTCATGTTGACAAGGAGGGATCAAATCATAAATGTCAATCATATTGTATGCATTAAGGGTTAATCAATACCATCTATATAACGGAGGAATGGCCCCCTATTGATGGCCACGTCTCAACATAAGAAAAAAAAATTTAATTTTTTTTTTTCACATGCTGAAACAGTGACACAATGGGAGAAAACTTTTTGGAAAAATTACTGTTTAGTAACCGTTTTCCAACCTCATACCAAAACAATGATATTATCTATCAACTTGCTACAAACTGATTGTAAATGTGCGCCAAAATGACAGCTAATTTCCATTGTTTTGTATTAAGTTGGGAAGTAGTCACTAAAAAGTAATTTTTTTCAAAAAGTTACTTTTAGTGACTTCTGGAAAAACTATTTTTTAGTGATTATTTTCGAACTTAATACCAAAAAAAGGATATTATTTGTCAACTTGCAACAAATTGACTGTATTGGTGCTTCAAAAGGACAACTAATTTTCTTTGTTTGGTATTAAGTTGAGAAGTGGTCATCAAAAGGTAAATTCCCCAACTTTTTTTTTTGGTATTCACTGCTCTTTTTCACGCGGTGGAGGTAAGTTGACACTTAATGTTCACTGCTGTAGACATCCCATTTTGTACCGGTTGTCATCTTAAGTCTCGGGGACCCAATGATGAATTTAGTGAGATTATTCATGGATTATCCTTAAAAAAGTGGTGCAAATCACAGCAAGGGATATTTGGTTCAAAATAAAATAAAATAATTTTATTAAATTATTTATTTTTCTCGTGCCACTAGCATGTGTACATATGTGATAGGCGTGTATACGCACATGTGATACATGCGTATGTGTGTTAGCAATCACTCTCCTAATTTTTAGAAAAGGCAATTTTCCTTTCCTATTTAGATTAGAAGACTTTTCTAATAATTGGTAATATCTTTTGAGTATTATCCAAGTAAACCTAATCTAGAAAGGAAAGGGAAAACCCTAATTTTCATACATAAATATTCTTTTAATGCCTTAAAGAAGGGAAGGAGAATATGGTTTTTAGAGTGAAATTCGTCATAATTCAATAGCAGTTTTTCTAAAAACCAGTTGTAGTGTTTTGATCATAACTTTTTATTCCGAACTTGGAATTTGATGAAATTGGTCTTTTCAGAAAGCTAATTCAATTCTCTACAACTTTGTATTTCAGAAGTTTGGTTTAATTTAATCGTTTTCATACCCAAAAACTCGATTTAAGTTTCTACTGTTGCAAAGTGATTAAAATAACTTTTCTTTTCTCTTATTCTCTTTCGTTTTCTCTTTCCCTTCGAAGTCAAGAGAGTTTTGATCCTTTGCTGTGATGACACTTTGACGAAAAGTTGGATTTGTGGTGGTTTGATTCAATCAAACACTTGAGGGGCCACAAACAAGTATAAAGTCGGTAAATTTAGTTTTATTTAGCTTTTTATTTCTAGTTCTTCTTTTATTATTTTTATTTTATTTTATTTTTGTCTAAAGCATGATTAGCATGATTTAGGTTTAGTTTATATTGGCATTTATTTATGTATATTTTATTTATTTAAATGCATGATGTAAATTAAAGTTAAGTTATTGTACGCTACCCACTCATTCTTTTGATTTATATTGTTTTCCTTTACTGACAATGCATGATATAGTTCAATAGTGAATTTTTGCAATTCTGTATGATATGCCTATTAGGTGCGTACACACCTATTAGTGATGCGTGCGTGCCTTCTTTAACAGACATCTTGTTTCTTACTTTATTTTGATTTGTTAATTGTTTTCTCGTAGTTATTTAATTCTATATATTCTATATTTTGTTTATTATATACTCTGTATTTTGTTTATTATTTATTTTGGTCATTATTGTGAGCCATTATTTTTTTTTATGTTTAGGGTAGAATTTAATTAAATACTTAATTAATTAAAGCTAATAATTATGTATGGGGCCAGTTTCGTACGGGCATTGCTGGGTGCCTTACACCTTCCTAGCGATGTACCCTAACTCCAAATCAAAAAAATCTTTGGTTATGACGAGTTAGAAACTGCTAGAGTTTAAGTTAGTTCCCAAGTCAAATTGGGTGGCGACTTGTAATGATCTGCTTCTTTTAAAGCATATTTTATTTTTTTTCTCCGCACATTGGATTCCATATGTGATCAAAACCTATTCTACCTACTTCCTACACTGCCTATGTCTACACACCCAATGCACACCCCAAACCTCTACCTTGACTTTGCACGCCCCATATCTTCTTTTCAGTATTCTCTTTATCTTCTGTCTCCCTTCTTTATTTCTTATATCTGTGCGTGAAGATGAGTAGAAGAGAGTGAGAATTAGAGAGTTATGTAGAGAGAGAGTGAGGGAAACCTTGGTGGTTTTTCTTGTAAGTGTTGAGAGCTCTATGTGTGGGGGCCAGTTTCATCCGGGTATTACTGGGTGCCTTACACCTTCCCAGCGATGTACCTTAGCTTCGAACCAAAGAATCTTTGGTTATGACGAGTTAGACCTGCTAGAGTTTAAGTTAGTTCCCAAGTCAAATTGGGTGGCGACTTGTAACGACCTGCTTCTTTTAAAGCATATTTTATTTTTTTCTCTGCACATTGGATTCCATATGTAATCAAAACCTATTCTACCTACTACACTGCCTATGTCTGCACGCCCGATGCACACCCCAAACCTCTACCTTGACTTTGCACGCCCCATATCTTCTTTTCAGCATTCTCTTTATCTTCTGTCTCCCTTCTTTATTTCTTATATCTGTGCGTAAAGATGAGTAGAAGAGAATGAGAATTAGAGAGTTATGCAGAGAGAGAATGAGAGAAACCTTGGTAGTTTTTTTTATAAGTGTTGGGAGCTCTATGTGTGGGGGTCAGTTTCGTCCGGGTATTACTAAGTGCTTTACACCTTCCCAGCGATGTACCCTAGCTCCGAACCAAAAAATCTTTGGTTATGACGAGTTAGACCTGCTAGAGTTTGAGTTAGTTCCTAAGTCAAATTGGGTAGCGACTTATAACGACCTGCTTCTTTTAAAGCATATTTTATTTTTTTTCTCTGCACATTGGATTCCATATCTAATCAAAACCTATTCTACCTACTTCCTACACTGCCTATGTCTGCACACCCGATGCACACCCCAAACCTCTACCTTGACTTTGCACGCCCCATATCTTCTTTTTAGCATTCTCTTTATCTTCTGTCTCCCTTCTTTATTTCTTATATCCGTGCGTGAAGATGAGTAGAAGAGAGTGAGAATTAGAGAGTTATGTAGAGAGAGAGTGAGGGAAACCTTGGTGGTTTTTCTTATAAGTGTTGGGAGCTCTATGTGTGGGGGCCAATTTCATCCGGGTATTACTAGGTGCCTTACACCTTCCGAGCGATGTGCCTTAGCTCCGAACCAAAGAATCTTTGGTTATGACGAGTTAGACCTCCTAGAGTTTAAGTTAGTTCCCAAGTCAAATTGGGTGGCGACTTGTAGCGACCCGCTTCTTTTAAAGAATATTTTATTTTTTTTCTCTGCACATTGGATTCCATATCTAATCAAAACCTATTCTACCTACTTCCTACACTGCCTATGTCTGCACACCCGATGCACACCCCAAACCTCTACCTTGACTTTGCACGCCCCATATCTTCTTTTCAGCATTCTCTTTATCTTCTGTTTCCCTTCTTTATTTCTTATATCCATGCGTGAAGATGAGTAGAAGAGAGTGAGAATTAGAGAGTTATGCAGAGAGAGAGTGAGGGAAAACTTGGTGGTTTTTCTTGTAAGTGTTGGGAGCTCTCACAGTGAAGTAAGAGCTTAACCAACTTATGTGATATTTTTTGTATGTACATGTAGATATTCATGTAATACTTTAATTTTCAGATTAGCACCTTGCTACTCTTGTTTATAGTTGATTATATATGTACACAACACATACTTGGGTATACACACACGATACGACCAAAATTCTGACTTTTGGCTTATTTTCCTATTTTCTAAAATTCTGAAAAATACTAAATAAATTCTAGAAATTAGAGAAAATTTCCCAAAAAAAACAAGAAAGTGGTTTCAAAAATTATATTGACATTTCAAGACCCATGTTGGCTAATTTGACTATATTTTGACCACGTTTAATCTTTTTACCAATATCCTATTTTTCTCAAAAAATAACATAAAATTTCATAAAATGGTTGGAAATTTCCAGAAATTATAAAAGGCAATCTAAAAATTATTTTGACGTCTTGGAACCTTAGCTTGACCCTAGAGAGGCCTTGGATAATTAATTTGAGCATACTTTATTATTTTTATTTGATGTGGAAACCTTAAATATTATGCCTGTGCATATATTATATATATATCATCAAATTTTGGTTGGTCCTTGGGAGGACCTTAAGGCACATTAGCATTGCATTAGCATCATTGGTGTTTCTCACATGTGGGGACTTGGGTTTGGCTTTGTGAGCAAACCAAGGTAGGAAATGTGACTTTCTTCTTGTGATATAATGTGTTTTATCAAGTATGTTTTTATACATCAATGATGAATTTAGTTTTAAATTGAAAATATGATATATATACATGGAATATAACGTGATGTGTGGTGATATTTAATTGTGAAATTTGAGGCATATTGGTTATTGTGAAATGATTACTTGTGAAAACTGCTTAGAGCATGTTATTGAGAAATATTGTTTAAAACCATGCCTCACATGATTATGAAATGTTTTTGTATTTATGCGGATATTTGGTGCATGATATTATTTTGTGGAGACCATGGGTCTCAGATTGTATCATGCGGGTTAGGGCCTATGGTCCTTAGTGGAGAATATTCCCGTAAGTGAGCAAGTACGAGTCATAGGCCCTTGGGTGAAAACCCCATAACCCTCGAGGAAGAACGCCGCATAGGTGTTGGGTATTTGCATGCTCGGCTTGCGCCGGGGGCTGGTTAACCTAAGAGTCAGCGACGAGTGATACAATTCTTGACCCTATGTTTTGGGGTGAGAATGGATTTTTATGAACCATGATTTGGGAACGATATTTGATGCAAAACCCACACAATTTATGGAAAAACCTGTTTAATCCTTTGTGATTTATATAATTGTCTTTATAATATCCTATGTATCAATGTTATATTATTAGTTGAAATATTACACCTAAAAAGATGTATTGAATTAACCACCTTAGGTAAATATATATAATAATATATAAGATGATAATTAGGTGAGCACGTGTTGATATAACTTGTATCAATCCCGTATTGGGGATTGTACCTTGTGTATTAGTGGGCTATGGAATACAATATTGGGCCCATGCACGGGGTACAACCCTCAACGCATGGTGCTGATATCATTTAGGGTAAATTGTAGAAAACCCCCCTGAAGTATGGGGGTCAGTAGATAACTCTCCTTATGTTTTAATTTTATCAATGTGCCCTCTATTTCAGTTGAAAGACAAAACCAATCGTCGATGGCCACCTAATTGACTATGACGTCAGCGAGGGTTTCGACGAGTTTAAATAATACGGGTCCGTTAACGATATCACGTGTATAGCCACGTGACTAATTTTCGTAAATTTCATCAACGACGAGTGACAGTGGGACATATTGACAAAAATTAAAACATAAAGGAGGCACATTGACAAAATTAAAATATAAGGGGGGTTATATGCTACCCCGCCCCCCCAATCCCCCATTCTTTAGGAGGATTTTCTGCAATTTACCCTATAATTTATATCAACACGTGCTGACCTAATTAGACTTATATATCAATCCTTTTATTATCAGGTGCAGCTAATATTAACAGGTGCACTCCAAAATTTTACCTAGTGATTTGTATTTTGTGAATTCAATCGTTAGATTAGATAGCTTTTTTATATAGACGTTCTATGCCAAAAATCAAGTTAATTTGAGATTGATTACTATTCGATTCAAAGCATGCATTTTTTAATCAATAACAATCACTCATTCATGGAAATTTCGGAGAAAACAAAAACAAAAACAAAAAAAACCTCTTAATCTTAGATTAACTTGATTTTTGGCATGCATGATCAACATATGAATCAAATTTAATCCAATGGTTGGTTTGACCAAATACGAGTCACACGGAAGAGTTTTGGACTGTACTTGAGGGAAAATTGCATCAAGTAGACATGATAATAAAAGGACTAATATATATATGATGATGATGATCAGGTGAACAAGTGTTGATATCAATTCTCACATTAGGAATTGTGTTTTGTGCATTAGTGAGTTACAATGTACGATGCACAACTCCTAAAACAAACAACATAAAATAACTAATACATCACAACGGGCACATCATATTAAAGGACATGATATAAATAATAATAATTAAGATAAACAACCTAAAATCTAAGAAAACCAATTGTCTGATAGTGAAATTTTAATTTCACCATTGCTCTATTGTATAACTAAAGTCATTGAATCAACTTTTAACATACTTGAGGCAAAATTGCATCAGGTGGACTTGATAATAAAAAGACTAATATATATATATGACGATAAGATAAACACGTGTTGATATCAATTCACACATTAGAAATTGTTTTTTGTGCATTAGTGAGTTAACGAAATATATTGGATTAATGTACGATGCACAACTCCTAAAACAAACAACATAAATTAACTAATATATCACAACGAACACATCATATTAAAGGACACGATAAAAATATTAATAATTAAGATAAACAACCTAAAATCCAAGAGAACCAATTGTCTGATAGTGAAATTTTAATTTCACCATTGCTCTATTGTATAACTAAAGTCATTGAATCAACTATTAACACACTTGATCCAGTTGGATTCTTTCGTTTTATTATTATTATTATTATTATTTTTTTTTTTTGGACGACTAAATTAACTAGTCTGCTAAATGTGTATAGTCGTTCAACCAATCAAAATGGTTTGGTTTTCAAAACATTAGTTAATGCCTGCGGGCCCGCTATTTCCCCATCTTGATCATCTTAATATTATAAGTTTTTTGGTGGACTAAATTAACTAGTCTGCTAAATGTGTCAGGCCTAGTCGTTCAACCAATCAAAATGGTCTGGTTTTCAAAACATTAGTTATTGTCTGCGGGCCCCGTTATTTTCCCATCTTGATCATCCCACATGTTTTAGTGTTTTAAGGTTTTATTAAAAAAAAAAGTTTTTTACCAAAAACCGACTACAATGTTTATTAAAAATATCATTTTAAATAACTTTATAAAAGAAATTTGTTTCAAAATCTATATGAATTATAGATTTTGGAAAAAAGAATTTCTATAAAATTATTTAAAATAATATTTTCTAATAAACAACGCAATCGGTTTTCATAAAAACTTTTTATATTTTACATAAAATTTTAAAAACATGAACTAAAAGTAACTTGATCAAAATTGGGTTTTTTTTGTGGGGGGGGGGGGGGGGGGGGGGTTGGGTTTGGGATAGCCGTTCCCTATTTCCCGCAGCTCATTCGAATAGGCTTCCCTTACCCCCGCTAGAACGGCTAATCCCACTTCGGCTAATGCCAGTGGGCTTGTTTGATGTTTGAACTGCCTTTATATTTCTCACTTTTCATACTTATCCCGCTTACTTTAAAGCTCGCTGTCTATACTATTGTGTGAACAAAGCATCATTCCGTCTAGCCAGCAGGGTTCGAGGAAACCCCGCAAGTCTAAAAAAGGTTGTTTCGGTTCAGAAGAGGCAATTCCTTCAGAACTGTGAACCATATTTGCATTGATCAAGAGAATTAGTGGTCCCTCTCTCTCATACTTTACTACATACGGTCGGTCCCACACACCTGCACAATCAGGTGCATTGCAGCGCGTTGATCCGAAAAATTGAGAACAAAGGAATATAGGATATAGTATTATTCCAATTGTTCCAATTATTCAGACTATAAGCGGTCATGTGCGACCCTTTTCTTATGTTATTATTTATAATTTATAATCCTTATTTTGATGATATAGTAGCTTAATGACATTTATTTCAATTTGCTTCACTTTTTAAGTGATTGATCTAAAGTTCAAATTTCGAGTTTATTGAAAAACTTCCATACTCATTTATTGATCTACCAATTATTAATATATATACATATATATATAACTTTAATTATGTGTTAGATATCTAATAAATGTTATATATGATGGAAAATTAGAAATATTTGTGGATAACCTTTCTAGTTTACTCTTAAAAGTTTTTTCTCTTGAACTATATAATAAAATATCCTTGCTAAGATCTTGGAATCAAAGAGTTTCTTCTGTGTAGGAAGTAAATTTCCTGACAATCAAATGGAGCATTAACGAAATTTCCAACATAAAAAAGGAAAATTGACACAGAATGCAATCCAAGAAAGTGACACTTCTTTATTATAACTTTCTCTCCTTTTTTTTTTTTTGTCTTTTTTGGGGAAATTGGCGATTTGTCCACTTTTTGGTAAAATATTGGCAATTAATCAAGTAAGAGATTTTCTAAGTCACTTATTCAAGGCAACTGAACTTATTTATCAACTAGTCACATATTTTTTAAAAATGCCTGGTTTACCCTTATTATTACTAAGGGTACTCCCTTTTTTGTTATTAAGAGCATCCTATGTAACTAACTTAGCCTTTTAGGATTATAATTTTTAAAAGCTCATAACTTACAATATACATATCTGTTTAAAAAAAATATTATATTTTTGGAATCTACTTGTTAATATTTTCGAAAAAAGATCCATATTGATTAGGTAATTATTAAAAAAATTAAAATCGTAAAATTTTACTACTTTACGAAGTAGTAAAATTTTACTACTTTGTTAAATTGTAATCACTTAAAAAAAATGGATCATCCCTTTGTAAAGTGCACTTATTGCCTCTTGAACCTATTTTCAAACTGGCTATTGCAGACTTGTAAAGGGCTTTAATTTTTTTTTTCTTTCTTTTCAAAAGCTTAATTTTCTAATCAATACAACCCCACCCATTTTTCTATAATTTTTTCCTCCGCGTCTCTCTCTGTCTCTCTCTCTTTACTCTTTTCCTTCTCTTCTTCTTTCTCACGGCCAATTTCGTCGCTTCTTCTACATTCATTTTTTATGGTGTCTTTGAATATCATGGATCTGCCCTTGCAATAGCAAGTCCCTTCTAGTCTTGTCTTAGTCACAACAGCAATTTCCAGTCAAGTTTGTCCTCTATTTTGAACTCCAAGCCCTAATTGCACCTTTGTAACACAGCATCTTCAAACAAATCTGGATTTTTTTTTTTTTACCCTAAAAAAATGTCTCTTCATTGTTGCCAATATGTAAGGTATATATATATATGTGTGTGTGTAAATGTTTGTTGATGCAAAGGGAAAAGGGCAAAGGGAAAGTTTTTTAGAATATGGTGACAAGAGATGGAAGTGATGATCCTTTCCCCAACTGATGTTGACTATACTATGCTATTTTTTTCTCTTATATGAGAATTCAAGCCAGAAATTTGATAACAGAGAGAGAAAGAGAGAGAGATCTGGTTCACAATACCATAGCCTTTTCTTTTGTTTGGAAATCTCCATAGCCACTCAAAAGTTCGTTTGAATAGTAGTCAAAACTTAACTATTGGACAACAAATAGTCGTCGAAGGAGGTCTAAAAGTCGTCAAACGGTGGTCAGAGCTCGAATGGTATGGTCATCTATATCTGAGGCTGTGGGTGTAGGGTGGGTAGTGGCTGGTTTCTACCGTCGCCGAAGTTGTTGCTTGGTTGGGGGTTTGAGAAGAAAGAGATGGTGAAGGGGTCTTGGTTTGGGTTAAGGATGAAGAGGGGTAGGTGGAGAGGGAAGGAAAAAAAAAATAAAGTGAGCATAGTTTGGTCAGTAATGATAAAAATGGACTGTTGAATTAAGAAAAAAGGTTAGGTGACTATTGCTAAATAAGATGTAGTTTCTTGACTAATGGCTAAATCCCCCTTTTTTTTCAAACAATAGAATCTAGCTTGGTTATCACATGCAAGAAAGCGCATATAAGGGGCCGTTTGGCAATGCCACTAACCGGATTTTTTTGAAGATGAAGTCGTCCCAAATTACTAGGCCCAACGTTTGGTAAGTTAGATATATAGTTTTTACTTGTTCTAATTTGGGCCCAAAATCAGGTTAGTATCATTCCAAAAACTATTGGTTTTCAAAAAACCAATTATGTAGACAGCCCCTTCCCCTATTATTGTCCACAACGAGCACATCCTCAAGCCTTCATTCTCGTCTGCCACCTCCACCTCTATCTCGTGAACGTCTCCATCCCCTCCAATTAGCCATGATTTAGGAAGATTTAAAAAATGCTTTAAGAAAAATAAAGAAATTAAAAGAAGCCCTAAACAACAGATCTAGAGTTTTAGAAAGAATAAGCAAATCTAGGGTTTCATCATAGCCACATCTCCATCTCCTTCTCTTGCTAACCTTTTTTCTTTATTTCTTCTTTGCCTATTCTGATTTTGCTTCTGATTTTGTTATCCTTGTTGTTCATCCTCTTCCTAATATACATATATAACCTTTTAGACAAGAATCTTTAAACCATTCCACCTCTTTTTTGCTGGATCATTTTTTCTTCGTTTTTAATTTCCTTTGATTTTTTTTATTTTGCTCCAGATTTATTGTTGTCGGTGTTGTCTTCTCACTGGAGATGTGAACCAAACAATATCAAAATATAAAACCAATTAGAACTCATTTTTAGCCAAACAAGCTGAAAATTAAAACAGTTCAGCCTAGGCATGAACTAGGCAAACAAAATTGGTGTTTGAACCCACCTGAACCAGATTTCAGGATTGCCAAATAGGCCTAAGTATCTAACTTTGATCATGTGCAAGATATCTCGTATGATCACAATCGTCCATCAGCGATACGCGTTTGCCCGTATGTATCCATGGACGCCGTAATCTTACGGGATAATCTGAGATATCCCACACTTGAACAACCCTCTATAAGTACATATAATTAAGAAAGATACAATGAGAAGGATATTCAAAAACTAGATCATCATCCAGAGACATAAAATAAGAAATATGTGAGAAAAATTAGTGGAAGTACATTTACTAATAATTTCACTATGTAGACATATATAATTTAGTGTATAAAGAAAATTTTGTGAACGAGTAACTAGCACCCAAAACTTAAGACACCATTTGGATCCAATAAAGAACGTGAAGAATTAAGGAAAAAATACAGCTTAAATTTCTTAAGAATAAACTTATTTCAAAGCATTTTTGTTGTTTTCCGATCATGATAGGCATAGCCATTTCCTTATTTATTTATTTATTTATATGTATTGGGTAAATTGTCTTTTAGGGTCCAAAGTTTGGGTCAAATTTCACTTTAGGATTCAAAGTTTAAATTACATCAATTCAGTACTCAAATTATTAATTGAGTTGTAATTTAAGCCTGTTGTTAGAATTTATATATATATTATCCATACTTTGTCCTTTTTTATGAGTTTGAAAACCTATTTTACTCCTATCAATATCAATATCTAATAAGTAAGATTTTGCATTCTAAAAGTTACTCTGGTTTTTACAGTATGGCGTGATTGTTAGTTTTATATATCTTACTTCATTACTTCTATTCAATCATGTCAATGTATGGTCCTGTAATTTTTCCTATTTCTCATCTTACTGAAACTTGTTTCACATAGGATAGATGGGGATGGAGGTGCTAGGAGTAGTATTGAGTGGGTTTCATGTTTCTAAAGTGACATAGGCATTTTAAGTATGACATGTCTATTCTTTCACCACTTCTATTTAGTCATGGCAATATACGGTTCTGCCTTTCTTCTTTTCCTATCTAACACTAAGCAAAAAATAAATTAATCAATTAATTACGGAGTAATGATTACTCCATATTTTTAAAAAGTACAATGATTGAGAAATTTTTTTGGATCTGTCCTTGGCAATAGCCGCTCTCTTCGTGGAATTTTAAAAAAAAAAATTTAAAAAGGCCCACAATGTTAAAACATAAATTGCTTATTCAGTTATTTGAAACTAGGGGCAAATTTTTGTTTACAAGAGGGAAAATGGGTTTTGGATGCAATGTTGCATCCAGAGGTTGGGTTCTAAATTCAACACACATTGCCATGGACGACGGTCAATGGTTGGTCCATCAGACCCCCCAAAAATAAATCATCCTAAAATATAGTAAGATCAACAACCTCTAATCAAAATTTTAGTCGCCATAGTCAATAAAGAAATACTCCTAATATAAACATTGGACTTGTATGTATGTATATTATTCCTTAAAAAATTGACTACAAAATTTATAGGATGGGATTCCTAGTGTGATTCCCATCACAGGAGTGATAGCATCGTGAATTCGTGATATATTTTGTATTATACATTTTTACGGAGTATGAATTTAATAAAAACTCTGTTAAAAATCATAGCCAAAGGCAATTCATGGTAGGCATAACATTTCTATATTATTTATTTTATAGGTAAATTAATTGTCTTTTAGGGTCCAAAGTTTGGGTCAACTTTCACTTTAGGATCTAAAGTTTAAATTACGTCAATTCAATACTCAAATTATTAATTGACTTGCAATTTGGTCTGTCTGTTAAATTTTATCATATTAATCCCTACTTTGTCATTTTTTATGAATTTGAAAACCCTATTTTACTCTATCAACATCTAATAAACTTTATATTTTGACAAGATCTGAAT